>JAYESA010000003.1:145782698-146168664 GCA_036927795.1 Iris macrosiphon | reverse complement strand
AATTGGATCCAGCCCGGACCCATGACTCGCTCAGGGTCGGATCGGGCTGAATCGGTCTGGATCCGGGCCGACTCGATTTTTTTAATTTTTTTTAATTCTATATATAAGTTATATATATAATAAGTTGATAAATTTAAATGGAAAATATCATTTTTCATATTATATACATATGCTAAGTCATTTGTTAAGATTTTTATTTTTTATATGTTTTATATATATATTTTTAAGATTTTTATATATAAGTTCTAATTAATAAATAGATGATAGAATTTAATTTAATTAATGAGATAATAGAATAAAGATTTCATTTAATTCATGAGAACATTTTCATAACCAAAAACATTAAATGTAAACAACCATTGTCCTAATATAAATAAACAAACACTCAATTAAAAAAGAATTTTATTAATGACTCATATTAATATTACTAATACATAAGAATATTAGAAATAAGATAATTTTTTAATATATATTATTTTTGTTACATAAACATGCAACATATATTTTTGTTTCAACTTTTCAACCTCTCTTCAAAATTTATTTGTAATACAACAAAAAAAAAAATTTAGAGAGACTGAAAGCTGAAACTCAAACATAGGTTGCATGACTTATCTAATAATAATAAAAATGGTACATTTTTTTAGAAAAAAATACACGATAACTAAATATACATACACATTTTCAGATGCCTACGTAACTTTCTTGTACCAAATTTATGGTATCATTTTAGTCGTTTCTACAATGCAAGCATTCAACAAGAACTTTATTCGAGTCTCTTTTTTCCGTATAGCGCTCATTGTAAACTCCGCTAAAATGATGCCAAATTTTTAATTCAAACTCTTATTGCGGTGCAGATTGAGGTTGCTGATCTTGCAGTTGTTGTGGTCGTTGATTATTTTTTATGATATTAAATAGCCTCTTCACACTATATTGTTTCAAAATTTTGTAAGAGAGGAGAGGGAAAAAATTTGGTTGTGGTTAATTTTCATGAATTATAATCTACTTATAGAAATTTTTGGATGCAAAATGACCCCCAATATCCCTAAAATATAGTTGTTATAAGGGTATTTTGGTCATTTTCAGTAAAATGACCAAAATATTTCTAAACCGTACAAAAAACAACAATCAAGATAGGAGTATTTTGGTCAAAATACCCCCAACGGATATATTAGATTTTAAAAAAATCAGGTCAAACAAAGCCTGAACTGGGCTTGGCTTGGACCGGGTCAGTGACCGGGCCGGACAGGGCCGGTCAGATCAGGTTTTGCGGGTTTACCCGGCCTGCACCAACAAGTAAGCCGGCTCGGGCGGACTTGTGGGTCAAAAATCTAGACCAGCTCAGACTCACGAAAGTGTTGGGCCGAGCCGGACTGAGCCGTTGACCGGGCTCAGGCCGAATTTTGGGCTGCCCGACCCATTATACACCATATCTATATAGTTCACTTGCAATAATTAGGCTTAGATTATAACCTATATATAAACCCCCTGATTTTTCAAAATTTTCAAAACTGGATTTTTCACAATTTTCTAGAATTTTCTGTAATTAAAATCAGGGTTTTAATAATTAAATGATTTTTAATTGATAATAAATTATATTAAAATATTACGAAAATAATATTTTGGGTGTAAAATGAAAAACTGGACTTAGGATAATTTTTCTGAAATTTATTGGGCCCCGGACCTAATTTTTATTCACCTAAAAACTAATTATTTAACTATTATTTATTATTTAGTTATTTAATTAAGTAATTATTTATTTAAATAACTAAAATCCAGCCCAACCCAGCCCATCGGCCCAGCCCATTGGGCTATCGGGTCGGGTCGGGTCCGTCGACCGAACCCGACCCGCACCCGAACCCGCTTCGCCTAACGCGTCGGGCCGGGTCAGCCCAACCCGCACCCGCCCGAACCCGCAGACCCGCCGGACCCTTCCCTCTCCACACGAACCCGGGCCGCCCGATTCCTCCGCCGTTCCCTGCGCCTCCGGCCACGTCGCCACCCCGCGAGCCCCGTCTCCCTCGCCACGTCCTCCGCCTCTCCCGGCCGACCCTCCCCGCTACCCAGCCTATTTAAACCCCCCCGTCCGGCTCTCCGGTCACCTCCCTCCCCTCTACCTCCCGGAACCCTAGCCCCCATTCTCCTCCGCCCGCGCCACCGCCTCGCCGCCGCAGCCACCCGCTCGGCTCCGCCTCCGGCCGCCGCCCTCCTCCGCCAGGCCCGCAGCCCTCTCCTCCTCCTTCCTCCTTCCCCCAGCGGCCCGCGGCCACAGCAGCTCCCGCGCCCAGCGCCGCAGCGCCTCCGGCGACCCCCCGCTGCCTACCAGCGCGCCGCCGCCCCCGGCCGAGCATTCCCCCGCTGCCCCCAGCCTCCCTCCGGCCAGCCTCCGGCCGCCGCGGCTCCACCAGAACCCTAACCCTAACCCTAGGACTCCACGTGTCGGACACGGTTTTCCCAGATTTTTCTGACCCTGTTCAGGTACGTGTATCTTTCAGCTCGTAACCCCGTTTTCGATTCCGTCAATTGCGTTGCGAAGCCTGTATGACCCTCTCGGTGCCCGAACAAACCGCTCGGGGCATCGCGTCCTGTGGTGATCGCACACCGCGATCCAAAAACAGAAAAAATAATACCCCGATTCACCCCGAAACTGGGTACGCCCCGCCAAACGGGACGACTTGGTCGCGCGCGGTCTTCACAGATACGGGTGTGTCGTCGATACGGACGTGCGGGATTTCGCAGAAGTCGATTCGGGTGTGCGTGCACACCGGAATCAACGCGTATCCGCGGACAACGCCCCGTATCCGACTTTTCTGAATCGCGACCTAACTTTATGTACACATGTCGGATCGAGACGAAACTTATGCCATCGGACTCGTAGCGATACGCTGGTCCTGTGACCCAAGTTTGGTTCGATTCTGGGAACGTTGACGAAATCGCGTGTCGTGGGCCCCACAGGCCCCGCTCAACGAGCGATTTTGTGATCGGCTCATCGGAATCCAATTCTGGAAGTTCCGTTGGATTCGTATCATCGTTCCTGACCTGTTGATACTAAGTTTGGTGAATTTGGAGACCTTTAACCTTGACACATTTTTTGGTGCAAAGCGGGCCCACATGTGGACCCCGTTTTGACCCAAAATTGCCGTTTTTGTCCTTGTCTCCAAATTGGACCCAAGGACAGGCGTTTCTAGCTGATTGATATTTTCTGGATCTGATGGTGATATTTATTTCAGCAACCGGAGTACCGCCTGCAAATCCAGCTGAAGTCAAAGCCGCAATTAGAGCCGGAACCACATGCAAGTGTACCTCGCCAAAACTTGCAGTCTTGTTAAATATTCCTTGGCTTATTTATACATCAGCAGGCAAGTGTACCTTGCCAAACCCTGCAGCTTGCTATATATTTTCTTGGCTTAATTTTGCATCAGTGGGCAAGTAGAGCTTGTCAACTCGCAGTGATTCTTGTCATAGTATTTTTACTTGATTTCTTGTAGATTCATATGTGAACTTGTTTTAACTGCTTAACCTAGGAAACGTGTGACGTACCTAGTGTCCGATCATAGTCGGGTGCCAACACCGTACGCGGTGTTGGGTACGTCATTTAGAGATGGACATTCGATACCCTTACTCTTGGTACTTGTCCTATCAAGTACAACAGAACCCAGGACACTTGACACTATTCATGGACATGATCTTTTTGAGATATTCATGGTGATTCTGTATAGGATACAGACTTTATAGCATTGACATTATGTTCTTAGATACTATATGACTTGTTGCATTAGATATGATCTTACGTGATATGGACATGGGGCCACATGGACATGGGACGTGTGATTACATTGGGTGGGGAGAGACACACAGGCTACAGGCTGATCATATATATATATACCCCTATTATTGTGAGGCACAAGACTCTCGAGCAGAGCTTGGCCCTTTACGTGTTATTACTGCTACCGGCTCCCCGACACAGAGCTGTTAGTGGCTCAGCCTGAGTTCTAGTGATGATCTTAACTTGCATTTATCACTTAGCTGGTTACCTAGTTTACCCTGCTGTTTCATTTATTTCTACTGCACTGCTTATATTTTGGCTTGTATTATCTGTACCTTGTTATGTCCCCTGAGGACCTGGAATGGACTATGTCCCCAGGTATAGCCGAAGAGATCCATCCAGAGATACACCGTACAGGAGCACTTCCAAGAGCTGTACCAGGACCTGAGGACGAAATCGCACCAGAGGACTTCTCCTGAGCAGTGTCTGTATATAGTCAGTTATTTCTGTTTCTATTTCCAGTTCCTTTATTTCCGTCTATTTGTATTTGATGTAACAGACTTGTGCTCGGATTGTTCACCGAGACACTTTTATTGAGATTTGATAGTTATTTCTATTTGCATTATTCTGGCATTTAATCCGTATTTTTATTCTGTGGATGAGATTAGAAATACCTGAGACTTGTAATATCTTACTGTTAGACTACAGCTTAAGCATGCCCTGATGGATCCATTAAATTGGGTTGTCCATCGGTGCGTGCTGCTGGCCATTGCCACGTGTCCCGTCCCTCGATATTTTGGGACTGGGGCGTGACATGGTTTTTGTGGTGGCCCATGCAGGTCTACGACTAAATTATTCGGTTTCAACTCAGGAACCGAACAGGCCTGCAATAAGCTAGGATAAGTTTTTAGGATCTCATCCACTTGCTTGAATCGTTCTTGATATCTATTCGAATTAATTTATTGACTTGCATCCTGCCTTGATTCCTGTGCGCCTCTTATCGTTTATTTTGGATGCAGAGAAATGGACCCACAAGCCAGCAACGAGGCTCATGCAGAAACATCACAAACCGTTGTGGTTACCCAAGAAAATGATGTGATACCAGTCGGTGAAGGCCAATCATCACAAGGCAGTCAAGCAAGTCAGCCTGCCTCAAGAATCCACCAAGATGACGTTCCACCCTCGACGCAGCCTACTCCACCAATGCCTTCCTTCCCACTGGGACCGCCTATGGACGAACAGCAGATGTTCCGCATGTTCTACGTGATGATGCAAGCCTATCAGAGGGTTCAACAAGAAGCTCAACAAAACCAATCGGAGAACTCCATCGACAGAACTAGCTCGGAGTCACGGAGGCCAATCAGTTCAAATGTAACTACCTTCGACGAGGACGTTCTTACTGCAGCAAGACTCGTGGAGTGCACCCCAAGGATCGAGTCCAGCCAGAAGCGGCCGTATGCGTCAGCACCAGACCAAGCACAACAGGAAAGAGCTGCAAAGCGACCACAAATAAATCCACTACCAAGAGCAGCATCAGGAGCCTCATTCCTTCCTACTTGTCACTACTGTGGCAAGGTAGGCCACCTCGCTAAAGAATGTCGACGCAGACTGGGACAATGTCTATCGTGTGGATCCAAGAAGCATTCGGTAAGGGATTGCCCAGAACGTCGAGAGAAACCAGTGGTGATTCACCAACCAGCCATATCAGCACCAGCCGGAGCACCACAGGAAGAAATTGCAAAGAAGTCTCAGCTGCACCAACCATCAGAAGCATCTTCGCAAGTACTGCCTATCTGTCAACATTGTCACAAACGAGGCCACATTGAGAGCGGGTGCAGACGTAAGTTGAGATTATGCTTGATTTGCGGAACCAATCAACACTTAGCCAAGGATTGTCCCCAGCATCGAGAGAAAGCATTGACGAATCTTCAACCCGCCACATCAGCACCAGCTGGAGCACCATCGGCAGAAATTGCAAGAAAGTCTCACATACACCAGCCACCAGAAGCATCTCCACCGGCGATACCTGTTTGTCCATATTGTCACCGGCGAGGTCATATAGAGGACGAGTGCAGACGAAAGAAGAGATTGTGTATAGCTTGCGGATCCAGCCAGCATTTATTAAAGGAATGTCCCGAACGTCGAGAACAAGTGTTACCAGCACCACGGTCAGCCTCTCCAGCATTGCAAGCTTTACCAATACCGAGGCCACCCTTGGCACCTCAGGCAACACTCTTCCAGCAGGCTCAACAGCAGCAGAGGAATCAACTACAAGGACGCGGACAAATATAGTGCCCCGTTCTCCCGATGCGGAGAGTGCGGCTAAGAAACACAAGTCGGTATCGTTCGATCGGGATAGATTGAATTAAGAACTCGTCCTCGTTATAGATTTGTTTCTTCGGAATCGATTCCCATATTCAGTGGACTGCGCCCCAAGGATCGGCTTAGCGGCAGAGTCAGGAGGGACCTCTCCGCTGCTATCTTTATTGCCTCGGTTTTCGATGTCGCTTGTTGCTTTCGTGCTTTGAGTTGGTTTTGGGATTTGCTTATTTTCCTTGAACGGTTTCGATGGTTTTCATTGTTTTCGTTCATTGAACTGCACTTCTATTTCGAGATTGGAAAGAGAGGAAGAAGTATTAATTGAGCTGTTCGTGTGCAGGTGAACGAGCAGTAGGCGGCTTGCGAGCGGAGTCGTGAAGCGCCTCTTTCCTTCTTCTTTCCAAAATCTAAGTGAGTGGCTACCAACCCGATTAGCTAGCCCTGCTTCCAAGCTTCACTCCTTTGCCCCGATCAAACGATACCAAATAATAATAAAAGAAACCAAGATAAAAGACAATAGACTTGGTTATTATGCTTGTCAATCAAACCTGTGAACTGTTGCCTTATCGTATGCTTGTTCATGCAAATGTTCTATAAAACGTGCTAAGTATAGAATACATCTTGTATATGCATAATTGTTCAGGGAGGCTATGCAAAATAAATCATGCAATACTGCTTATCGTGTACTCGTGTTCTTGCACTCGTGTTGCCTCAAATGCATGACTGTTAACTTGTTCATCGTGTTCGATCATGGACAATTTGTGCACAAGGTATTGGTTCTGCGGACGGTCGCTGGGGCACTGGCACCGATCTGATCCGGGCGGAACTCGTGTGTAGTCTTCGTGTTCGGGATCGGATAGCTTGCAGCGCAATCGTGTTCTCTCGTAGCATGCTATCCTTGTCCCCGGCTACGTCCATTATGGCAACCATGCCAGTGATCATCGTGTATATTTAAACCTATTGCATACTAACTTGTGTCTTCGTGGCAGGAAAGGCATGGTAAGTATTGTGCAGGTAATTCAGACGGGCAGGTAAAATCCACCTAACGGTGGCACGTTTATTTTTCAGTATAATTCTATATGCTGCTCACTTGTAAATGAACTAAGGCAAGATAGAAACCCACAAAATATGCATGCTTCACTAAACAACGTGTTGATTGGTATAGTCAGGCTAGCTCGCCTTCACCAGTATGTTTCGATATGCTGACCCTCGTTGAAACATGTTCTCCGCACCAAGGCAAACCGAGCGAGGAGCCGAAGTCGTCTACCCGATCCAGTCCAGCTGTTGGCGCATCTTCACCGCGCCCCTGAAGTCTTTTGAAGTCCGAAGCTGCAACTCTTCATACACAAATGCAGCTCCGTGGCAAAGCCGTCCTCCAGCCTGGAGGTCTTTATCGTTTTGAGTTTATAAAAGGATGTAATGTACAGGACTGCTATCTTATTTTGAGTCAACCCTTTTGTAAGCCGTTCGGCATATTAGCTGACTCGTTCAGGAGTTTGTAATAGATGTTCATTATCAATAAAGAGAACTTTTCCATGTTTCAAATCTGTGTTTCAATTTATCTGCGTACTCTGAATATGTGCTTGCTATGCAAATTATTCAAGCCTTGTGCGGGCGCAACTCCAGGCCCGCACGGCGGTCACGATTCGGGGGACGCCTCAAACGATTCTACGGAATCGGGTCGTGACAGACAAGCTCCAGCGAAGACCATGGAGAACGCGCAGACTCGTGGAGTAGCTAATGCGCGTAAGTGATTCGTAGTTATCCGTTTCTGGTCTTGTTTTAGCCCGTGCCTATTGGTTCGTGACCTCAGCCCCAACCTAGTAATTTGTAACTTGTTAATAATAACCTGGTTTTCCTAAAAATTATAGTTCTTTTGTTTTAACTAGATTTTCTGGGAAGTGCATAACTTTTATTTTTAGGGAAACGGTATTTTCCCTAAGTATCTTGTGATATGTTTCGAATGATACTTGCAACCATGTCATCTCTGCTGACCGGTTATTCTTTGATTGCGAGGAAGCAATCCTCTTAAGGGGGGTAGATTATAAATCCCCTGATTTTTCAAAATTTTTAAAACAGGATTTTTCACAATTTTCTAGAATTTTCTGAGAATTTTCTGTAATTAAAATCAGGGTTTTAATAATTAAATAATTTTTAATTAATAATAAATTATATTAAAATATTACGAAAATAATATTTTGGGTGTAAAATGAAAAACTGGACTTAGGGTAATTTTTCTGGAATTTATTGGGCCCCGGACCTAATTTTTATTCACCTAAAAACTAATTATTTAATTATTTAACTATTATTTATTATTTAGTTATTTAATTAAGTAATTAATTATTTAAATAACTAAAATCCAGCCCAACCCAGCCCATCGGTCCAGCCCATTGGGCTATCGGGTCGGGTCGGGTCCGCCCGACCGAACCCGACCCGCACCCGAACCCGCTTCGCCTAACGGGTCGGGCCGGGTCAGCCCAACCCGCACCCGCCCGAACCCGCAGACCCGCCAGACCCTTCCCTCTCCCCACGAACCCGCGCCGCCCGATTCCTCCGCCGTTCCCCGCGCCTCCGGCAACGTCGCCACCCCCGCGAGCCCCGCCTCCCTCGCCACGTCCTCCGCCTCTCCCGGCCGACCCTCCCCGCTACCCAGCCTATTTAAACCCCCCCGTACGGCTCTCCGGTCACCTCCCTCCCCTCTACCTCCCGGAACCCTAGCCCCCATTCTCCTCCGCCCGCGCCACCGCCTCGCCGCCGCAGCCACCCGCTCGGCTCCGCCTCCGCCCGCCGCCCTCCTCCGCCAGGCCCGCCGCCCTCCTCCGCCAGGCCCGCAGCCCTCTCCTCCTCCTTCCTCCTTCCCCCAGCGGCCCGCGGCCACAGCAGCTCCCGCGCCCAGCGCCTCCGGCGACCCCCCGCCACCTCCCAACGCGCCGCCGCCCCCGGCCGAGCATTCCCCCGCTGCCCCCAGCCTCCCTCCGGCCAGCCTCCGGCCGCCGCGGCTCCACCAGTGTAACATCCCGCTCCGCGCCGGCGTTATGTATCAAGGTGAGTGGGCAGAACTTCGTTCTCTGATTCTTGCACGCCTTAATAATAACTTGAGTTTTTGCTTGCAATGTTTTCTTAAGAGAATGATAGAACCTGCCTTGCATGTTAATGAACGAACTCACCTAGCTTGTCTTTGAATCAATGTCTGCTTAACGAGAATCCTGAATCGCCTGCTTAGAGTGCATGAATATGTTCACTATCGTCTATGCTTCGAGAGAACCATACTGTGCCTGAACGTGTTCAAGTGATAAGTCGGATTGCCCCGCAACAATGAGTGTATTCTGATGGTTCGTCTCGTCTGCATACTAGAGTTTATTTAATAGTGTTCCATGCATTCGCACGCGGTCGGACAATGGCTATTGGTGGAGAGCTGAACTGCATGTGTCACGGCTGCTACCATGATAGTGCAAAGCAACCATGAGTCACAGCTGCCTCTAGCATCAGATAAAGAGTCATTGGTATGCTGTTCCACCAGCTGCCGATCCTGAGATACTCGGGGACCGCCCTGTATATAGCTAAGTCATTGTGTTGGCTTGGATAGTGACTGCCCCTAAGAATGTGCATTGTGTGTCTAGCTTTGCATCAGACCCTCGAGTCGCACGAGACACGCTGCGCACACCCTGAAACATGAACGGTTTGCTTGCTTGCATATTCAATATGAAACTCTGTTTCCAAACATATTTCTAAACAAGTAAATCGACTCTGCTAGAACTGCATGAAACGAACCTAGGTAAAACTAGAAAGATCACTAGTAATGTAATGTTTTATAACATAATTACTTAGTGCCTGTTTGAGTGAATGCTTGTTTCTGTTCAGTTGATTTATCTCACCAGTACTTGTATAAAGTGCTGACCCACCAACAGTTTACTTATTCGCAGGTACTGGATCGTCCGAGGAAGCGATAGGCGTACCACAGTCCCGAAGACCCGGAATCCTGGTTTCGATTGTTGCCCCGAGAATGCTATCGTATAAGGGGGCATAATGTATGGAACGAACGTGTGCCTTTGCTAAAGGAAACCCAAGTTGCCTCGATTGTCCCGAACGCTCAGTTGGCTAAATGAATTGCATTGCAACAAGTCCCTTTCCGCTGCTTACTCGATTGATGCGATGATAGCCAACTATCAACTTAAACGATTGGCCTTGCACGGGCGCAACCCCAGGCCCGTGCGGCATCACGTCCCCCGAAAGCTCGAACGGGCCATTCGCTTGGCTCCCTTCCTCCCTCGCACCCGCGGGACGGGCGCGGTGATTCGCGTCCGGCGCGCCGAGGTACAGTGATTCGTGCCCGGTTCATTAATCCCGGCCGTACGGGGCGGGGCAGGGCGGAGCGGCGGCCCGGGCGGGTCCGGGGCATGACAGAATGGTATCAGAGCGAAATCGATTCTCTGGCCCAAACCGTTGCTATGACTCTGAGATATTATCGATATGGTTTTGCAAAGAGCGTTCCATACAATAAGTCCATAGATATTCTCAAAGTGCAAAATGTTTCCTGAACTTGAATTGCTTGATTATTTCGATTGAGTACGGCGAGGGACGGCACTATCGCTACTCGGGATATCGAGAAGTTTATCCTTGAAGTTTCGAGGACAAAACTTTTTGTTGGTTGGTAAGTATGTAATGCCCCGCTCCGCGCCGGCGTTATGTATCAAGGTGAGTGGGCAGAACTTCGTTCTCTGATTCTTGCACGCCTTAATAATAACCTGAGTTTTTTGCTTGCAATGTTTTCTTAAGAGAATGATAGAACCTACCTTGCATGTTAATGAACGAACTCACCTAGCTTATCTTTGAATCAATGCCTGCTTAACGAGAATCCTGAATCGCCTGCTTAGAGTGCATGAATATGTTCACTATCGTCTATGCTTCGAGAGAACCATACTGTGCCTGAACGTGTTCAAGTGATAAGTCGGATTGCCCCGCAACAATGAGTGTATTCTGATGGTTCGTCTCGTCTGCATACTAGAGTTTATTTGATAGTGTTCCATGCATTCGCACGCGGTCGGACAATGGCTATTGGTGGAGAGCTGAACTGCATGTGTCACGGCTGCTACCATGATAGTGCAAAGCAACCATGAGTTACAGCTGCCTCTAGCATCAGATAAAGAGTCATTGGTATGCTGTTCCACCAACTGCCGATCCTGAGATACTCGGGGACCGCCCTGCATATAGCTAAGTCATTGTGTTGGCTTGGATAGTGACTGCCCCTAAGAATGTGCATTGTGTGTCTAGCTTTGCATCAGACCCTCGAGTCGCACGAGACACGCTGCGCACACCCTGAAACATGAACGGTTTGCTTGCTTGCATATTCAATATGAAACTCTGTTTCCAAACATGTTTCTAAACAAGTAAATCGACTCTGCTAGAACTGCATGAAACGAACCTAGGTAAAACTAGAAAGATCACTAGTAATGTAATATTTTATAACATGATTACTTAGTGCCTGTTTGAGTGAATGCTTATTTCTGTTCAGTTGATTTATCTCACCAGTACTTGTATAAAGTGCTGACCCACCAACAGTTTACTTGTTCGCAGGTACTGGATCGTCCGAGGAAGCGATAGGCGTGCCACAGTCCCGAAGACCCGGAATCCTGGTTTCGATTGTTGCCCCGAGAATGCTATCGTATAAGGGGGCATAATGTATGGAACGAACGTGTGCCTTTGCTAAAGGAAACCCAAGTTGCCTCGATTGTCCCGAACGCTCAGTTGGCCAAATGCATTGCATTGCAACAAGTCCCTTTCCGCTGCTTACTCGATTGATGCGATGATAGCCAACTATCAACTTAAACGATTGGCCTTGCACGGGCGCAATCCCAGGCCCGTGCGGCATCACGTCCCCCGAAAGCTCGAACGGGCCATTCGCTTGGCTCCCTTCCTCCCTCGCACCCGCGGGACGGGCGCGGTAATTCGCGTCCGGCGCGTCGAGGCACGGTGATTCGTGCCCGGTTCGTTAATCCCGGACGTACGGGGCTGGGCAGGGCAGAGCGGCGGCCCGGG
Organism: Iris macrosiphon; assembly: GCA_036927795.1. Classification (NCBI taxonomy): domain Eukaryota; kingdom Viridiplantae; phylum Streptophyta; class Magnoliopsida; order Asparagales; family Iridaceae; genus Iris; species Iris macrosiphon. Next base: position 146,156,546 of record JAYESA010000003.1, on the reverse strand, counting down.
CGGGTCCGGGGCATGACAACCAGAACCCTAACCCTAACCCTAGGACTCCACGTGTCGGACACGTGTCGAACACGGTTTTTTCGGATTTTTCTGACCCTGTTCAGGTACGTGTATCTTTCAGCTCGTAACCCCGTGTTCGATTCCGTCAATTGCATTGCGAAGCCTGTATGACCCTCTCGGTGCCCGGATAAACCGCTTGGGGCATCGCGTCCTGTGGTGATCGCACACCGCGATCCAAAAACAGGAAAAACAACACCCCGATTCACCCCGGAACTGGGTACGCCCCGCCAAACGGGACGACTTGGTTGCGCGCGGTCTTCACAGATACATGCGTGTCATCGATATAGACGTGCAGGATTTCGCAGAAGTCGATTCGGGTGTGCGTGCACACCGGAATCAACGCGTATCCGCGGACAACGCCCCGTATCCGACTTTTCTGAATCGTGACCTAACTTTGTGTACACACGTCGGATCGAGACGAAACTTGCGCCATCAGACTCGTAGCGATACGCTAGTCCTGTGACCCAAGTTTGGTTCGATTCTGGGAACGTTGACGAAATCGCGTGTCGTGGGCCCCACAGGCCCCGCTCGACGGGCAATTTTATGATCGGCTCATCGGAATCCAATTCTGTAAGTTCCGTTGGGTTTGTATCATCGTTCTTGACCTGTTGACACTAAGTTTGGTGAATTTGGAGACCTTTGACCCTAACACGTTTTTCGGTGCAAAGCGGGCCCACTTGTGGACCCCATTTTGATCCGAAATTGTCGTTTTTGCACTTGTCTTCAAATTGGACCCAAGGACAGTCATTTCTAGCTGATTGATATTTTTTGGATCTGATGGTGATATTTATTTTAGCAACCGGAGTATCGTCTGCAAATCCAGCTGAAGTCACAGCCGCAATCAGAGCCGGAACCACATGCAAGTGTACCTCGCCAAAACTTGCAGTCTTGTTAAATATTCCTTGGCTTATTTATACATCAGCAGGCAAGTGTACCTTGCCAAACCCTGCAGCTTGCTATATATTTTCTTGGCTTAATTTTGCATCAGTGGGCAAGTAGAGCTTGTCAACTCGCAGTGATTCTTGTCATAGTATTTTTACTTGATTTCTTGTAGATTCATATGTGAACTTGTTTTAACTGCTTAACCTAGGAAATGTGTGACGTACCTAGTGTCTGATCATAGTCGGGTGCCAACATCGTACGCGGTGTTGGGTACGTCATTTAGAGATGGACATTCGATACCCTTACTCTTGGTACTTGTCCTATCAAGTACAACAGAACCCAGGACACTTGACACTATTCATGGACATGATCTTTTTGAGATATTCATGGTGATTCTGTATAGGATACATACTTTATGGCATTGACATTATGTTCCTAGATACTATATGACTTATTGCATTAGATATGATCTTACGTGACATGGACATGGGGCCACATGGACATGGGACGTGTGATTACATTGGGTGGGGAGAGACACACAGACTACAGGCTGATCATATATATATATACCCCTATTATTGTGAGGCACAAGACTCTCGAGCAGAGCTTGGCCCTTTACGTGTTATTACTGCTACCGGCTCCCCGACACAGAGCTGGTAGTGGCTCAGCTTGAGTTCTAGTGATGCTCTCAACTTGCATTTATCACTTAGCTGGTTACCTAGTTTACCCTGCTGTTTCATTTATTTCTGCTACACTGCTTATATTTTGGCTTGTATTATCTGTACCTTGTTATGTCCCCTGAGGACCTGGAATGGACTATGTCCCCAGGTATAGCCGAAGAGATCCATCCAGAGATACACCGTACAGGAGCACTTTCAGGAGCTGTACCAGGACCTGAGGACAAAATCGCACCAGAGGACTTCTCCTGAGCAGTGGCTCTATATAGTCAGTTATTTCTGTTTCTATTTCCAGTTCCTTTATTTTCGTCTATTTGCATTTGATGTAACAGACTTGTGCTCGGATTGTTCACCGAGATACTTTTATTGAGATTTGATAGTTATTTCTATTTGCATTATTCTGGCATTTAATCTGTGTTTTTATTCTGTGGATGAGATTAGAAATACCTGAGACTTGTAACATCTTACTGTTAGACTACATCTTAAGCATGCCCTGATGGATCCACTAAATTGGGTTGTCCATCGGTGCGTGCTGCTGGCCATTGCCACGTGTCCCGTCCCTCGACATTTTGGGACTAGGGCGTGACACTATAGCCTCAAATATTCATATTTTTCAACTTAATACCTAAACTTTGACAAGCGTTGAACATGATAGTATCAACTATCAAAAAAATTTATGTTGATACCCTCAAATGTAAAAAAATCCAATATTTTGTTAAATAAAGTTGGCTACATCAAATTTTTATTGTTCCTCCATTATGACTTCTCTCTGTGTATCGAATTATCAAAAAACGGGTCAGATCGAAAAAAAGAATCAGAAAAATGGTTATAAATTAAAAATATTCAAATTTTGCAATTGAAAAAGAACCGATCAATGAAGTTCAAGAAAAAAAAAAGAGAAAAAAAGATGGTTGTATTTTAAGTTTTTTCGCAATTTTATAATCGAGAGATAAAATTCATTTAAAGATATATTATAAAATATTTTATAAACCTAAATAGATTTCAGAGACTTTGATTTGAAAATATCTTAGAGAAATATGATATTTTGGCACATTAGAGACATTATTTTTGAAACCAAATATTAGTTGAAAATATCTTTTCTTAAGCAATTAGATATTTTTTTCAATTTTAGCAAAAATTTAGAAAGAACAAAAATAAAAATTATGAAAAAAATAATAATTTAAATATGTATATAGAAATTAAAATTTATAAATTTTAGAGGGGACAAAATATAAAATTAATTAAAAAATTTAGAAATTCAGTGGGGGCAACTGCCCCCACTTGTCTCCATGTAGATCCGCCCATTCCCTCCGTCACTCAGCATTAACTTTTTTTTCAAACAATATATTAAAATACTCCCAGTTAATCATAAACTATTAAAAAAATTCATGTTAACACCCTCTGTGGGTTAGTGATATTATACCAAATTTTCTTGTTAACACTACTGGAAAAGATAAAAAAGGCCGGCTAGAAATACCTAACATGAATTATCGATTTTGCCATTATAACGCCCAAACTAGAATAAATTTAGTACAATATTACTAATAAGATAAGATACCTAACCTGAATTATCGATTTTGACCTTATAACGCCCAAACTAGAATAAATTTAGTACAATATCACTAATAAGATGAGAGACCATGGCCTTGTTGATCTTTTCAGACCAGCTTGTGGAGGAGCCCAATAATGATCTTGCAGGCCCAGTTAATACCCATCATTGACTTCCTTTCATCAACAATTATGCTAGAGATTAGTACAACTTTATTATTATTATTATTATTATTTGTATGTTCCGAGGCGGATCAAAGATGTTAGAAAGCAGACCATAGCGGAACTACTAGCGAGACACGAAGATTTGCTCGTTACTGGAACCAAAGTTGTCGTCGAAATCAGAGATTCACACAAGAGTTCCTCATATGATATTCTCGATTCCAACGAAGTACGAACCAAGAACATATTACAAACAAACTCCAAAGAAAATAAATATTACAACAAAGCAACAAGTAAAACGTTCTTCTTTTTACGTTCGCAGACGCTATAATGAGAATGAACGAGCAAAGAAAAAGCTGAAGAAAAGCTTATTGCTGGGGTGGTCAAAACCACCGTTGCTCAAATCAAGATTCGTCGTACAGACGATCTTCCTCCAGGAACCAACAAGTTCACAAATGAACTTCTGGAACGCTCAATGTCACATTCGAAAATACTCGAAAATATCATGTGGGAGGGGGACACTCTGGGCCGTAGATACGATATGGTGTCCTCAATTTTTTCATCTGTATTTTCTTTCTCTCCAAATGAAAGAAGATGTCATCTATATAGAGAGGAAAACAACACATATGCGGCCTGAGGAAACTTCTGACTGCGTATGCGCTAACCGACCATATCCTCCAAAATATGGGTGTCAGAGCCGCAGGCGCCGCATGTGCCGCCTCCGCCGACTGTCACGTTGTACTACATAAGGCAGACAATGCCGTCAAAAGCCGAAAGCAGCCGCTTGAGCTGTATGGGCCACATTTTTCGGAAGGCACAGAAAACCATGAGCCGCCTAAAGCAGACCATGTCCCCTCCATATGCAACTCGCTCATCCAAGCATGGCCGCATAGCCCCTAGTCGCATAGTGCCTGGCCACAAAGACCCTGGCAGCATAGCGCCTGACCACATAGTCTGTCATGCCCCAGTCCCAAAAATACGTAGGACTAGGACACGTAAGCATGCCAGCCGCATGGATATGGCACTCCAATATATGGAAACCAAAATCCACACGTACGCTGTAATATGAATATCAATCCACAAGTGGTATAAACATATGCCACAAGTCACAGGGTATAATCTAAATCTCATCCACGAAAATTAAATATAAATATATAACCAGTATCTGTGAAACTATATCTCAATGTAAGTATCTAAAGATGATAGTTGGATGGAAACAAATCCACTACCAACTCGAATGAAAAAATGCAACACAATAAACACAATATAAGAATACCAGCTAATGACCACGGGGCTCGAAGAGAAGAGATCCTCGAAATATATGTAACCATCCAAATCTGCGCTCCTGCAAATACTCAAGAACAAATACACCTGGAAGGGCCAGGTCCTCAGAGGGACGTAACAAGATACATAGAAGCAAGCCAATTTGAATACAGTAAACATGCATAATATTTAAAAATAAATAAGTACGCTGTACAAGATAATCTATATGAATGCAAATGAGGACAACTTTTCGACGTATGGGCAAGGGTAGGCTACTCGATCTAATCCTCACAACTCATGCACTCGTCAGTGGACATCATCAACCGACATACCTCGGGGGTAGCGACCCTCTGACTCCATCAATCGACATACCTCGGGGGTAGCGACCATCGGACACGACCACCATAGTGCGTGCTAGTTACTACGGTTTACCAGAGTGGTTAAAGCCCATACGCCTACTGATTATCCTCTCATGATACTAAGTGCCATGTGTGTGTCAACATATCTAATATATAGTAATGACTGAAAGAAAACTACACATGCAAGAAATATACAGAAATACAATGAATATACAGAAATAAAATAAGCATACAAAATACTGTAAGCAATTTGGCAAGGTATCTTGCCTGGCAAGAAAGCTGCAAAATGTAGTGACCCGATGTTAACCCCAAGAGTCAGAAGCTACGGCCTCAAAATGAACGTCTTCGGATGCTGAAATAAATATCACCAACGTTCCCAGAATAAGCAAAATAGCTAAAAAGTACTTTCCTTTCGTCCAATTTAGACACAGGGGCAAAACGATAATTTCGGATAAAAGTGGGGTCCACGTGTGGCCCACTTTGCACCGAAAAATGTACCAAGGGTAACAGTCTCTAAATGGGACAAATTATAGGTCAAACAACTCTAAATGTCAATACGAACCCAATGGTATGTCCAAATGTGGATTCCTATGGGCCGAACACAATTTTGCCCAAAAAGTCAACCGCAGGGCCCGCCAATTGGCGACTTGGTCAACTGTGTCAGAATTACGTGAAAATTGGGTCACAGGACCAGCGTGTTACCACGAGTCCAGTGGCGCAAGTTTCGTCACAATCTGACGAGCGTGCACAAAATGCGCGCGACTTCCACAAAAGTTGCGACACGGGGTGTGTCCGCGGATACGGGCTAATTCTGGCGCGCACACGCGTCCGAATCAGTTTCTACAAATTTTTATGTGTCCGGTTACGCTGCGTGCATCGTTCGGTGCACTTGGTACACTGTGGGGCGGTCCCGTTTGGCGGGGCGCGCTCCATTTTATAACTTTTGGAAATCTGGAAAAGTGGATTGCGGGGTTTTCCAACGAATTTAATTCTGTCTACAGCAGTTAATAATCTAGGGTTATTTAACAGAAATTAAACTAGGTCAAGTGGTCTACGCATACCAAAAAGAATTATCGAATTCGGATCTCTGTGGTGGGAGATACGAACTCTGAAACATGGGTGGTCACCGCAGTTTTCTGCTGTCCCAGAATTTGGTCTGTCTCCGCCAACTTTGGCGCTATTTTCGTCTATGGTTGCACGTTGTTCGAGGTCTACTATCACACAGATATGGAAGAGGGTTAAGGGATGAGCATAACGGTGAAGACGGGATAGCGTTTGGTCGAGCGAGTCGACGGAAAACAACTCCGGAACACAGGTACCTCGCTGTGGGAATCTGTAGTGTGCGAGATCGCGGTCGTCGGAATTTGTTTGGACGGCCTGGCGGGGTTCTCCGGCTGCGGTGGCGGCGCTCTCTAGGTCTAGATGGGAAGAGGGAGAGTCTGGATGATTATGTTTAGGGTTTTAGATGAAATAGAATTATATATGTATATATATGAAAGAGAGGAGGAGGGGGATCCGTGGGGTGCGGGTGTGAGTCAATAGGGGTGTTTGCTTAAGCAAAAAAATGGGCGGGTGGTTGCTGCTTGCTGTTTGCAAGGGGCGGCTAAGGCTGCTATTGCTAAGGGGTTGTGTGGGATAGTTGTTATTAAATGGTTTGGTAATGGATTAGTTAGTAATAATTATTAATAGTATTAGTTATTATTAGTATTAGTTATTAATAGTATCCTTTTTTTTTTCTTTTTTTTAAATTCCTATAAAATATATATATATATATATATATATATATATATATATATATATATATATATATATATATATATATATATATATATACGTATATACTCATAGAAAAAATCTAGAATTATACTAATACATAACATTAAGCTAGCAACTGCTCAAGGGGTCTCCTACATGAAATAAATTCGGAAAAATTCCTGATGGTCCCATAAATCCCCTAAGTGCACCAACACCTAAAATAAAAATTAATAAAAATCTATTTCTCCTAATTAGCCATTTATTACTACAATTAAATTATGAATTAATAATAATAAAAAAAATTATTGTTTTTTTAAGAAATAGGGGTTTTACATTCTACCCAACTTATAAAAATTTCGTCCTCGAAATTAAAACTAAGACGTGGTAGAAAGTCAATGGTGGTATAAGATTTGTATTGTTTAAAATGCAAGGCCAGATTTAAAGGGGTGGGCGATGTTGCTCGTTGCACATCCCGAAAAAAAGATCATGAAAAAAAATCCACATGAGCGAAAAATAGGTTTCTTCATGTGTCATGTCCAATGGTGTGGACACCTAAATGCTCTTTTGCATGAAAGCGCCCAATAATTGAAAAGTTGCACAAAGATCAGAACGGATGATGGGAACGTCTAGGATAAGGGTGTGAAATTTGTAGGAAGACAGTGGCTAGTGTAGTGCTCCAATTATCGGAGCACGATAAGGTACGCTAAGTGATATAATTATTACAAAATTAAAATAAAAAATAATAGCGTGTTCTATCTCTAACTGGACTCAATCTAGCCTTAGTCTCACTATCTCCGCCAAGTAGGCCTAATTTCGGGCGAGGGTTTCACAATCTATGGACCTTTAAAATTTATCCATCTATCACCTAAGGCTATACATTTAGGAAAACTATTCCTCAAATTATTTAATCATGTTATTCAATCTTCAAGTTTTTAACACCAAACATATCACCTATGATATGCCCTTAATCATTTATAAAAGAGAGTCACTAAGTCAAGTGATTAACCTTATGGGGTATGTCTAGTACTATCAGTGTCAACTTATACCAGCACGAGGTTTCGTCTTTCCGAAATAAGGGAAGACGGAGAGCAATAATAAAGAATTCAAGGTGAATGTGATAGAATACAAGTACGAGGTTCTAAGAGATTAAAGAATTCGAAAAGAGAGTTGTTAGGACAGTTATGGATTGAAATCCTATTTTTGGTAATTTCCTATTTACATACTCGTATCATTACAGTTATGTAACCGATACGATGTGTCAGACATGTCTACGGGCAAGTATATCTGTCTACTACCATATATCTTAATCCACGTAAAGTAGTTATGCGAAGAGCGAACCAAGCGTACTAAGGTTAACTAGACCTTAATACACCGATTCTGATTAGGCAATTGTATCATTGTGTGTACTCAATAATACATATGTCATGAACAAGCTCGATAAAAGAATAAGCTTGCAAAAACTAGGCTACAATAGCAGCATAAGTCAAGGTAGTACAACAAATATAAATACGCTGGATTATGATGAAAGAAGGTACATAACAATTTAAAAATCACAAAAAGATAAGACTCTTACAATCTCCTTAGTTTTCATACTAATCCCTTATCTAAGTCGATAGTCGACAAAGTAGGGGTATAGCCTCTAAGTTCTACAGTCTGAATAAACACTGTCGTCTTAAGCTAGCATACAGTTAATGCCGTACAGTTACACTTCAATAAAGGTCAAAAGACTAGGTGATACTATATTGTGAGGTATACTACCCAACTTATAACAATAAACTAATACTGTAATTGCCTTAAGGATACAGTAGAAGCTCCTATTAAGGTCTACGAGAAGGGGGTCTTGGTATTTATTAGGGTATCCTCTTTCATTACATAGGTCATGGTCGTCCTAATTCTTAGTTAGTGTAAGTGTCAATAGTAAGAATGGAACAGTTACTGGCCTCAAGGGGAAAGGGATCTAACTGGTATCGAGGTGGGGGTACAAATTACGCGACTTAAAGCTAAGGGGTTGTCACGACCCGCACCCGAAAATCGGGCATAAGCCGTGGGTACGTCCAGCCTATGCCACAGAATCGACGGTAGAACGCTGTAAAGGTCCGTTCTAGGTCAACCATATCTATCTATATCTCACTGAAAAATCCGGCATGACCTCTCCAAAAGGAGGGCAAAACCACGTAATATATATATAAAATCCTCTCCCAAAGGAGGCAATCACGCAATATATATATATCAATGATCTCAATCACAAAATCTAGAGGAAGAATATAAGCACGATATGATATAAACAAAGAAACAGAACCAAGAGAGCAAGACAATCCAAAATAATACAGTCCAAGCCAAAAAATAGCTACAACATCACAGCATCAAAAGAATAAGTACAGTCATCCAAAATACAAACCACTGGAAATAACCCAGGAAACCCACCTAGCTAACTAGGGTGCTATCGGCGTCTCCTCGGCGCACTCCTCCTCGGGGTCACAACAGTCGTCAACACCAGGCCCGTAGAACGTAGGGCAATAGTCCTCAGGATCCTCTGGAAAAAATATGCCCAGTCAGGACTGGAGCGAAGTACATAACTCTGAAAGCAACTCCAAATACATGGTAAGGTGTATATGACGAGCAATAGAAAAGTAATCAAGATGCACAGGAAATAAATATATGCTGGAGCACAATAAGTAGCTGCAATATAAACTGGAGAACGATACAAGTAGTGAAAAAGTAACTGCAGGTGAGAAACATGAATACTAGCTAAGTGCCTTGAGCACAAGTTCGTTATGTGATCGGCTTAGGTTGCACATGAAAAATACTACGATAACTCCGTTATGCGTGAGTTGCATAACCGACATACACATGAATACTGTTTGGCTTTGATCACATAACCAACTCACTACTCCCCTCCCCCACTAATACCATTGGATCCAACCACAACACGCTACGTACATGATAATAGCTCGCGCACACGAAGGCGAGAGCACAAGAAGCACATGATAGCACATGAGAATCAATACCCGAAGCACATGATGAAATACACGTGATAGAGTACCCGCTGAACACGGTAAGGGGGATAGCATCTCATGACGGGATCCACTAGTACCAGCTCGTGTAATAATGTGTCAGAATCAAGTATTACAGTTCTAGAACAGGTGATATAAACGCTATCATGAAATAGAAACTATCAGAGGTAGGTACTCGCCTGATGTCCTGAGCAACTGATGAGGATCGAGGTCCGAACCGGTGTCGCAGGGACCTAATGCGAAAAGCAAGGATTAAACAAGGTTCTAAGCATTTAAACTGATATAAAATAATTAAAAACAGGCTTCTAGGGCTATTCTAGGTCGAACGGGTCAAACGGGTGAAAATCGGGTCAAAAGTCAACCCGGGGTCCAAAAAGTCAACTCTAGGTCAAAACTAGGTCAAATGTTGACTTTTACGGTCAACGGGGACAATTATGGTCAAAGCTAGGTCAAACTAGGGTGCCCCTGAAATTCTAGGTCAAACCGAGCTCATTAAGCTACTAAACTCACAAACTCGCCTAATCGAGATACCGGGATACCCTCGGTATCCGATACTTCGCCCTAGGCCACGCACCCCGCCTAAATCCGCTAAACCCTATGCTAGCACGCGTAATTATATATATATAAACATATAAAAATCACTCCCAAGCATTTCCTAGGCTAATGCTCAAATACCCCGCTCGAAACTCAATACCTTGAATATCTCAAGGTATCGAGATACCTCGGTATCTCAAGGTATTGAGGTTTCGCTCTAAAACCCTCTAACTAGCTATCTAGCTATTGATTATGCACCTAGTTATTAATCTAGGATAGGTAATATAGATATCTATCATATATATATATATCTAAGTAGGTATCTACCTATATGCATATATATATATCCACACACATATACATAAATACCCATTTACCTTACCCTACGCATAAATATATATTACCAACTATAATATATATATCTACCTCTAGGTATATATATATATATCTATGCATATAGATATAGGTATCTATCACATATCTACTTATCTAGGTAACTATCTAGCTACCTATCTAACTATATGTATATATATTCATATCTAGATATCTATCTATCTATCTAACTTATTATCTATCTATCTATCTATCTATCTATCTATCTATCTATCTATCTATCTATCTATCTATCTATCTATCTATCAACATATATATATATATATATATCTCTCTCTCTCTCTCACACTAGCTAGCTGCTACCTGGAGCTGCTGGAGCTTGCCTGGGTTTGCAATTGCTGCTGCTGCTGCTGCATATACTGCTACTGCTGCTGCTGCGCTTCGCATTGCTGCTGCTACTGCTCTTGGCTGCTGCTGCAGCCCCTTGCTACTGCTGCTGTTGGGGGCAGCAGCTGCTGCTGCTACTGTGCAGTCTGCCCCCCCTTTCTCTCATATACACACACACACTCTCCTATATATATACATATATATCACCCTATATATATATATATATATATATATATATATACACACATATAACTATATATATAAACAACTAAATACCTATATATATACACTTATATCTATTCTAACACACTCACTAACACACACACCTACACACTCACAAACACACTAATACACACACCCACATACAAATATATACATAGCTATATATATATATATATATATATATATAAACACTTATATTAATATATATATACACACATACGAATACATATATATATACCAATACACACACACACTCTAAGATATATATATACACACACATTCAAATATATATAAATATATATATATAGACACACATAAATACAAACACAACCACGCACACAACACTCAAACCACACGTCCTACTCACGCCCAACGACCCCGACACTCACCAATACCCTAAAATATATAAAATATAGCCCAAAAACTCTAGCACACACTCCCCGATACTAACCCAACGCGCATACAAGCCCGAAACGAGGAAACCAAGTCGAAATGGCCGTTCGGTCATTTCGACGAACACGTGGTGCGCGGCTCGGAAAACCTCCTGAAACGCACACCAAACGAACTCGGAATCGGCCCAAAATTTACCCACGCGCTCTACACGATGTCTAGATTCTAGAAAATGTGCTCCCACGTCGATTCTAGGTCCGTGGCGGAAACGCACACGCACTTAGAATCGGCGACGACGAAAAGTCCCAATTTCGCCCGAAACGCCCATTTCTCCGCGACACGGCTTTCCGTGTCCGAACGGAGACACGCACTCACCTTCTAGACACCCGACAACGTCTACCTAGGTCCATCTAACCTAGGGCATCACCCAAAATTAGGCCAAATTCGGATTCCACCCGAATTCGACACAAAACCTAATGTCAAAGTCTCTAAACTCACCCAAACTAGTTCCAACTTCCTCCTACGGGTAGGGTTAGGATCTAGGAGGGTTCTACAACACTAATTACACTACACAAAAATAATTAGGAAGGGAAAAGTTAGATTTTACCTCTTGGGAGTTGGAATCCCAAGGCCAAAGTCTCACAACCCCTAGAAATTACCTCCCTCAAGCTCCAAGCCACCAAATCTAGCTCTCACACTAGATCTAAGCTCCTCACACCTAGGTTAGAGAAAATGTAAGGTTAGGGTTAGCTTAAGGAAGAAGGAATGAAAGAAAGAAAGAAGAAAAGTGAAGAGAAGCTTACTTGGAAGAAGAAGGAAGAAGAAGGAAGAAGAAAGGAGAAGTGGAGAAGAAGAAATGAAGAAGAAGAAGAAGAAGAAGAAGAAGAAGAAGAAGAAGAAGAAGTGGAATGATAAAGAGGGAGAGGGCTGCTGGGTTCCACGGTTGGGAGGGGTAGGTAGGGGCCGGCCACTTATAAAAATGGGTTCACACAAGTTTCCAAGTTCCCAAAACGCCCCTACTCACTCGATTTTGGGTTCCGGGTTCCAAATGCGCTCAAACTAGCTCCAAATCTCTCCAACTAACCTCCTAAAAATAAAATAATAAATCTAAGCCCCAAAATAATTCTCACAAGGGTGTGGGCTGGGTCGGACATGGGTCCACTAGGGTCTGACATGGGTCCAGGCTAGCCAAAATCCTAAAACAATAAAAATAAAAATAAGACAAGCACTAAATAAATATAAATATAATTAATTAAATACAAACCACTATTTATCAAATAAAAAAAAAATACTCTATTTTCTAGAATTGGATAGTGACAAGTATACCCTCCTTAAAATAATTTCGTCCTCGAAATTAAAAGACGAAACTAGGACAGGAATGTAAAGAAAGAACCATACCTCAGGGCTCGAAGAGATAGGGGTATCGCTCGCGCATTTCATCCTCCCTCTCCCAGGTCGACTCTCCTGGAGAGTGATGCCTCCACGCGACGCGAACCAAGGGAATAGTCTGGTTCCTCAACACCTTCTCTCGCCGATCCAGAATCTCCACCGGCTGCTCTGGATAGCTAAGAGTAGGGCCCACTGCGATCTCCGAGTGATCCAATACGTGACTGGGATCCGCCACGTACCGTCTCAACTGCGACATGTGGAACACATTATGAACTTCCTCCAGCGTAGGCGGCAACTCAAGCCTATACGCCACGGCGCCGACCCTCTCAAGAACACGGAAGGGTCCGACAAAACGTGGGCTAAGCTTCCCGCCTCCACCGAAGCGAATAGTGCCCCGCGTCGGAGAAATCCTCAGGAACACCAGATCTCCAACCTAGCACAAACAAGGTCTCTGCACTTAGTCTAAAACAAGCAATCACAAGCAAACACAAGAACAAAATCTAGATTCTAAGCTATACCTCGAACTCCAAAGGTCTCCGGTGGCTATCGGCCCAATGCCGCTGCCTGTCCTGCGCCACCCGAAGTCTATCTCTAATAAGCTTGACCTTCTCCGCTGCATCAACCACCATCTCCGGGCCAAGCAAAGCTCTCTCACCTATATCATCCCATGACAACGGAGTACGACACCTCCGTCCATACAATGCCTCAAAAGGTGACATCTCGATACTGGCTTGGTAGCTGTTGTTGTAAGCAAACTCTACCAAGTGCAAGTGATCCTCTCAAGAGCCTCTGAAATCTAAAACACAGGTCCGAAGCATGTCCTCAAGTGTCTGAATGGTCCTCTCTGACTGACCATCTGTCTGCGGGTGATACGCACTACTAAACTTGAGCTGGGTGCCCAAGCTAGCCTGCAGACTCCTCCAGAAATGCGAAGTAAAGCGACTATCCCGATCTGATACTATGCTCACTGGAACTCCATGCAGTCTGACTATCTGGCGCACATACATCTCTGCGAGTCTCTCTGTAGACGTACCCACTTTGAACGGTAGAAAGTGGGCCAATTTGGTCAACCTGTCCACGATGACCCAAATCGCATCTTTCCCGCCTGGAGAACGGGGAAGTCCAGAAACAAAATCCATGGTCACATGCTCCCATTTCTACTCCGGAATGGGTAACGGCTGGAGTAATCCTCCTGGCCTCTGCCTCTCCGCCTTCACCTGCTGGCACACTAAGCATCGGGATACGAAGCGTGCTACCTCCCGCTTCATCCCGTACCACCATACATGCTGTCTCAGATCTCTATACATCTTGTTGGTACCTGGATGCATAGAGTACTGGGATCCATGCGCCTCCTGGAGAACCTCCTCGTGCAACGACCCACTCGGCACACATAACCTGGTACCGTGCCGCAATGAACCATCGTCAGCAATGGTGAAGTCGTCTGCTAAACCCATCTGAACCTGCTCTCTGATGCTCCTCAGGGACTCATCCTCAAACTGTGTAGCCCTGATCCGGTCTACCAACTCTGACTGAATCTGCAGTCCCCACATCTGTATCTCAACTCCAGGCACTATCACCTCAATGCCCAAGCTCTCTAGATCTGCCAGAAGATAACGATCTGTAGTCAGGCACATAGCTATCGGATACCTGCTCAATGCATCCGCAACTACGTTCGCCTTCCCTGGATGATACTGCAATGATATGTCAAAGTCTTTCATCAACTCCAACCATCTCCTCTGCCTCATGTTCAGCTCTTTTTGGGTAAACACATACTTCAAGCTCTTGTGGTCTGTGAAGATCTCCACACGCTCTCCGTATAAATAGTGTTTCCACAACTTCAGAGCAAAAATGACCGCTGCCAACTCCAAATCGTGGGTAGGGTAATTCTTTTCATGAGGACGTAATTGCCTGAAAGCATAGGCAATCATCCTCCCATTCTGCTGCAACACACAACCCAGTTCCTTCCCCGATGCATCACTATAGATAGTGAATCCTCCAGAACCTGATGGCAACGTCAACACTGGAGCTGTCGTCAACCTCCTCTTCAGCTCATCAAAGGCGATCTGGCACTCCTCTGACCAAACAAACTCCACGTCCTTCCGGGTCAGCCTGGACAACGGCTCTGCAATCCAGGAAAAATCCTGAACAAATCTCCTGTAGTAGCCTGCCAGTCCCAAGAAACTCCTGACCTCGGCTACTGAACTCGGAGCACTCCATGCCTCAACTGCCACGATCTTTCTCGGATCCACCGAGATACCCTCTCCAGTCACCACATGACCAAGGAATTCAACCTTGTCAAGGAAGAACTCACACTTCGAAAGCTTTCCATAAAGCTTCTCCCTCCTGAGAGTCTCCAGCACTATCATCAGATGCTCCTCGTGCTCCTCTGGGGTCTTCGAATACACCAAGATGTCATCTATAAACACCACCACAAACCTGTCCAGATGCTGATGGAACACCTTGTTCATCAGATTCATGAACACTGCCGGGGCATTAGTCAACCCAAACGGCATCACTAAGAACTCATACTGTCCATATCTGGTCCGAAAAGCTGTCTTCGAAATATCCTCCTTCCTGACTTTCACCTGGTGGTAGCCAGTCCTCAGATCAATCCTGGAAAACACCCTCGCTCCGCTCAACTGGTCAAATAGATCATCAATACGCGGCAGCGGATACTTGTTCTTGATTGTGAGGTTGTTCAGAGCCCTGTAGTCGATACACATCCGTATCGACCCATCCTTCTTCGGCACAAAAAGTACCGGAGCACCCCACGGAGAAGAACTAGATCTGATAAATCCCTTGTCCTGAAGCTCATCCACCTGCTTCTTTAACTCTATCAGCTCACTGTTGCTGACTCTATAGACGTGCTGGGATATCGGCTCCGTGCCTGGCACCAAGTCTATAGAGAACTCCACATCTCTGTCCGGAGGTAACCCTGGCAACTCCTCCGGAAAGACATCCATATACTCCTCTATCAGTGGATGTAGCGACCTCGGCTCTACCACCAGGGCTCCGCAGAAGACTCCCTCGGTCTGCTCTGCTGCTCCTCTGGCAAACTGAAACTCTGGCTCACCTGGCGGACTAAACAAAACTCTGCCTCTACGACAATCTATACTAGCATAATGCGTACTCAACCAATCCATCCCGAGTACAACATCGTAGCTCGGAAGTGGCATTACGAGTAGGCACACACTCAACTCCCGGCCTCCCAAGGTAACTCTCCGGTCTCTGCAGACATCACGGACTAGGATGATACCACCCCCGGTCGTGATCTTGCAGAGTCTAGCTAAAGGTTCAGCAACAAGATGGTGTCTAACAGCAAAAGATACAGAAACAAAGCTATGGGAAGCACCGGAATCAAATAAAGCAAGTGCTGGAATGGAATCAAGAAGAACACAGATCAAAAAAAGTCAATACGGTACAAGAAACGATATCATCAAAGAAGGACAATAATATTGCAAAAGAAAACAATTTCAGAAAAATTAAAGATAGCAAAAGGAAGTAGGAAGGGTCCTAGTTGTGATTGAGCACACTCTCTCTCAGCCTATCTCCTATATCCTATTGCAGGTAACCCTAAAAAGCAGACCTGCATGGGCCACCACCAAAAATGTGTCACGACCCGCACCCGAAAATCGGGCATGAGCCATGGGTACGTCCAGCCTACGCCGCAGAATCGGCGGTAGAACGCTGTAAAGGTCCGTTCTAGGTCAACCATATCTATCTATATCTCACTGAAAAATCCGGCATGACCTCTCCAAAAGGAGGGCAAAACCACACAATATATATATAAAATCCTCTCCCAAAGGAGGCAACCACGCAATATATATATATATCAATGATCTCAATCACAAAATCTAGAGGAAGAATATAAGCACGATATGATATAAACAAAGAAACAGAACCAAGAGAGCAAGACAATCCAAAATAATACAGTCCAAGCCAAAAAATAGCTACAACATCACAGCATCAAAAGAATAAGTACAGTCATCCAAAATACAAACCACTGGAAATAACACAGGAAACCCACCTAGCTAACTAGGGTGCTATCGGCGTCTCCTCGGCGCACTCCTCCTCGGGGTCACAACAGTCGTCAACACCAGGCCCGTATAACGTAGGGCAATAGTCCTCAGGATCCTCTGGAAAAAATATGCCCAGTCAGGACTGGAGCGAAGTACATAACTCTGAAAGCAACTCCAAATACATGGTAAGGTGTATATGACGAGCAATAGAAAAGTAATCAAGATGCACAGGAAATAAATATATGCTGGAGCACAATAAGTAGCTGCAATGTAAACTGGAGAACGATACAAGTAGTGAAAAAGTAACTGCAGGTGAGAAACATGAATACTAGCTAAGTGCCTTGAGCACAAGTTCGTTATGTGATCGGCTTAGGTTGCACATGAAAAATACTACGATAACTCCGTTATGCGTGAGTTGCATAACCGACATACACATGAATACTGTTTGGCTTTGATCACATAACCAACTCACTACTCCCCTCCCCCACTAATACCATTGGATCCAACCACAACACGCTACGTACATGATAATAGCTCGCGCACACGAAGGCGAGAGCACAAGAAGCACATGATAGCACATGAGAATCAATACCCGAAGCACATGATGAAATATACGTGATAGAGTACCCGCTGAACACGGTAAGGGGGATAGCATCTCATGACGGGATCCACTAGTACCAGCTCGTGTAATAATGTGTCAGAATCAAGTATTACAGTTCTAGAACAGGTGATATAAACGCTATCATGAAATAAAAACTATCAGAGGTAGGTACTCGCCTGATGTCCTGAGCAACTGATGAGGATCGAGGTCCGGACCGGTGTCGCAGGGACCTAATGCGAAAAACAAGGATTAAACAGGGTTCTAAGCATTTAAACTGATATAAAATAATTAAAAACAGGCTTCTAGGGCTATTCTAGGTCGAACGGGTCAAACGGGTGAAAATCGGGTCAAAAGTTAACCCGAGGTCCAAAAAGTCAACTCTAGGTCAAAACTAGGTCAAACGTTGACTTTTACGGTCAACGGGGACAATTATGGTCAAAGCTAGGTCAAACTAGGGTGCCCCTGAAATTCTAGGTCAAACCGAGCTCATTAAGCTACTAAACTCACAAACTCGCCTAATCGAGATACCGGGATACCCTCGGTATCCGATACCTCGCCCTAGGCCACGCACCCCGCCTAAACCCGCTAAAACCTATGCTAGCACGCGTAATTATATATATATAAACATATAAAAATCACTCCCAAGCATTTCCTAGGCTAATGCTCAAATACCCCGCTCGAAACTCAATACCTTGAATATCTCAAGGTATCGAGATACCTCGGTATCTCAAGGTATTGAGGTTTCGCTCTAAAACCCTCTAACTAGCTATCTAGCTATTGATTATGCACCTAGTTATTAATCTAGGATAGGTAATATAGATATCTATCATATATATATATATCTAAGTAGGTATCTACCTATATGCATATATATATCCACACACATATACATAAATACCCATTTACCTTACCCTACGCATAAATATATATTACCAACTATAATATATATATCTACCTCTAGGTATATATATATATCTATGCATATAGATATAGGTATCTATCACATATCTACTTATCTAGGTAACTATCTAGCTACCTATCTAACTATATGTATATATATTCATATCTAGATATCTATCTATCTATCTATCTATCTATCTATCTATCTATCTATCTATCTATCTATCTATCTATCTAACTTATTATCTATCTATCTATCTATCTATCTATCTATCTATCTATCTATCTATCTATCTATCTATCTATCTATCTATCTATCTATCTATCAACATATATATATCTCTCTCTCTCTCTCTCACACTAGCTAGCTGCTACCTGGAGCTGCTGGAGCTTGCCTGGGTTTGCAATTGCTGCTGCTGCTGCTGCATATACTGCTACTGCTCCTGCTCCTGCTGCACTTCGCATTGCTGCTGCTACTGCTCTTGGCTGCTGCTGCTGCCCCTTGCTACTGCTGCTGTTGGGGGCAGCAGCTGCTGCTGCTACTGTGCAGTCTGCCCCCCCCTTTCTCTCATATACACACACACACTCTCCTATATATATACATATATATCACCCTATATATATATATATACACACACATATAACTATATATATAAACAACTAAATACCTATATATATATACTTATATCTATTCTAGCACACTCACTAACACACACACCTACACACTCACAAACACACTAATACACACACCCACATACAAATATATACATAGCTATATATATATATAAACACTTATATTAATATATATATACACACATACGAATACATATATATATATCAATACACACACACACTCTAAGATATATATATACACACACATTCAAATATATATAAATATATATATATATATAGACACACATAAATACAAATACAACCACGCACACAACACTCAAACCACACGCCCTACTCACGCCCTAAAATATATAAAATATAGCCCGAAAACTCTAGCACACACTCCCCGATACTAACCCAAAGCGTACAAGCCCGAAACGAGGAAACCAAGTCAAAATGGCCGTTCGGTCATTTCGACGAACACGTGGTGCGCGGCTCGGAAAACCTCCTGAAACGCACACCAAACGAACTCGAAATCGGCCCAAAATTTACCCACGCGCTCTACACGATGTCTAGATCCTAGAAAATATGCTCTCACATCGATTCTAGGCCCGTGGCGGAAACGCACACGCACTTAGAATCGGCGACGACGAAAAGCTCCAATTTTGCCCGAAATGCCCATTTCTCTGCGACACGGCTTCCCGTGTCCTAACGGAGACACGCACTCACCCTCTAGACACCCGACAACGTCTACCTAGGTCCATCTAACCTAGGACATCACCCAAAATTGGACCAAATTTGGATTCCACCCGAATTCGACACAAAACCTAATGTCAAAGTCTCTAAACTCACCCAAACTAGTTCCAACTTCCTCCTACGGGTAGGGTTAGGATCTAGGAGGGTTCTACAACACTAATTACACTACACAAAAATAATTAGGAAGGGAAAAGTTAGGTTTTACCTCTTGGGAGTTGGAATCCCAAGGCCAAAGTCTCACAACCCCTAGAAATCACCTCCCTCAAGCTCCAAGCCACCAAATCTAGCTCTCACACTAGATCTAAGCTCCTCACACCTAGGTTAGAGAAAATGTAAGGTTAGGGTTAGCTTAAGGAAGAAGGAATGAAAGAAAAAAAGAAGAAAAGTGAAGAGAAGCTTACTTGGAAGAAGAAGGAAGAAGAAGGAAGAAGAAAGGAGAAGTGGAGAAGAAGAAATGAAGAAGAAGAAGAAGAAGAAGAAGAAGAAGAAGAAGTGGAATGATAAAGAGGGAGAGGGCTGCTGGGTTCCACGGTTGGGAGGGGTAGGTAGGGGCCGGCCACTTATAAAAATGGGTTCACACAAGTTTCCAAGTTCCCAAAACGCCCCTACTCACTCGGTTTTGGGTTCCGGGTTCCAAATGCGCTCAAACTAGCTCCAAATCTCTCCAACTAACCTCCTAAAAATAAAATAATAAATCTAAGCCCTAAAATAATTCTTACAAGGGTGTGGGCTGGGTCGGACATGGGTCCACTAGGGTCTGACATGGGTCCAGGCTAGCCAAAATCCTAAAACAATAAAAATAAAAATAAGACAAGCACTAAATAAATATAAATATAATTAATTAAATACAAACCACTATTTATCAAATAAAAAAAAAATACTCTATTTTCTAGAATTGGGTAGTGACAGGGGTAATCATTAGGTCATAATCTACAATAATAACTTAAACTGTCAAGTTCTAATTACTAAGCACACAAATTCAAAATTTAACATTAACAACTATAATCCCAGCAACTATATATCCTAAACACATAATAAATCACCTGGCCTACAATCAGAAGTGTCAGATGGCACGAGTTGAAAGATGAAAAATAGAGGAACAAAATTTAGTCGTCGCGCAATTAGCAAACGCTAAGGTCGCAGAGGAACAATATATAAAATTAAAATAGGGGGCTCTAGATAGCATCATGGTTTTCTAAGGAGGAGTGGTATGCTAGTTGCCATGTTCGAGGTATGATCAAGAGAAATGTTATATTCATTGCTCTTGGCTTCCTAAGGTACTGTCTGCTACTAATAAGACAATGATCTAAGTTTATAGTTCTCCAATACTTATCTAACTATGAAGGTTAGGTTCAGTCCTAATTTTCAATTTTTGGTTTTCTATTGGTTCCTCAATACTAGGGTCAAACATTATGGTAGAACTTCTAACTAACTCTAGTAGTATCTATACTACTCACAAGTCCTCATAATACATCAAGGGGTAATGATAAACCAATCTATAGATAAAGAATTCTAGGGTTCACTAGATATTCTAAACTTAGTGGTGTGTCTATATTCTCGTTGTATCCTTAATAGGTGTGCTACCATAATTATCATCATAATAATAGGGGTTCCTATATTCTAGCAGAAGGCTATACTCAAAGAACTATTAGGGAAGTACATGAATCAAGCAGGATGCAATTATTCAGACAGAATGGATTGGAAGGAGAACGAATCATAGTCAATTGTGGATGAGATCCTATACTCTATTCCTAGGTGCATGCTTGTTCGGTACAATAACGTAACCGAGACAATATGCTCTCGACCTGCATGGGCCACCACAAAAATATGTCACGCCCAAGTCCCAAAAATACGTAGGATTAGGACACGTAAGCATGCCAGCCGCATGGATATGTCACTCCAATATATGGAAACCAAAATCCACACGTACGCTATAATATGAATATCAATCCACAAGTGGTATAAACATATGTCACAAGTCACATGATATAATCTAAATCTCATCCATGAAAATTAAATATAAATATATAACCAGTATCTGTGAAACTAGATCTTAATATAAGTATCTAAAGATGATAGTTGGATGGAAACAAATCCACTACCAACTCGAATGGAAAAACACAACACAATAAACACAATATAAGAATACCAGCTAATGACCACGGGGCTCGAAGAGAAGACATCCTCGAAATATATGTAACCATCAAAATCTGCGCTCCTACAAATACTCAAGAACAGATACACCTGGAAGGGCCAGGTCCTCAGAGGGACGTAACACGATACATAGAAGCAAGCCAATTTGAATACAGTAAACATGCATAATATTTGAAAATAAATAAGTACGCTGTACAAGACAATCTATATGAATGCAAATGAGAACAACTTTTTGACTTATGGGCAAGGGTAGGCTACTCGATCTAATCCTCACAACTCATGCACTCGTCAGTGGACATCATCAGCCGACATACCTCGGGGGTAGCGACCCTCTGACTCCATCAATCGACATACCTTGGGGGTAGCGACCATCGGACACGACCACCATAGTGCGTGCTAGTTACTACGGTTTACCAGAGTGGTTAAAGCCCATACGCCTACTGATTGTCCTCTCATGATACTAAGTGCCATGTGTGTGTCAACATATCTAATATATAGTAATGACTGAAAGAAAACTACACATGCAAGAAATATACAGAAATGCAATGAATATACAGAAATAAAGTAAGCATGCAAAATACTGTAAGCAATTTGGCAAGGTATCTTGCCTGGCAAGAAAGCTGCAAAATGTGGTGACCCGATGTCAATACCAAGAGTCAGAAGCTACGGCCTCAGAATGAACATCTTCGGATGCTGAAATAAACATCACCAACATTCCCAGAATAAGCAAAATAGCTAAAAAGCACTTCCCTTTCGTCTAATTTGGACACAGGAGCAAAACGGTAATTTCGGGTAAAAGTGGGGTCCACGTGTGGCCCACTTTGCACCAAAAAATGTGCCAAGGGTAACAGTCTCCAAATGGGGCAAATAATAGGTCAAACAACTCTAAATGTCAATACGAACCCAACGGTATGTCCAAATATGGATTCCGATAGGCCGAACACAATTTTGCCCAAAAGGTCAACCGTGGGGCCCACCAATTGGCGACTTGGTCAACTATCTCAGAATTGGGTAAAATTGGGTCACAGAACCAGCACGTTACCACGAGTCCAGTGGCGCAAGTTTCATCGCAATCTGACGAGCGTGCACAAAATGCGCGCGACTCCCACAAAAGTTGCGACAAGGGGTGTGTCCGCGGATATGGGCTGATTCCGGCGCGCACACGCGTCCGAATCAATTTTCATAAATTTTTAAGTGTCCGATTACGCTGCGTGCACCGTTCGATATACTTGGTACATGGCGGGGCGGTCCCGTTTGGCGGGGCGCGCTCCGTTTTACATCTTTTAGAAATCTGAAAAAGTGGGTTGCGGGATTTTCCAACGAATTTAATTCTGTCTAAGCAGTTAATAATCTAGGGTTATTTAACAAAAATTAAACTAGGTCAAGTGGTCTATGCATACCAAAAAGAATCATCGAATTCGGATCTCTGTGGTGGAAGATACGAACTCTGAAACATGGGTGGTCACCGCAGTTTTCTGCGATCCCAGAATTCGGTCTGTCTCCGCCAACTTTGGCGCTGTTTACGCCTATATTTGCTTTTGTTCGAGGTCTACTATCACACAGATATGGAAGAGAGTTAAGGGTGAGCATATCGGTGAAGACGGGGTGACGTTTGGTCGAGCGAGTCGACGAAAAATAACTCCGGAATACAGGTACCTCGCTGTGAGAATCTGCAGTGTGTGGGGTCGCGGTCGTCAGGATTTGTTTGGACGGCCTGGCGGGGTTCTCCGGCTGCGGTGGCGGCGCTCTCTAGGTCTAGATGGGAAGAGGGATAGTCTGGATGATTAGGTTTAGGGTTTTAGATGAAATAGAATTATATATGTATATATATGAAAGAGAGGAGGAGGGGGATCCGTGGGGTGCGGGTGTGAGTCAATAGGGATGTTTGCTTAAGCAAAAAAATGGGCGGGTGGTTGCTGCTTGCTGTTTGCAAGGTGCGGCTAAGGCTGCTATTGCTAAGGGGTTGTGTGGGATAGTTGTTATTAATAGGTTTGGTAATGGATTAGTTAGTAATAATTATTAATAGTATTAGTTATTATTAGTATTAGTTATTAATAGTATTCTTTTCTTTTCCTTTCTAAATTCCTATAAAATATATATGTATATATATATTTATATATACGTATATACTCATAGGAAGAATATAGAATTACACTAATACATAACATTAAGCTAGCAACTGCTCAAGGGGTCTCCTACATGAAATAAATTCGAGAAAATTTCTGATGGTCCCATAAATCCCCTAAGTACACCAACACCTAAAATAAAAATTAATAAAAAAATCTATTTCTCCTAATTAGCCACTAATTACTACAATTAAATTATTAATTAATAAAAAAAATAATAACGATTTTTTTTATTTTAGAAATAGGGGTTTTACATAGTCCCTGGCCGCATGATGCCTGGATGCATAGTGCCTTGGTCACATAGCGCCGGGACGCATAGCACCATGCCGCATGTGCCACGAAGTATGCGTCGGAGTTATCAACCGTGGATACAACTCGTGCATAAAAGGAGCCTACGAGCGCCATCCGACGATGCTAATGTGCAAAGTGTGCCAACAAAGTGTGTAAACTTTCTCAACCAAATTTAGGTTTACTTAGTCTAGATAAAGAGACTAGATTTAATTTGGAGACAATTATAATTAGATTACAACATTTTAGAATTTTGTACAATATTATATCGCTTAGTGCACCTTACCGTTGCTCCGATATTTAGAGCACTACACTAGCTATTACCTTGCAAACAAATTCTATACACTTTTTTTAGACGTGCCAACCTACCATTCTGACCCATGTGTAACTCATAACTACTCTCCCTTGTGCTTCATTTTAGTCGCAAAATATTCGTTACAAACGTCCGTGTTTAAATTTAATTAAATCCAACTTTGAATTCTTTGTCCGTTCCAATCGAAATTGGGGACACAATATCAACCCGTTTTGTCCAACCTAAATTATGACATTATTCTATTCTAAGTCTACTACGCCCATGACACTTGTGTTTCACCCAATTTTGATCCCATATATTTCCAATTAATTAAAGAACACCTTGTGCATTAATTTAAATTAAATTAATGTAATCACCCAACCTCACTCAAACTAGACCCAACTCCAACCCAAATCAACACTCACACCCTCAAGACTCATACTAAATACCACACATTATTCTAGCCCACTACATAACACCAAACATGATGTTTTGCCACATCCAATCCTAAATTCTAATTATTGTGCAATTTTTTAATTCTTCAGGGACTTTTATGCAAATAAGCAATGAGGTGTTCTCCTCTCATTGGTCCAACCACATGAAGAACACAAACCCCCTTCCTTGACTGGTCAACACCCTTTTCCCACTCATTTGATTGTACTTGGTACAATTTTTTCCAACTCCATCACCACCCTCCATTTCAAACCCCTTCAACAATAGCCCTCCCCTCATCATGATAAAGGCTCCCCAACTCCCCAAAAACACTACCCCAGCCGGCCCTAATCCTAAGAGAGCCCCCTCTCTCTCTCCTATATAAACTAGCCACACTCTCTCTCTAAAACACACACACACATATCAACAACCTAAGAAATCCTAGAAAATATAAACCAACACCAATACCCTCATCACAACCCCTAACCCGACCCCAACCCTCAGCCAACCACCGCCACCTCCGCCTCCGACCACCACCAACCCGACTCCCCCTCCGACCACCCTCCTCCCAGGCACCCTCTGCCGCCACCACCCGCCGCTGCTCCGCCGCCAGCAGCCACTATCACCAACAACACCTCCACCATACTACTTCCTCCGACCCGACCCCCCGACCTCCCCCACCGTAGCCACCACTGCCACAGTCCACCACCGCCCTCACCGACACCACCCCCAGCCTCTCCACCACCGTCCCCCGCTAGAGCTCACCCTTGGCCACCGCCCAAGCCGCCGTGCAGCCGCTGCAACCACTGCAACTGCTGTTGCTGCAACCTCTGCTGCTGTCGTGTTCCACCCCCCCTGCCGGAGCTCCGCCCCCCCTCGCCGGCGACGACGCGTACGGCGGACACCCCCCACCCCCTGGACACGACCGAGGTACACTCACCTCGTATTATACGAGTATTTATGTATGTATATCAATGTATATCAATGTATAGTAGTTATATTTATATATAGTAATGTATATATGTATATATATACGTATATGTATTGTATATACATATATGTATATGTAATGTATAATATTTATGTATAAATATGTATTGTATATATATATATGTAATGTATAATGTTTATGTATAAATATGTATTGTATATATATATATATATATATATATATATATATATATATATATATATATATATATATATATATATATATATATATATATAAAAAATTTATATTTGTGTATATGTATATTTGTATATATATGTATATTTAAATGTATATATGTATTATATAAATTATGTATATATGTATTATTACTATATATATATATATATATATATATATATATATATATATATATATTTATATATATATATATATATATATATATATATATATATATATATATATATATATATATATATATATATGTATATATGATATGTATTGTATTATGTATATATGTATTATGTATATTATATATATATATGTATATAAGTATTATACTATATATATATATATATATATATATATATATATATATATATATATATATATATATATATATATATATATATATATATATATATATATATATATATATATATATATATATATATATATATATTTATGGTTATTTATGTATATATATATATATGTATAATGTATATATGTAAATATGTATTAATTTATTTAATATATATGTGAATACATGATAATTATGTATATATGTAATGTATTATATGTATATATGTATACAAGTACTTATGTACCTATGTATATATGTATTCATGAATGCATATGTACGTATGTCTATATGTATAATAGTATATATATATATATATGTATATATGTTATTTAATGTATGCATGTATTATATTTATGTATATATGTTTAGTGTGTATGTATATACGTATATATGTGTTGTATATATGTATAGGTATTATGTACATATGTTTATTCAATGTATTTATATATATGTAATTATGTATTTACATTTAATATATTTATGTATTATATGTATTATGTACATATGAAATTAGGTATATATATGTATTTGGGTATTTATGTATTTTATGTATTTAATATGTATTACGTATTCTCTTGTATTAAATGCTATTGTAGCGTATTCTCATAACATGTTAGGAACTGTGTTGGTGTACACGAAACTCGAGAAAATGATACGTGTACTTTTTAGCTACGTACACATGCGACCCTGCTAGTTGTCCAATTGTGACCCCCTTGATCCATGACTAGTCAACCCTGGCCAATGTATTTAATTAGAACATTTATTAGGATTGATATCTGCGTAACGCGTGATGTTGCGTAAGTCGTACTTGTGCACGTAATTAAGCATAGTATAATGTAGTGATTAATAATAATTATTATTTGTTCGTAGGCATCCGAGACGGTGCTAACTTGACTGTTGGTTCCGGAGCATTGCTTGTGCACACCAGAGTTTCAAGCAAGTATACCTTGCTTTGTTGTACTATTTAAATTCAGATGCTATGTAATTGCATGTTTTATTGTTTTAATATTAACCGTACGCGTCCAAAAAGACTCGGGTGCAGTCAACGAAGGCGTTGACGTTAGGACTTGTGTCTGACCTAGTGTCTAGTGGACCCACCTAAAGTTGAGGAGTTATCAATATGACTCCCTAGACCTTAACACGTATCACAACACGTCACAGAGTGAGTTCATGTAGGGACGCGTGCTTCATGACTGACTGGCCATCAGTATGAGAAGCACGTATGACGATATTTAGCTTAGTTGTTTATTGTAAACCCCCTGATTTTTCAGGATTTTTAAAACGGAATTTTTAGGATTTTTCTGGGTTTTTTCGGTAATTTTTACTACTTAAAATCGAGGTATTTTTAAAATTAAATTAAATTAAATGTTTTTAAAAATATTAAAATATTATAAAAATAATATTTTGGGTGTAAAATAAAATATTGGACTTAGGGTAATTTTTTTGAAATTTATTGGACCCCGGAAATAATTTTTAAAGCCCTAAAAACCCTAATTTTAAATTAAACCAAACAAACCGGGTTGAACCGGGCTCAAACCGGGTTGAACCGGCCTGAACCCGGTCCAACCGAACCGGACCGCCCACCCTAACGGGTCGGGTCCTACCCAAACCTGACCTGAATGCAACCCGCACCCCCACGACCCAGTTGCCCGCATTTTTCGGCAGCCCCCGCGCCCCGCTCGGCCACGCCACCGCCCGCCCGCGTCTTCCAGCCTCCCCTCCGCGCTGCTCGGCCCACAACCCCCTCGGGCTCCGCCTCCTCCACCACGACCCGGCGTCCCCTCGCCTATAAAAACCCTAACCCCCTCCGCTTCCAGCTACTGCCACCCCCAGCGCCGCCCTCGCCAGAACTCCGCCGCCTCCGCCACTCCCAGCCCCGGCCATCGCCTCCCCACGAGCGTCGCCTCCTTTCTTAGCCCGCAGCGCCCCGCCACCAGTGTCCGGCCGCCTCGACCCGCAGCTGCTCTCCTCAGCGCAGCCCGACCTCGCCGCAGCAGCTCCGGCATAGCCGCCTCCGGCCAGAGCCGCCCCCGGCCAGCAGCGCCTCAGCCCGACCCAGCCCCGGCGAGCCGCCGTCAGCGCAGCGCCCTCCGGCGAGTCTCCGGGGAGTGTACATAACCGAAACCAACCCGGACACAGCCCGGACACAGTGTAGTATCTCGTGTCGACTCGCGGACACGGGAAATCCCGGTTTCACGGAGCCCTGTTCAGGTAACCCATTCTCTCTCCTCGTTGCCCCGTTTTTCGTTCCGTCAGTTGTGACGCGTATCCTGCGTGACCCTCTCGATGTCCGTGCAACCCGCTCGGTGTGTCGCATCCTGTGGCGATCGCGAACCGTGATCCAAAATCATGAAAAATAACGCCCTATTTTACCCCGAAACTGAGTATGCCCCGCCAAACGGAACGACTTGGTCCCGTACGGTCTTCACCGAAAGGTGCGCGCTATTGATACGGACGTACAGGATTTCACAGAAGTTGATTCGGATGTGCGTGCACACCGGAATCAACGCGTATCCGCCGACAACGCCCCGTATCCTCCTGTTCTGAAACTCGTTGTAACTTTGTGTACACATGTCGGATCGAAACAAAACTTGCGCCATCGGACTCGTAGCAATATGCTGGTCCTGTGACCCAAGTTTGGTTCGATTCTGAGAACATTGACAAAATCGCGTATCGTGGGCCCTATAGGCTCCACTTGACGGGCAATTTTATGATCGGCTCATTGGAATCCAATTCTGAAAGTTCCGTTGGGTTCGTATCATCGTTCTGGATTTGTTAATACTAAGTTTGACGAATTTGGAAAACTTTGTCCCTGACAAGTTTTTCGGTGCGAAGCGGGCCACTTGTGGACCCCGCTTTGACCCAAAATTGTCATTTTTGTCCTTGTGTCCAAATTAAACTCAAGGACAGGCGTTTCTAACTATTTGATATCTTCTGAGCATGATGGTAATGTTTTTTTAATATTCGAAGACGTTCTTGGAGATTTCACGAATCTCAGAGCAGCAGTTGGGAACCAAACACCAGGCAAGTGTACCTTGCCAAATCTTGCAGTTCTTGTCACATAATTTCTTGATTTATTTATATGTTGTACATGCTTGACCTAGGACCATGTGACATTGCTTAGCATCCGAATAATATTCGGGTGCCAACACCGTACGCGGAGTTGAGTAACGTCATCTAGACATGGATACCGAGACCCTATGTATTCTCGTGCTTGTTTTATCAAGTGTGTCATACCCAGGACACCTGACACTATTTATGAGACAGAATCTTCCTGAGACATTCATGGTGATCCTGTATAGACTACAGGACTTGTGACATAGATATTATATTCATACCTATCATATGACTTGCTGCATTAGACTTGATCCTGCGTGGCATGGACATGAGACGTTGTGGACATGAGACGTATGATTACATTGGGTGGGGAGAGACACACAGGCTACATGTTGATTATATTATGACAGCGTCTTAGTCTCTCTCCGAGTTAGACAACCACATGATATCACTGCTACCGGCTCCCCGACACAGAGCTTGTAGTGGTCTCAGCCTGAGTTCTAGTGATGCTCTCATCTTGCATATCACTTAGCTGGTTATATAGATTACCCTATTTACTCCTTTATTTTCTGTACTGCATTTATTTTGGCATGATTTATTCTTGTACCTTGCTATGTCCCCTGAGGACCTGGATCCGGTTTATACAGGACAGGAGCATTAGCAGGAGCAGGAACAGGAGCAGGCACTGGAGCAGTACCAGATCCGGTAGACGAGTGATCACCGAGGATATCTCCTGAGTATATGCTTTATCCACACTCAGTATTTGCTGTTGTTTCTGTATCTTGACTATTGTAACAGACTTGTTATCGGGTTATTCTCCGATTTATTTACTTGTGACTTGCTATGATTATATTTCACTCTATTGTTATTGTTGTATTTATTTCTGTGGATGAGATTAGTAGACCCTTATTATTGTATTACAGCTTAAGTGTGCCCTGATGGGTCCATTAAATTGGGTTTGCCCATCGGTGTGTGCTGCTGGCCTTGCCACGTGTCTAGTCCCTCGATATTTTGTGACTGGGGCGTGACATAGTTTTTGTGGTGGCCCATGCAAGGTCAACGACTAAATTGTTCGGTTTCAACTTAGGGACCAAGCAAGCCTGCAATAAGAATATGATAAGTTTTTAGGATCTTATCCACTTGCTTGAAACGTTCTTGATATCTATATCGGATTAGAATTAATTTCTTGACTTGCATCTTGCCTTGATTCCTGTGCACCTCTTATTGTTTATTTTGATTGCAGAGTTATGGATTCACGAGCGAACGACGAGACTCCTATAAAATCACTACGAGATGCTGTAGTAACCAACGAAGATAAAGTAATACTAGTGGATGAAGGTCAATCAGCTTAACAACGTAGTCAAGCGAATCAGCATGCCTCGAGAATCCAGCAAGATGACATTCCACCATCGATGCAATTTACTCCACCAATGCCCGTATTCCTACAAGGGCAAGCTATGGACGGGTAGCAGATGTTTCAAATGATCTATGCAATAATGCAAGCTCAACAAGAGACTTTGAGTCGTAGCCTAGTAATCGCATTGGAGCAAGCGAATCTACCAGCACGACGGCCAACGACGGGCTCTATCACCGATTTCTGCCAGCTGAAGCCCCGTACCTTCTCAGGCAAAGAGGAGCCCACAGAAGTTCATGAGTGGCTCACTAACATACAACATCAATTAGAAGCAGCTGAGCTTCCAAGGGAACGTTAGATGACTGCCGTCAAAATGCAGTTGACGGACAATGCACATCACTGGTGGCTATCTGAGGAGACATGGCTCAGACCAGACCGAGTCACTTGGGAAGAGTTCGCTAGACTCTTTCAGGAGATGTACATTCCAGCTATCGCTCGATCAAAACTTTGGGACAAGTTTAATCGCCTCACTCAAGACAATATGACAGTAGAAGAGTACAACGCAGAATTTATACGTCTGAGTCGCTTTGCCCCAACCTTGATTCCGACAGAAGAAGAGAGGGTTGAGAAGTTTTTCGACGGACTAAACTTCGAGCTACAGAAACTAATTGGATCCGTTGCACCTACATCTTACCCGAATGTCCTTGCTGCATCCCGACGCATGGAGCGCGTCACCAGGAGAGAGACTAGTCTGAAACGGACTTCCCCATCAGCACCACAGGAAGAATTTGTAAACAGACCTCACATACACCAGCCACCTGGAGCATCTCCACAGGCACTACCTGTCTGTCAATATTGTCGCAAGCGAGGCCATATTGAGAATGAGTGCAGACGAAAGAGAAGATTATGTCTAGCTTGCGGATCTAGTCAGCTTTCAGTGAGGGAATATCCTGAGCGTCGAGAAGGAGCACCAATGGTTAACCAATAAGCGGTACCAGTACCGAGGCCATCCTATCCAGCATTGGGAGCACCGCAAACGGGAGTTGAAGGAGTCCTACCACCAGCTCAAGGAGGGTATCAGCCAAGGCCACCTTTGATACCCCAGACACTACTCTTCCAGCAGGCTCAGCAGCAGCAGAGGAATCGACCGCAAGGACGCGAACAAGCTTTCACGATGACCTTGGAGAACGCTCAGACTCGTGGAGTAGCTAATACGCGTAAGTGATTCGTAGTTATCTCGTCTAGTATTGCTTTA
Organism: Iris macrosiphon; assembly: GCA_036927795.1. Lineage (NCBI taxonomy): Eukaryota > Viridiplantae > Streptophyta > Magnoliopsida > Asparagales > Iridaceae > Iris > Iris macrosiphon. Next base: position 146,124,193 of record JAYESA010000003.1, on the reverse strand, counting down.
GCTCGTACCTGTTGGTTCGTGACCTCAGCCTTAACCTAGTAATTTTGAACTTACTAATAATTGATAACATAATATGTTTTCCTAAGTGATAACCTAGTTTTCTAGATTTCCTTCATCCGAAAAATTGCATAACTTTTAATGCTTAGGGAAATGATTTTTCCCTATGTGTTTTCTTAAACCCTCATCCTTGATCGTGATGTGCTTCGAACAATGCTTGCAACCGTGTCATCTTTGTTGACCGGTTATTCTTTGATTGCGAGGATGCAATCCTCTTAAGGGGGTAGATTGTAAACCCCTTGATTTTTCAGGATTTTTAAAACGAAAATTTCAGGATTTTTCTGGGTTTTTTCGGTAATTTTTACTAATTAAAATCGAGGTATTTTTAAAATTAAATAAAATTAAATATTTTTAAACAATATTAAAATATTATAAAAATAATATTTTTGGGTGTAAAATAAAATATTGGACTTAGGATAATTTTTTTGGAATTTATTGGACCCCAAAAACAATTTTTAAAGCCCTAAAAACCCTAATTTTAAATTAAACCAAACAAACCGGGTTGAACTGGGCTCAAACCGGGTTGAACCGGCTTGAACCCGGTCCAATCGAACCGGACCGCCCACCCTAACGGGTCGGGTCCTACCCAAACCCGACCCGACCCGACCCGAATGTAACCCGCACCCCCATGACCCAGCTGCCCGCATTTTTCGGCAGCCCCCGCGCCCCGCTCGGCCACGCCACTGCCCGCCCGCGTCTTCCGGCCTCCCCTCCGCGCTGCCCTGCCCACGACCCCCTCGGGCTCCGCCTCCTCCGCCATGATCCGGCGTCCCCTCGCCTATAAAAACCCTAACCCCCTCCGCTTCCAGCCACTGCCACCCCCAGCGCCGCCCTCGCCAGAACTCCGCCGCCTCCGCCACTCCCAGCCCTGGCCATCGCCTCCCCACGAGCGCCGCCTCCTTCCTCAGCCCGTAGCGCCCCGCAACCAGCGTTCGGCCGCCTCGACCCGCAGCTGCTCTCCTCAGCGCAGCCCGACCTCGCCGCAGCAGCTCCGGCGTAGCCGTCTCCTGCCAGAGCCGCCCCCGGCCAGCAGCGCCTCAGCCCGACCTAGCCCCGGCGAGCTGCCGTCAGCGCAGCGCAGTGTCTCGTGTCGACTCGCGGACACGGGAAATCCCGGTTTCACGGAGCCCTGTTCAGGTAACCCGTTCTCTCTCCTCGTTGCCCCGTTTTCTATTCGGTCAATTGTGACGCGTAGCCTGCGTGACCCTCTCGATGCCCGTGCAACCCGCTCGGTGTGTCGCGTCCTGTGGCGATCGCGAACCGCGATCCAAAATCAGGAAAAACAACGCCCTATTTTACCCCGGAACTGAGTACGCACCGCCAAACGGGACGACTTGGTCGCGTGCGGTCTTCACCGAAAGGTGCGTGCTGTTGATACAGACGTGCGAAATTTCTCAGAAGTTGATTCGGATGTGCGTGCACACAGAAATCAACGCGTATCCATCGACAATGCCCCGTATCCTCCTGTTCTGAAACTCGTTATAACTTTGTGTACACACGTCGGATCGAAACGAAACTTGCGCCATCGGACTCGTAGCAATACGCTGGTCCTGTGACCCAAGTTTGGTTCAATTTTGAGAACGTTGACAAAATCGCGTATCGTGGGCCCCATAGGCTCCACTTGACGGGCGATTTTGTGATCGGCTCATCGGAATCCAATTATGCAAGTTTCGTTGGGTTCGTATCATCGTTTTGGACTTTTTGAGACTAAGTTTGACAAATTTGAAGAACTTTGTCCCTGACACATATTTCGGTGCGAAGCGGGCCACATGTGGACCCCGCTTTGACCCGAAATTATTATTTTTGCCCTTGTGTCCAAATTAGACTCAAGGACAGGCGTTTCTAGCTATTTGATATCTTCTGAGCATGGTGGTAATGTTTGTTTCAGCATCCGGAGATGTTTCTAGAGATTTCACGAATCTCAGAGCAGCAGTTGGGAACCAAACACCAGGCAACTGTACCTTGCCAAATCTTGCAGTTCTTGTCACATAATTCCTTGATTTATTTATATGTTGTACATGCTTGACCTAGGACCATGTGACATTGCTTAGCGTCCAAATAATATTCGGGTGCCAACACCGTACGCGGAGTTGAGTAACGTCATCTAGACATGGATACCGAGACCCTATGTATTCTCGTGCTTGTTTTATCAAGTACGTCATACCCAGGACACCTGATACTATTCATGAGACAGAATCTTCCTGAGACATTCATGGTGATTCTGTATAGGCTACAGGACTTGTGACATAGATATTATATTCATACCTATCATATGACTTGCTGCATTAGACTTGATCCTGCGTGGCATGGACATGAGACGTTGTGGACATGAGACGTATGATTACATTGGGTGGGAAGAGACACACAGGCTACAGGTTGATTATATTATGCTGGCATCTTAGTCTCTCTCCGAGCTAGACAACCACATGATATCACTGCTACCCGGCTCCCCGACACAGAGCTTGTAGTGGTCTCAGCCTGAGTTCTAGTGATGCTCTCATCTTGCATATCACTTAGCTGGTTATATAGATTACCATGTTTACTCCTTTATTTTCTGCACTGTATTTATTTTGGCATAATTTATTCTTGTACCTTGCTATGTCCCCTGAGGACCTGGATCCGGATTATGTCCCCAGGTAGAGCAAACGAGATCGATCCTGAGGTATACAGGACAAGAGCATTAGCAGGAGCAGGAACAGGAGCAGGCACTGGAGCAGTACCAGATCCGGTAGACGAGTGATCACCGAGGATATCTCCTGAGTATATGCTTTATCCATACTCAGTATTTGCTATTATTTCTGTATCTTGACTATTGTAACAGACTTGTTATCGGGTTATTCTCCGATTTATTTACTTGTGACTTGCTGATGATTATATTTCACTCTATTGTTATTGTTGTATTCATTTCTGTGGATGAGATTAGTAGACCCTTATTGTTGTATTACAACTTAAGTGCGTCCCGATGGGTCCATTAAATTGGGTTTGCCCATCGGTGTGTGCTGCTGGCCTTGCCACGTGTCTAGTCCCTCGATATTTTGTGACTGGGGCGTGACATTTATTTCTTTAGAGACTTGCATTATAGTATAAGATGTCCATGTTGTGTTCGCGACTTGTACATTGACATTGGGCGGGGAAGATAACTAGTAGGCGTATGGGACAGACATTTGGCTGCCGTTGTTTCAGAGTAAACTGCGAGGCCGTGAGCCTCAGTGTTACCCAGTTATGGGCCATGTGTTAACCGATTATGGGCTCAGGTTACCCGATTATGGACATATATGCTTGTCGATACATCCGGCAGAGGTTACTAGCTGCGCGCTATCATAATCGGTGATGTAGTCAGCATATACTCCTGGCATCCAGTTTACAGCTAATGCCAGGTACTTAGCCTCTGGCTCGACGCTATGCTTTATACCTTTCACCTACCCATACGTACCAGGGTTGTCTTCAAAGTGCATTTCACGTAGCTGGTTAGTTCACCCTTGAGTTTACACATTATTTACTTTATGGCATGCATTTTTGTATCTTGTTACGTACCTCTGAGGACCTGGTCCCCTTCCAGATCCAGACGAGCACGTATACCCGACCATCTACGGAGCAGGAGTAGAGACAGGATTCCTGATTGAGGACTTCGAGGCATTTTCAGAGGAGTTCCTGTGATTTGAGTATGCAGCCATTTCGGACTAAAGCATTCTTATTTAGCTAGCTGATACTCTAATCTAGTTATCTTACTTCTTTCTGCACTTTTATTCTATTGCTGTATTTCAGTGGGTTTGTCCACATCAGACTATTTCAGATGTATTATGGATATTCAGACTCTTGTATTTTATTTACCAGTATTTGTTTCAGTCATTATGATATTGTATTCTGTGGATGAGATTAGACATTACCTGCTGTATATTAGCATATTAGACTTGTTAGTATTTTAGGACAGCGTAGTACGCTTCGATAAGATCTATTAAATTGGGATATCCTTCGGAGTCGTGTCAGCTGGCCAATGCCACGTGGCCTGGTCCCGTGTATTTTAGGACTGGGGCGTGACATGGTTTTAGTGGTGGCCCATGCAGGCCATGTTTATCGCTTGTGGTATGGTAACATGCCCAGCGAGCCTGCGATAGGATAGAAATTATTAGATCTCATCCACTTTGATTTTCGCCTTTGGACCTCCTTCGCATTTGATTAATTGAATATCTGCATCATGTTTGTTATTCACGTAATCTTTTAATGAAGTTCTATTTCTTGCAGTAAGATAAACTTGCGCAGTGGACGTGAGGCATACGGTGCCTTAGTGCCATCCGCCACAGCACCAAGGGAGGATACACCCCCTGGACTACCCGGAGAGCAGCCTCCACCACAGGCACCGGTGATTCCCTAGGCCACGATGATATATTGGCACCAGACTTCTCCTGACGATCGGACGCAACAGCCGGAGGGCCAGACTTCTCAGACTGTCCCGCAACACTTCGAGGGCCAGACGTCCAGGGCTACGCCGATGCCTCAGTCCGAGAGACCGACATATGAGGAGACACCTACGACGCAGCCAGAGGCCCCATTGCCATTACCTCCGTCATTTCGACCACAGATGCCACATCCAGAGAAACAGTCGCAGATGTTCCAATTTTTTCAGACTATGATGCAGGCGCAATGGCACCAGACCGAGACATTGAGACAGAGTTTGATGGCAGCTCTGGAGAGGACACCTACCCCAGCACCCGTACCAGCACCTCTACCAGCTTAGACAGTTGGTACTGTACGATGGTTTCGCCAGATGGGCCCGGATACTTTTTCGGGCAACGAGATCGCAGAAGAGATCTCCGATTGGGTCGCCAACACGGAGATAGAGGCTTCTCAGCTATATCCAGACCTTTGGATGACCGCAGTGAGGGCCCAATTGAAAGGCAACGCCCATCACTGGTGGAACTCCATAGAGCACAACGTAGGCAAGACGCAGGCATGGGACCAGTTTTTAGAGTACTTCAATGTGAAGTATTTCCCGGCTACGGTCAGGAATGCCCTCTACTCCCAGTTCCTGCACCTGGAGCAAGGGAATCTGTCCGTAGATGCATACGACTCAGAGTTTAGTAGACTTAGCCGATTTGGTGCCGTCCTGATACCCAACGATCTAGAGAAGGCCAGAAGATTCCATCATGGACTGACGAACGAGCTGCAGAGGTACATTACTACTCAGGCGAGGATCTCTTATGAGGAAGTTCTGTCAGAGGCTAGGATCCAGGAGGCCATTAGCAGAGGATCGAGACATTCCAGCACGACCACACCAGCCAGAGCTCAGCCAGAAGCAAGAGGACCGATCCGTCATCCAGGAGTACAAACGCAACAGAAGATTGTGCCATATCAACAGAGAGAGAGCTACCGACATGTCACTTTTGCAGAAAGAAGGGACATGTCCAGAAAGATTGCAGAAGAAGATTAGGACTATATTTGAGGTACGGATCAAACCAACATCAAGCTCAGGAGTGTTCCTAGTATAGCGATAGAGCCCAGCAGATAGTACAAACGCCAGCTTCACCATTCCTAGGTATGTCCGTAGCATTGCTTGATAATTTATAGGTTATTACGTGTTATTTTAATTTCGAGGACGAAATTCTTATATGTTGGGTAGATTGTAAACCCCCTCGACCAAATTTAGGTTTACTTAGTCTAGATAAAGAGACTAGATTTAATTTAGAGACAATTAGAATTAGATTACAACATTTTAGAATTTTGTATAATATTATATCGCTTAGTGCACCTTACCGTTGCTCCGATATTCAGAGCACTACACTAGCTATTACCTGCAAACAAATTCTATACACTTTTTTTAGATGTGCCAACCTACCATTCTGACCCATGTGTAACTCATAACTACTCTCCCTTGTGCTTTATTTTAGTCGCACAATATTCGTTACAAACGTTCGTGTTTAAATTCAATTAAATCCAACTTTGAATTCTTTGTTCGTTCCAATCGAAATTGGGGACATAATATCAATCCATTTTGTCCAACCTAAATTATAATATTATTTTATTCTAAGTCTACTACACCCATGATGCTTGTGTTCCACCCAATTTTGACCCCATGTATTTCCAATTAATTAAAAAAATACCTTGTACATTAATTTTAATTAAATTAATGTAATGATTCAACCTCACTCAAACTAGACCCAACTCCAACCTAAACCCACACTCACACCCTCAAGACTCATACTAAATACCACACACCATTCTAGCCCACTACATAACACCAAACATGGTATTTTACCACATCCAATCCCAAATTCCAATTATTGTGCAATTTTCCAATTGTTTAGGGACTTTTATGCAAATAAGCAATGAGGTGTCCCCCTCTCATTGGTCCAACCACATGAAGAACACAACCCCCCTCCCTTGACCGGTCCACACCCTTTCCCCACTCATTTGATTGTACTTGGTACAATTTTTCCCAACTCCATCACCACCCTCCATTTTAAACCCCTTCAACACTAGCCCTCCCCTCATCATGATGAAGGCTCCCCAACTCCCCCAAAATACTACCCTAGCCGGCCCTAATCCCAAGTGAGACCCCTCTCTCTCTCCTATATAAACTAGCTATACACTCTCTCTAAAACACACACAGACACATATCAACAACCTAAGAAATCCAAGAAAATATAAACCAACACCACCACCCTCATCACAACCCCTAACCCGACCCCAACCCTCAGCCAACCACCGCCACCTCCGCCTCCGACCACCACCAACCCGGCTCCCCCTCCGACCACCCTCCTCCCAGGCACCCCCTGCGGCCACCACCCGCCGCTGGTTCACCGCCAGCAGCCACCATCACCAACAACACCTCCACCACACTACTTCCTCCGACTCGACCCCCCGACCTCCCCTACCGTAGCCACCACTGCCACAGTCCACTACAGCCCTCATCGACGCCACCCCCAGCCTCTCCACCACCGTCCTCCGCCGGAGCTCACCTGGATTGGGAAGACGATTTTGGCTCCTCGCTCAGTTCTCCTTAGTACGGGAAACCTGTTTCAACGAGGCTCAGTACATTGAAACGTACTGGTAAAGCTGAGCTAACCCAACTATACCAATCAATACGTTGTTTATATAAAGCATGCATATTATTTGTGGTCTTTCTAGCTTGCCTTAGTTTATTTTACAAGCAGCAGTATATATATATATATATATATATATATATATATATATATATATATATATATATATATATAAACTACTGAATAAATTTGCCACCGTTCGGTGGCTTTTACATGTCCCTCTGAACCACCTGCACAATACTTACCATGCCTTCCCTGCCACGAAGACACAAGTTAGCTTGTAACAGGTTTAAATACATGTAGCGATCACTGGCTAGAAGCCATAATGGATGATATAGTCTTTGACGAGAATGGTATGCAACGGAAGTACAAGAGGTGCTGCAAACCATCCCGTCAAGTACAAGAGACTAAATAATAGGTTCCGCCCGGACCGGATCGGTGCCAGTGCCCCAACAACCATCTGCAAGAACCGTGACCTTGTGCACAAGTTGTCCGTGATCAAACACGACTAAGCTAAGTTATCAATTCATGCTATTGAGGCAACAAGAGTACAAGACAAGTAGCATTTGCATGATTCATTTTGCATAGCCTCTTTGAACAATTATTCGCATACAAGGCGTGTTCCATACTTAGCACGATTTATAGAAGAAGATGCATTCTAACTAAAATTAAAGCATGTATAAAATATTTTGAACGAACTTAGCATACAATAAGATAACAGTTCACATGTTTGATTGACAAGCATAATAACCCAAGTCTATTTTCTTTTTATCTTGACATCTTTTAGTTATTACTTGGTATCGTCTGATTGGGACAAACAGAAAAGCAAGATTTTTAGGTGTAAAGACTTGGAAGAAGGGATAGCTAATCGGGATGGTAGCCACTCACTTAGTTAGTTGGAAAGAAGAAGGAAAATGGTGTTTCAGGACTCCGCTCGCGCGTCGTCTACTGCTCGTTCACCTACATCCACGAACAGCTTGATCAATACCTCTTACACTCTTTCCAATCTCGGAATTGAAGTGCAGTTCAATGAACAAAAATAATAAAATCCATCGAAACCGTTCAAGAAAATCCAAGCAAATCCGAAAACCAATTTAAGGCACGAAAGCAACAAGTGACAGCAAAAACTAGGCAACAAAAGATACAGCGGAGAGGTCCCTCCTGACTCTGCCGCTAAGTCGAGCCCGGGGGCACGGTCCACTGAATATGGAAATTGATTTCGAAGAAGCAAATTCATAACGAGGACGAGTTCTTATTTCAATCTATCCCGATCTAACGATACCATCTTTGTATTTCTTAGCCGTGCTTCCCGAATAGGGGGAACGGGGCACCACATCCTCCCCAACTAATTAGAAATTTCGTCCTCGAAGCTTAGGAATAGAGCCTACCGCTAGGAATTATTTTGTTGGGGACGGTAATCATGACGCAACGAACAATCATGAACTGAATGGTTTGATTCACCGCAGGCTAGGCATAACCCAAGTTTCAGACGATATTTGTTAGCCGTGTGCCCCGGTTTCTTGCAGAAGTTACAAGGTTGCTCAGTATTTCCTTTTTGTTGATTTTCGTTGTTTTGACGTTTTGCAGCGGTGTTTCCTTTCTCGTTGCTTTGGCGTTTGTGATTGGAGGTATGCACAACGCCGACAACAACATGAGGATACTGCGGTTCAAGAGATACGGTATGATTCTGGACTTCCCGAATTGTCTAGTACTGTGGAACGACTATATGTGTATGGATGGCAAGGTACATACCTCCTTTGAACCTTCTAGCTTGACTCGCTGCATCAGGTAAATAGGCGCTAGCAAATTTGGAGAGTCGATTAAATTCGTCGGAGTATTTCTTAACTGTCATGCTGCCTTGCCGTAGTTGTACAAACTCGTTCTCCTTCTGACGACTCACAGGAGGGGGTATAAACTCCTCTTCAAACGCGACATGAAAAGTCTCCCACGAGATCGTCTCCTCTTCATGGTCAACTTGAAGAGATCATCGATGCACGTCCCACCAATCGTGCGTGTTGAGGCAGAGCTGTAGTTGCGCGCATGCGACGCGCTTCTCTTTGGGGACCTCTAGCAGAGCGAAGTGGTCTTCAAGTTCTGCGAACCAATCTAGAGCCACGATTGGGTCCTCAGTCCCGTTGAATGGAGTGTTGAAGACTTTCTTGAAGTCGTCAAAGTCAAAGGCAGTCACATTCCTCTTCCTTGGAGTTTGAGGCGTCTCGACTTCAAGCGCGGGCTACTCCACCGGAGTCGCCACTGTTGCTGCGGAATGGTTGGAGGCTAAAGTCTGCACGATCTATTGCAGGGTATCTACCTGCTTCTGTTGGACTGAGAATCCAGCTTCTATATTATCTTGAAACTTGAGCTGACTCTCCTCCGCTCGCTTCTGGGCCCGTTCGTAGCGAGCCTCATCCCTTTGTAGGTTTGCCTCCAACATCCGCATCAGTTGTTGGATGGGATCGACGCGAGGCATGGCTCGCTGGTTTCGCGAACTTTTTGAAGTGTCTGAACTACTTTCTTGGCCTTGCGTTTTGCCCGGTGCTTGCACTGAGGATTGCGCTGGTGCCATTCCTTCAAAAGAAGGTAAATTACATTAGGATCATAATGTATTATGGACTTATTGCATGAACGTATCTCATTTTGGCCTAACAAATTCAAGATTTGTACATGAATTTGATCGTTTAAAGGATCTTTTTCCATACGAGGGTCAAAAGAACTTTGAAGCTGTACTCTGATACCAACATGTCATGCCCCAATTCCGTGGAATCGATAGTCGTCCCCCGGGCGTGACCGCCGTACGGGCCTAGGTTGCGTACCGCACAAAGCTAAGTTATTTTGCATAACGAGCACATATTCAGAGTACGCAGATAAATTGAAATACAGATTTAAAACATGGAAAAGTTGTCTTTGTTTGATAATGAACATATATTACAAACTCTCGAACGAGTCAGCTAATTGCCGCACGGGCTTACAAAAGTGTTGACACAAAATGAGATGGCAATCCTGTACATTATATCCCTTTACTAAACTTCAAAATAATAAAGATCTCTGGGCGAAATGACGGCCTTCCTACGGAGCTGCAGTGTGTATTGAGTTGCTAACTCCTTTCTTCAAGTACTTCAAAATGTGGCACGATCAGGATGCGCCTACAACTAGACTGGATCGGGAAGACGACTTCGGCTCCTCGCTCGGTTCTCCTTAGTGCGAAAAACCTGTTTCAACGAGGGTCAGTACATCGAAACGTACTGGTGAAGGCGAGCTAACCCAACTATACCAATCAACACGTTGTTTATATGAAGCATGCATATTATTCGTGGTCTTTCTATCTTGCCTTAGTTTATTTTACAAGCAGCAGTAAATATATATATATAAACTACTGAATGAACTAGCCACCGTTCGGTAGTTTTTACCTGTCCATCTGAACCACCTGCACAATACTTACCATGCCTTCCCTGCCACGAAGACACAAGTTATCTTGCAACAGGTTTAAATACACGTGGCGATCACTGGCTAGAAGCCATAATGGACGATATAGTCTTTGACGAGAATGGTATGCAACAAAAGTACAAGAGGTGCTGCAAACCATCCCGTCAAGTACAAGAGACTAAACAATAGGTTCCGCCCGGACTGGATTGGTGCCAGTGCCCCAGCAACCGTCCGCAAGAACCGTGACCTTGTGCACAAGTTGTCCATGATCAAACGCGACTAGGCTAAGTTATCAATTCATGCTATTGAGGCAACAAGAGTACAAGACAAGTAGCATTTGTATGATTTATTTTGCATAGCCTCTCTGAACAATTATTCGCATACAAGGCGTGTTCCATACTTAGCACGATTTATAGAAGAAGATGCATTCTAACTAAAATTGAAGCATGTATAAAATATTTTGAACGAACTTAGCATACAATAAGATAACAGTTCACATGTTTGATTGACAAGCATAATAATCCAAGTCTATTCCCTTTTTATCTTGATATCTTTTAGTTATTACTTGGTATCGTCTGATCGGGGTAAACAAGAATGCAAGATTTTTAGGTGTAAAGACTTGGAAGAAGGGATAGCTAATCAGGATGGTAGCCACTCAATTAGTTGGTTGGAAAAAAAAGGAAAACGGTGTTTTAGGACTCCGCTCGTGCGTCGTCTACTGCTCGTTCACCTGCATCCACAAACAGCTTGATCAATACCTATTCCACTCTTTCCAATCTCGAAATTAAAGTGCAGTTCAATGAACGAAAATAATAAAATCCATCGAAACCTTTCAAGAAAACCCAAGCAAATCCGAAAACCAATTCAAGGCACGAAAGCAACAAGCGACAGCAAAAACTAGGTAACAAAAGATACAGCGGAGAGGCCCCTACTGACTCTGCCGCTAAGTCGATCCCGGGGGCACGGTCCACTGAATATGGGAATCAATTCCAAAGAAGCAAATCTATAACGAGGACGAGTTCTTGTTTCAATCTATCCCGATCGAACGATACCATCTTTGTATTTCTTAGCCGCGCTCCCCGAATAGGGAGAACGGGGCACCACAGGGATAACCGTTCAGCCGTGGGTATGAATTATCATATGCATGGTTCAATTTATTATTTATTTTTCTTTGCATGAATTGTTGAAAAGAAACTAGACAACCAGAAAGATCACCTAATAATGTCTGCTTCACATGCTTACTTAGTGTGGATTTCTAGGTAAGTTTGGCCACGGTCGCTTACCAGTATATGTTGTAGTATTGACCCACGTTTGTGGACAAATCTCCAGGTTCTGGTAGCGAGGGCTTGGTGAGCATTTTGAACCAGTACTAGCGCATCCATCCAGCAAAATCGTGCTCGTGCTGCTTCCTTAGGTTTCCTCTCCTGTGTGTAAACTACTCTTCTGCTAGTTGTTTTAATTTTGGTCCTACTACAAGGACATGATGTATGGGCGTTGTTGCTAGTTTTGGATTTGTAAAAAGAGTTATAAGCCATCTATGGCATATTTTGTAACTCAGCCAAGCATGTACTTTGTAATCCAATCTTTAAGTATTCAATAAAGAAAGTATTTTGTGTTCCTATCAAATGTGTTCAATTTTGGTTCTCTGTACTTTGAATCATGTGCCTATATATATTTATATTTTTGTCTAACTTGTGTCTTGTGCAGGTATAATGCCTGGTGCAAGCGCAACTTAGGCTTGCACAGCATCACGCCTAAGCGAGGACGATCGGTTTCATAGGGACCAAGCGAGGATGATTGGCCCTTATGTGACCGGGGTGTGACAGGTGGTATCAGTGTACGGCTTTACGTCCTTGGCCTCTTCAAATATCATTTTCAAAAATGATATAAGTTTTCAAGCGATTTTAAAAGTCCCATATTTTGAAAATGGTTGGCAATCTATGTAAGTAAATCGAAGGTGTTAACGTCCCGATCTTGAAAAGTATAAAACCCCAACGTCTCATGCAATAAGTCCATAATACGTTATGAGACTGATGCAAGCTACTCTATTTTGCAACAAGATGACTAAAACAGGTCACCAAAGGATATCGCGCGCAGCGAGCGTGAACGATGGCCAAATCGATAGGCTGATTGCTATGTTCAAAAATCAGAATAATCGACATAAGGGCCAACAAAAAAGGTTCAAAGCTCAGCAGCAACGAGCTGATGCTAGAGCCTTGGTATAGCAACAACAGCTTAGCTCACTGACTCAAATAGTAACAACATTGGTGGCCAACAGTGGTGCATCAGGAACCACCATGACACCTATGGCAGCCGCACCCACACATCGAGAAGCTGGCCTAGCAGAAGCAGACAAACTTCCGCAAGCATCCAAAAAGTCTACCTTTAAAGGCGCTGAGTTCCTGAAGTTGAACCCTCTAGAGTTCGAAGTCATGGCCGCTCCGAATAAAGTGATGGACTGGGTTGCCAAGTTGGAGGAGTTGTTTGAGTTTGCTGTGATACCTGTGGATAAGAGGGTGGCGTGTACAGCCATGCAGCTGCAGTTACGTGCACACGATTGGTGGCAAATCAAGAAGCTAGATCTTGCCACAAGGCGCAGAGACAAAAAAATTACTTTGGGGATGTTCAAGAATGTATTCATGGAATAATACCTCCCTCCAGCCGCTAGACAAAGAAAGGAAGACAAATTTACCTAACTTAAGCAATGGAGCATGTCCGTCGAAGATTACGAGTCAGAATTCTCCAAGCTTGCTAAGTTCCCTAACGAAATAATTCCTAATGAGAGGACCCGCATGTACCGATTCATAAGAGGCTGGAATGATGAAATTAGAAAGGATGTGATGAACTAGGAGTGCACTTCATACATTAAGGCCTTTGAGGCAGCGGTGCAAAATGAGTAGTTCACACCACGAAGTATTCCAGAGAAGACACCAGCTGCTCGAAACCCTCCTACCAAAAGATATCACGATGAAGAAAAGAAGGCAGAGGGCGAGAAGCGCCCTAGACTTGAGTGCAGCTATTGTAGCAGGCCAGGGCACGTAGTAGAAACTTGTCATATTGCTAAAGGTGAATGTTTCAACTGTGGCCAAAAGGGACATCTTCTGAGAAACTGTCCGACCAAGAGGTCCGCGCCACGTGACTGCAACAAGAATACCGGACGTGGCCAGGATCAGAATCTTGTGCCAGCCCCAGCTCAAGCTAATGGACAAACTGATCAGACTAGAAGGCCTAGAGTTTATCAGTTGAATATGGAGCGTGATGTTAGCGGATACGATGTTGGTGAGTCTGATTCCTTTGATCTCTTGATGCCTTGATCTTCAACTCCTTGATCTCTTAAGTTTTGAGGACGAAACTTTTTCTCAGTGGGGTATTATGTAATGCTCCGCTCCTAGCGAGTTACTTATGAAATACTTGTTATTTTGACTTGGTTGAGAATCGAGTCTCGGGGAAACCTTACCGCCAAATAAACACGGACGAAATACAATGAACCCTTCAAATTGATGGAACGGCTTCTATTGAAATAAGTCCAAGAGTTTTCGTTGGTTGTTTTGCTGCTTGGTTTTGTGTTACTTTTGTTTTGTCTTGCTTTCGATGACTTGGTTTTCATGATTCACTTTTCTCGCTTGTGCATTATTTTAAATCGTAAGAGAAAGTGATCGAAGGATGCTAACCAAGTGTTGTCGCAATTTCAGGACACATAACCAAGGAGTGACCGTTGCATAAGTCTTCCCCATCCTCTCGTTCGATTCAATCGGTGAGTGACTTTGGCCCTTCGATGAATCCTTTAGTCTGTACACCATAATAAAAGAATCTCTAGTCCATTCAAAATGCCTGTCCCTATGCTCAATTTGACACCCCAGTAACAAGATAAGTTAATGAATATGTTTCACTTGTTAACTTAGAATTTGCTACTACTTATTGCATGATATGGAAATTATTATATTTGAATCATAAAATACGCTATAAACCGTTCGAGTTATGGATGCACGTTACTTATCTTATGCTACGCATTGAACCTATTGAAAACCTCTTATGGTTTGAATTGATCGATAGTGAACTCATTGAAGAGCCTCTGCTCTATCGAAAAGAAGATAGTCCACATAGAAGCTTTTTGTTCAACTGTTGCAATAGAACTGATTAATTGATTGAACACGTTTATTGCATCGGTCTTTGGACAACTTGTGCATAAGGTCTCTCTCTCAAACGGTTTCTGGGGCACTAGGGATCGTTCGGCCTGGGAGAGATAATCGAAAACCCTGAGTCTTGTAGTCCTCGTGATAAGGGTGGTGTCATGTCTAATAGTTAGTTTGGGTTTGTAGTCCCAGCTGCTATTTATTGATTTTTTCGTGGACCATCATGTAGTTAGGACGCATGCTAGATTTACCTTCTTGCATACCTAATACTTGATGCCAAGAATGATTCATAAATTTATTCATATATGCAAAATTGTGGCTAACTTGTGTGTCTGCTACAGGGATAATCGTTCGGCCGTGGGTAAGAATTATCTTATGCATGGTTCAGTTTATCGTTTATGTTTTTTGCATGAATTGTTAAAAAAAAACTAGACAACCAGAAAAATCACCTAATAATAACTACTTCACATGCTTACTAGTGTGGCTTTTAGGTAAGTTTGGCCACGGTCGCTCACCAGTACATGTTGTAGTACTGGCCCACGTGTGTGAGAAAATCTTCAAGTTCTGGTAGTGAGAGCTTGGCTAACATTTTGAACCAGTACTAGCACATCTATCCAGCGGAACCGTGCTCGTGCTGCTTCCTTAGTTTTCCTCTCTTGTGTGCAAACCGCTCTTTTGCTAGTTGTTTTGATTTTGGTCCTACTACAAGGACATGATGTATGAACGTTGTGGCTAATTTTGGGTTTATAAAAAGAGTTATAAGACATCTATGACATATTTTGTAACTCAGCAAAGCAAGTACTTTATAATCCAATCTTCAAGTATTCAATAAAGAAAGTATTTTGTGTTCCTATCAAATATATTCAACTTTAGTTCTCTGCATTTTGAATCATGTGCCTATATAATATATGTATATTTTTATCTAACTTGTGTCTTGTGCAGGTACTATGCCTGGTGCAAGTGCAACTTAGGCTTGCACGGCGTCGCGCCCAAGCGAGGACAATCTGTTCCGTAGGGACCAAGCAAGGACGCTTGGCCCTTATGGGACAGGGGTGTGATAGATCCTGCCATTCACAACTCAAAGTTTAATACGAAACTCAGCCAACGCATGAACTATCTAACTCTTCTGTCAATCTCGCTTGATGTAACTTGTGCCATATTTTATTCTCAATACTTCCAACTATTTCTTAAATCGTTTGATAATTTTGCTACACGAGCAATTCGTGCAACGATCTCTTCCAAGTAATCCAAGCCAATACCCCACTGTTCCACACATTCGCCGTATGAACAACTCGTGCAAAGCTCTCTCTGATATTCTCAGCCAAAATTCAAACTTCGTCCAACACATCTGCTACACGAGTAACTCGTGCAATGTTCCATTCTCTTCCATTATTTTTACTCACAGCATGCCACAAAACCAATCTCGTCTGCCAACCAACTGCTCCACTGATGCAACCAGAAATCTCCCCGAATGACAAGCCAAACCAATGCAATAACACATCTTAACTTGTTGCACGAATACAATAAGGTCCAACGATGCTATATGACATGATCTATCAAAAAATAACGAAAGCCAATGCAACAAAGAACAACATGTACCCATAACCAATAAATTTATAAACTTATTATATGAAATATCCAATACGGCACCGAGTAGAGCCAAAAGCCAAACGACAAGTGAAAGCTATTTAGAGTTTGTAATAAACCAAAAGACAAGGTCCGAGGAAATAAACCGGACGGTCTGATACCAATTTGTCACGCCCCAATCACCCGCAAGCTCGATCGTCTCTGCTGAACGTGAATCACTATGTTGCAGCGCTCCCGCAGGACAACCGTTCTCATCGGGACGTGATGACGTATGAGCCTGGAGTTGCGCTCGTACAAGGCGATGATGTCAAACATCATAGCTATCATCAAACGACCAAGTTGCAGCAAAAGTCAAGTATTGTATACCAAGCACACATTAGAGTATATGCAGTGAATCTCTCGTTAGGGTCCAAATAAAAATACCACAAAGAAAATTGCCTCAAATGCGATGCAACACTCTTGCTCTTTCTCTTACCCACAAAGGTACCTACCATTCCATACATCATGTCCCGTATATCCAAGCAGCGCCACTACACCTGCGTACCTGAAATAATACCCACAAACGTGGGTCAGTATATAGTTGTACTAGTGAGCGGGGTAATCCACTTGTCTAAATCGACACTAAATAGAATGGTGAATGCAAACAGTTATATAGTGATCTTTCTACTTGAATCCAAGATTCATTTTATGGTAGAGGTATGCCATATTAGAAAAAATTGTAAAGCAGCTTAAACATGTAAGCATTCAACTCAAGCAAATATATAAGTAGATATATCCAACTCAAAAAGAAATTAGCATGTAAACCGTTCTACTCAAACCCAAGCATCATGTGAACCTATCGAACCATAATCCAAGCCTCAATATCCATCCTCAAACCATGCCACAATCCAAACCTTACTAATCTAATCAATCGATATGCACACTCTTGTCCGAGGCAAGGTGGCCGCCGTCTACACGAAAAGCAAAACCCAAACCAAACCAAAGCAAACCAACTCTTATCTATATGAAGTCACTGGCCAAGCCATAAAAGGCTAATCAACTACTGTTTTACCCGATCCAGCGGTGAGTAGCTAGCCTGCCTGGTCGTATCGAACTACCGATACCGTATCCAAGGCACGTTACCATTTGTCTTCTCCATGGCCAAACAGTTCCGGTGCTCCAGAGCATATCCCGTTCGAAGAAACCAAACCCTGTACGCAACAGGTTATCCGTGACCAATGCAAACACCAAGTAGGTATAACGAGAGAACCGAGACTTCTTGCCCCACCAAATGATACTCGCCTCAATCTATTCAATTATCCATAACCATTCTCTAACTTACATCCCAAGGCACCATCTCAAGTTATCCCCATAGGCGCTATGTCGCTTTTCGATACTGTTTCCTAATTGGTGCAACGTCCCTTCGCTTAGAAAACTCTGTGGCACAATGCCCCAAGAGTGGCACAATTCTCCCACCGATACAGTTGTCCGATTTCGAACTACAATTGCACGCTTTGCTATGACAAAGCGTCCAACTTGATACTCGTGCACAGATGCACGCTCTCTCGCCCGTCCGAAGGGCCTCAATGTTCCAACTAAGATGCTCCACTCAAGCTTCAACTGTCCAAATGCAAAACCAATTCAAGCCAAAAATTATATCCAACCAAATGACGCACACTCTATGCATGCCACAGTGCGATGATTCCAATGTTCCAGTTCCAAGTATTCAAGCCATTACGTGTGTTCCATATTATTAGAAATGAAGGAGTAGATGAGAAGGAACAGAGCCCACTCACAAGTCTGATTCAACTCATGATCAAACCAACCAACTAAACCATGAACCAAGTTAAACCAAAGAATAGGTCTAGTCTCCATCCAACAGAATAAACATACAAGCAAGAAATAATATGTCCCAAATACATATATCGGAAGCGGGGAGTGACATCTCTACCCACCTTAGAAAAAAAAAATTCTCGAAATTTAGACCTAAGGCTATCTACAAAAATTAGAACAAGCAATACACTAACCACAAGCATACCTACACATGCAATCAAATCTAATCATATTATGAAGAAAAGCAACATCAACTGCATGGGCGAGTGAATCATGAGATTCGAGATACGAAGGCATAAGGACAAATATACCTTCCGAGTCAAATATGCACGGATACCAAGATCGAATATCGTCCTCGCACTCCCACGTCGACTCTCCCAAAGGGTAATGGCCCCAAGCAACTCGAACGAGACGAATAGTCCGATTATTAAGCACCTTCTCCCTTCGGTCCAAAATGGATACGAGTTGCTTCTCATAAGACGTACAAGTTGGTACCAACGACTAGCTCTGAATGGTCGAGGATGTGACTCGGATCCGGAACATACCTATGAACTGAGACACATGAATTATATCATGCATCTCACGTAACGAAGGCAGAAAGGCAAGACGATAAGAAATATCGTCTACCCACTTGAGTATATCGAACGGACCGACGTATCGCCGCTAAGCTTCCTGTGGACCCCCAATCTAATGACTCCACAGGTCGGCGAAATCCGCAAGAACACGTGGTTGACAAAATCCGCAAAGACATGTGGTCGCCGACACGAAACTCTAAAGGCCTACGATGCTGATCTGCCCAATGACGATGCATATCCTACGCAACCCGAAGTCGCTATATGATCTGCTTGATAACTTCTACTGTCTGCGTGATCATTTCTGTACCTAACATCTTTCGTTCGCCAATATCATCCAATGCTAATAGTGACATGCACTTTCTCCCACATAGTGCCTCGAAGGGGACCATCTGAATACTCGCTTGATAACTATTGTTGTACGATAACTCGACGAGATGAATGTGGTCTTTCCAAGATCCTCCAAAATCTAAAGTACAAGCTCGCAACATATCTTCCAATGTCTTGATGGTTCTCTCTCATTGTCCATCTGTCTGAGGATGATAAGCGGTACTGAATCTCAATTTGGTGCTTAAACTCTAATACAAGCTCTTCCAAAAATGAGAGATTAACCGAGTGTCTCGATCTGATACGATACTCACTGGAACACCATGCTACCTCACTATCTGTCGCATGTACATCTTTGCCAACTGCTTTGTAGACTGTCCCACTCGAAAAGGAAGAAAATGAGCTACTTTCGTGAGTCGATCCACTATCACCCAAACTGCATCACGACCAATCGGAAATCTAGGTAAACCGTTGAATAATATCTTCATTGATGATCAATTTCTGACATGTCTTTCTCAATGTAGTTATTCATAAGCACATCTCCATGTCAATTGTGTATCTGAATTTTGATAATTTTTATGGGTAAAAATATTCTATCGATTGTTGTCATCGCAGCGACAGATATTAGAAAAATAAAGATTTTTTTTTTTTTCAGTGGGATCAGTTTAACCCACTTATGTTTTAGTGTGTCCGCTCTGGCTTGTAGTTCAGATTCAGAGTAGTGTTTGCTAAGTAAGTGCAGTCTCAGGTTTTAATTTTTTAATTACAGCCGTCTTGATTTTATAGTGAAGGAAGAATAAATGCTTGCACATATATAGTAGTACTCAGTCAGTAGGAGTGCAGTGTAGTGACAGTAGGAGTGCATATCTGCTAGTCTCTCTCTCTCAGTGGCTTTCGACTTTATTATAATGAGTACAATATCTTCATCCCATATTCATAGCCAACTTCTTTCTTTGTGAGCCTCACTATTTTCAGCAGCAGACACTCTATAATTGTCTCTTTGTTCACTGTCATATTGCTTAGCTATCTATTATAAGTATTTGATGTTGGGGAGGATCAATCCCTTACATCGTTGGAAAGATCTTGTTTGTCGTTTCATTTCGAATTATATAAACACAATTTGTTCATAGTTATACAATAAACTCTACGTCCGTTCATTCTTGCCGATTAAACAAGGAATACATTCTTACAATCATAACATTAAACATGCTGCTTGAAGTGAGTTTGTCTTTCTTAAACAAATTTGGTTGTCTGTCCTAATCACTCTTTGGAGGAGGACTTGTAAAAGATCAGGGTGACATAAGTTGGGGATCTCCTTATAGTTGAGGCTGGATTATATATATATATATATATATATATATATATATATATATATATATATATATATATAAAAAGTAGAAATTAAGTGGTGAGTTGGTGATATGTACGGTTCAACTTTGGGAAAATCAAAGAGAAATTAAGTGATGAGTTGGTAATAGATGCAGTTCAAATGCGGTGCAGGTGCAGGTACGGACCTATGAGCCGTGGTATAGTGGACCTTCGAATCGAGTTTGTAGCCCTTCGAACCAGGAATCAATAACATAATTACCTTTGCAATATATATATATATATGTATATATATATATATATATATATTCCTTGACCAACCAACATTGATGATTTCACAATATTTAATTCCATCCTTGACCAACCACATTCATCACAATATATAATTCCTTCCTTGACCAATAACAGTGATGATTATATATATATATATATATATATATATATATATATATATATATATATATATATATATATATATAAAAGCCTCTCCTTGACCAACCACATTGATTATATAGGCAGGCAGAGCTTGCTAATACACTCCTTGACCAACCTTGATGATTTCACAAGATTTCGGTACCAGATTTTAGATTTTAATATCTGAGATGAACTCTAAATTAAGTGATGTCCTTAAAATTTAATATTAATATTATTATTATTATTCATGGACGATAATACAAGAGTATTATCAATCCAAAAATTAAGAAATAAAATAATACATAAAATATAATATCCAAAATAATAAAATACTAAAATCTGAATAAGTTCCAAACCAAAAAATAAAATTGATATTCCAGAAAAATAAATAAATTAAATCTAGTAATGTTTGGGATAATTCATATGATAATAATAATAAATTACAATTTGATTTCTTGTTCAATTACCTCCAAGAGCATCAAGAAAGAAAGAGAGAAAATAGAGGAGACTGCCAACGATGGAAGGGTAGAGGAGATTGAAAGCACCATACTATTAGAGCGACGGAAGGGAAGAAAAAAATTTCAGCGACTGTACAATTTTTTTTCTTTGTTCAGACTAGTCGACTTGTTTTGATATTCTAACATACGACGTATATATATCCTATAACAAAAAAAAATTATTTAAACTAAAATGATTAAAATGAGTCCACTGGACCCTGTTAAGAATTGGACTTAGATATATTAAATAGTATATACGAAAAATAGTGTCCTAAAATTTTTTTTGGACCTGATCCATCAGTCTCATTGGCCTCGTATCAAGTCCGGGCCACCACTAGAATCTACAAACAATCAGCTGCTCGATAATTCGTTCTGATTTCATATGTAGAACTCATGAGGTGAGCTTATCCAAATTTGGCAGATTAAACATTGGAGATTATTGCGATGCCACTTTAATTTTCACTTATTTTACCATTTAAAGTGGTTGTATGGTTTCTTACATCAAATGATGATATTGACACTTTACATACTAAACAGATCGTATCATGATTTCGATCAGGCCTAGCTATAAAGTATGTACTTGGATGATGTCGATGTTGATGTTTTCCGCTTGGTTTTAGGAGTTTTAGTCTCTCATTGAAAAATCAGCAATGTGTATATCACAATATATAGCTATGCTTAGAATTGGTATATGCATATGGGATGGAGGTTCATGTGGGTTGACTTTTTCTAGATGGATTAAGTGTGAACTTCATTATGACAATCTTTCTTTTATCACCACCTTTGGGAAGTTTTTTATAGGAGATAAATGCCGCAGCAACTCGAACTCGGACTCGTGCTCAAGGGCGCAAAGTAGCACTTTGTTGGCACACTCAGCACGTCAGTATCGTTGCATGGCGCTCATGCGCTCTTTTCCTGTGCGAGTTGCATGCATGGTTGCTAGCTCGGGTGCACGCTTCATGGCACATGCGGCCAGGTGCCCATGCGGCTCGGTGTCTATGCGGCCAGGTGCCGGCCTGGTGCCTATGCTACCTGTGTTCATGCGGCTTGGTCGACATGGGACAAGGTGCTATGTGGAGAGTCTGACGTGGAGGGGACAGGGCCTGCTTTCAGCGTTTGGAGGCGCTGTCTACATCGTACAGTACAGCGTGTCAGGCGGCACGAGCGGCTGCTTTCTGCCTCATGCAATACAACGTGACTTGCGGCACTGACGGCTCTAACACCCAAATTTGGGGGATCTTCTTGGTCAGCGCTTATGCGGCCTGGAGTTTTCTCAGGCCGCATAGGTGCTATTTTCTTCTTTATATAGAGTACCTCCTCTTTGATTTGAGGAGAGAGAATACAAATGGAAGACCGAGTATACCAGTTCATATGCGGCCTAGAGTGTCCCCCTCTCACATGGTACTTTTCGAGTATTTTCGAAGGTGACTTTGAGCGCTAAAGAAGTTCATTTGTGAACTTGTAGGTTCCTGGGGGCAGATCATCTGTACAGTGAATCTTGCTTTGAGCAACGGTGGTTTTGATAACCCCAGCAAGGAGCTATTCTTCAGTCTTTCCTTTGCTT
This sequence comes from Iris macrosiphon, assembly GCA_036927795.1. Classification (NCBI taxonomy): domain Eukaryota; kingdom Viridiplantae; phylum Streptophyta; class Magnoliopsida; order Asparagales; family Iridaceae; genus Iris; species Iris macrosiphon. The sequence continues at coordinate 146,101,441 of JAYESA010000003.1, read as the reverse complement.
TGTTCTTTCTCATTGTAGCATCTGCGAACGCAAAGAGAAGAATGTTTTACTTGTCTTTGTTGTAATCTTTATTTTCTTCAAAGTCAGTTTGTAACTTATTATTGGTTCGTGCTTCGTTGGAATCGAGAAATATCAGATGAGGAACTCTTGTGTGAATCTCTGATCTCGACGACAACTTGGGTTCCAATAGAGAGCGGACCTTCGGGTCTCGCTAGAAGCTCTGCTATGGCCCGCGTTCTACTATCTCTGATCTGTCTCGGGATTAACAATCTTAAAGCAAGATCCTAAGAAAGAGTTAGAACATCCGATCAAATCTTCTCGGCAATAAGTTGTCACAAACTTGAAAAGATTGATGGGATACACTTCGAACATTTGGATGAGGGAATGAGTCATTTGTCAAATATTGAACGTGAGTTGTCAGAACCTACCATTTTCCAGGATAGAGGAGTTAGCGTTTGAAGGACGCACATTCCAGCTAGAAGAAAGATAATAAGTTAACCAAGGATTGCAGAGTATGCACGTAACGAGACTAAGCGCATGACAGTTCTTGGCGGTTGGCAAGACTTGGCCGTATAACAGACTCTTGCCACATAGAAGACTCATGTCGCATAAAGACTTGCCACATGGAAGCGCATTGAAGGTCTTGGCGCATAGCAGAGCTGGTCGCATAAGTGACTTATGCGTATGGACATCTTTACACATGACAGAGATGGCCGCATAGTATCTTATGCGGATGCAGGACGCATGGAGGCTTATGTGCATATAGGACGCATAGAGGCTTATGCACAAGTAGGATGCATGGTGGCTTATGCGCATGACATGACTTGATGCATGGCTAGAATTGGAGCTTGAAAGAAGACCCAATTCGAACCAATATAGCAAGGTATAGTTAAAACTTGGTTCCTTTGATTACTTAACTTGGTTGCTATGATTGCGTGGGTTGAGTTATCAAGCGTGGTTATTGACTGGTGGGTAGACACTGGTGCATTCGGCCAAGCATGCTCTGTGAAAGAGCTGTTCACCAAATCAGAGCACTATCTCAGAAGAAGGTCTCTTTGGCGAACAAGTGTCAAACAAAAGATCTAGGGATCAGGATAATAATTTTGGACTTCCGGTTTGAGGAGGAGATTGCTCTTATTGAGTTATGACACATCTGACTAAGACGTGTCTTATTCAACAAAGAGGTGGAGAGACTTAATGGCTATGATCAGACATAGGTAGTCAGAAAGACATTTAGACGGATGACTACAAGTACAGATCCTATGGAGCTGGTGTGCTCAAATATCTGTGATTTCTATTCTCTACAAAGGGCTAGGGTAAAGTTTATCACTTCTTTCTTTGATGATTTCTCAGGAAATGTGTTCGTGTATCTTCTCATAATCGAGTGATGAAGTGTTCGAGAACCTCAGGTACTTAAAGTTTGGAGATGAGTGTAATATCGATCTACAACTTAATAGACTCAGAAGTTTTCTATACGAAGAGCATTGTTCTTTGGATTCACATAGTTCAGTTTGGAACATAGAATTGACTATGGAACATGCATCATTTTTTGGATTCGCATCGTTCATCTTAGAACATGGAATTGACTATGGAACATGCATTATTTTTTGGATTGACATCGTTCAGCTTAGAACATGGAATTGACGAAGGATCATGCATCGTTCTTTTGATTCACATTGTTCATCTTAGAACATGGAATTGACTATAGAATGACATCTTCATACTTTTTTAGTCTATTGAAGGTATAGATAGGAAGGACGAGCAGTTAACAGTAATGATGACTACTATATTGTTGTTCAAAGGGCCTTACAGATTATTTGTGGAAGAAGGTTGCACTTACGGTCATGTCCCAAGTACCGTTCATCACTTCTGATGTAACTCTAGTTTAATGTCAGATCCACATGAATATTATTCGATTGTGAGAGTTTTTCGGAGGACCATATCAGCCAGAGTTGTTGGCACTTCTATAGAAGAAGACATAGTCCAAGAAGGAGATATCTTTTAAGAGAACATTTGAACCAAAACTCGAAGAGCAGTCAACTAGAAGATTCAGGAGATCGAAGGACCAAAGATGATCTTATCACCTATCATATGGAGGTCGTACCACTTATCAATGATGAGGTAATGAAGACCAGGGACTCAATTTGATGGGAGGAGGTAGTCCATGAAGAGATTGACCCTATAACAACACTTGGATGTTAATCAATCTTCCTGAAGGAGCTCAACCTTATAGATCCTTATATATCTTTAGTTGAATATATCTTCAGTTGAAGAAAATGGAAGCAGACATAACAGTTGAGTTCAAGAATAGGCTTATAGCCTAGGGATTTTCTTAGATAACAGGGGATTGAGTTCTTAGGTACCTCGTTGAGGGTGTCATATATCAGGATAATGATTGTCGTAGCTAATATTCCTAAGATAATTGTTTATCAGATGGAGGAAGACAGTTATAAGAGATTCACGGACAACAGTCAGAATTATTTGTCATTCATGTTTGAAGATAGTCTGCGGGTTGGTGATATCCCAAAAACTGTCTGAATTAAATCCCAGGATGTGGCAGCAGAAGTTTAACAAATTATCTAGTCAAAGTTGTTGTAGTATCAGCAAGACAGACAAGTTGTGTACCCAAAGTTCACTGATAAGAAATGAGTCATCTTTTGTATCTATGTTGACGACTAGCTAATCCCATGTATGGATATATAAGTATCACTAGAACAAAGATGTCCTTTTGTCCATACTCAGGACATGGGATTGCGGATATCATCCTTAAGGATATAAGATAATCTGGATGCCAGGGGGCTTGCTCAGTCACAAGCGTTGTACATGAAGAGTTGATAACACTTTTTGGATATCAGGGACGATACTCCTCAGGTGTGGCATAGAGATGAAGCCTTATCCAAGGGAAAGCATCAGACAATTGGTGTACCCAAGCATCATCAGGTGAATGATTCAAGCTGCAAGTACTACCAGGCCTGATATAGCTCTCGTTGTAGAGATGCTGAGTCAGTTTATGAGCAGTATGTGTACTGTTGAATACTGGAAGCTGTGAAGAGAGTCGTCAGAATTCTTAAGTGGACTCAGTGGTATATACTGCACTACAACAGTTATCTAGATATGATGGAAGGCTTTAGTGATGCCAGTTTATGCTCAGGAAAGAAGAGTGAATGATCCACAGAAGAATATGACTTTTCTAGGAGTGGTGCAGCTAGATCGTGGAAGTCAAAGAAGCAGTCTTTACTCTCAGAGTTTTATGCACTATCAGCTACAGAATATTAAGTATGATGGCTCTGGAAGCCTCAGATGATCTTCCTATGGTTAGTACGCAGATTCGGGTGATACAGATATACTGTAAAAGTCAGGAAGATGCAGTAGTGGAATCTATTCATCTATTCAAATGTCTGAAGAGAACTGTGCGGATAAAATACAAAATACTGAATGAGCGCGGCTAGCGTGGATCATTACAGTAGCTAAAAGTTCGGAGTCAGGTGATTCTGACGGATCCATTTATAATAGGATATTATAGAACACCGAATGAGCACAGCTAGCATGGATCATTACAGTAGTTAATGTTCGGAGCCAGGTGATTATGAAAAATCCGCTCATAACAAGCCAATATAGAATACTGAATTAGCGCAGCTAGCGTGGATCATTATAGTGGTTAACATTCCGTGCCAGTTGATTCTGGCAGATCCGTTCATAATAGGCCTCAAGTGTCAACTGATCGTAAGAACTATGAAGGAGCGTAGTACTCTATGCTACCGTGGGGTGACACCACCATGAGATACCTCGATAAGATAAAACCTCGACTTCGGGCCATGTCACAGCGACAGTAGCACTGCATATAGTCAGAGTCAAGCACTATAAAGGAGCGTAGTGCTCCGTGTTACTATAGGGTGGCACCACTATGAGGTACCTCGACAGGGTAAAGCCCCGACTGCAGGCCATATCACAGCGACAATAACACCACACACAGGCAAGGACACAACAGATATGGGCTTGAAGGACCTCTGGTATTGCGTCTCTGTAATCTTACAATTTAGTTTTATGCTATTGGTTCAAAGAAAAATCTACCAGACATCTAAATATTGGTTCAATGGAGGACCATTGACCAGGAGAATATCAAGTACAGTAGGTAGTCCTCAGGATATTGTGGGATACGTACCTGGAACCACTATGGTCTACTATTTATTCTTGATCAGAATATTTCCTATGGGGGGATGGCTTTGACGCCTTAATGAGTTCTCGGGCATAGTGAATGTCCTGCGAGCGTTGCAGGAAGCACGAGTAGTTTCAGCACTACATGGGACTTGTGTCCCATGCTATAGTGGCATGACACCACACGAGGGAGTGAACCTCGGCTTTAAGCCATGTCACAGTGGCGGTAGCACCACACATAGGAAGATAGCCTAATGCTGAAAAGAAATAGATAGTGGTAGTACAGTACTACAAAGAGGCATGCGAACTCATGCTATAGTGGGTGATACCACATGATGGAGTGAACCTCGACTTTGATTCATGTCATAGTTGTTTGATAATAAACGAAAGAAATAAAACTAGGTTTATACAAAACCCTTTCTTAGGTTTACAAACAAGAAGTACTATTAATCCTATACGAGGATGTTAAGTACAAATTTTAATCTGCGTAAATATTGCTATAGGAGTCTGATCTGCAGTCGATCACTTTGTCCTTTGGACCACACGATGATGAAGAAGTGATGTTGAAGAAGGAGATGCTTCAAAGATTGCAAGAGGGAGTGGATGCTCGATGCCAAAATCGTCGATCACTACTCTCTATCTATGCTCTTGATTCTTCGATCTTGATTCTTCGACTCTCTGACTTCTATTCTCCAAAATTTCGACCTTTTGTCCCTTTGCCCTTGGAATTTGTGACCCTGGACCTCTGTCAATAGAGGTCTCTATTTATAGGGTTTTAGTGACAGTAACCGTCCAGTCGGCGTAAAAGCCGGAAAGTGGAGAGTGTGGCACTTTTTACGCGGCGGTTATAATAACTGCCACCCACGTATAGATGATCTTCTGATTAAGCGTGTGACGCGTGTCCCATGATAAAAAAATGCGTATAACTGTTGCGAAGATCACGACATGAGAGCCACGTAGGTAACTGCCCCTTGCGTAGAAAAGGTTGGCGTAGAAGCCAATAACTGTCACCATGGCGTAGAAGCCAAATAGTTGTTAGGTTGGTGTAGAAGCCAAGTGGTTGTCGAGTCGGCATAGAAGCCAAATAGACGTAGAAGCCTTGTAGGCGTAGAAGCCTGATGCTGTATGGATAGGTAGCCAGTGTAAAAGATAGCTGTTCCTCCTTTTTTGACTGGGGCTTTGAGCGTATTAGCGTGCTCCTTATAGCTGAAGTAGCCCGATGGCGTATTCCAAGGAGATAGCGTACATCGTGCTCCTATAGCTGAAAATAGCCTGATGGCGTAATATGTAGGGGTGATGATGTAGACGTGTTAGCCGTAATTATGGCTCGCCTAGTCTTTTGAAAATATAACCAAATCTCGTGCATTTAATGCAGAGATCTGTCACCATTCTGAGCATTAAATGCAGAGACGTGTCTCGAAGATTTGCCACTATTCTGAGCATTAAATGCAGAGACGTGCCTCGAGCTCTGTACGGAGAGCAGCTTTTGACGTGGCAGCTCGTTTTGTCTTCTGTTGAGCGTAAAAGCTCACACTTGCCTGTGTAGAACTAGGCAGCGTATTCCCTTGTATGCGTAAAAGTACTTTGTATCAGAGAAACGTCACTAAACGACGGTTTAGGTCTCTGTGTCGCACCATCATTACAGCCGTCGTCTGGATAGTCGTGCAGTGCTCGTTGTCAGGAGTCAGGAGTCAGGTTCACTGCATGATCTGACAGGTTCATTCGAGGAATACGAAGCGTTCCTCGTACACTACCTATCGCATTAAAAGCGAATGAGTTTTATGCCAAAGTGGCGATGCAACAATCCTTTTACGCTGAAGCAGCCTAGAAATACTGCATTACAAGGATTATCCTGGAGCATATATTTTACGCTGTACTAGCGATAAAGCTCTGTTTGTATGCCGATGGCTCTGAAGTTATACTTTACGCAGCCCAGCACTAAAATGCTGCGTATAACTCTACTGCGTATTTTTCATGCTTCTACAAGACCCCCTTCAAAGTTTTTAAATTCCGTAATTTGAAACACTTTGAATGAAGCATGAAACGGTCAAGTCTGACTCGTTCTTCGAGGCTAATTTCTTGGCAATTTTTTGGGGATCTGTTGGGATTCGGTGTGTTCTCTTTTGCCTATATAAAGGCTGAGGAGTTAACCTGTTCTTCCCATATTTCCTTCATCACACAAAGATGATTGCCGAGTTCTGTCATGCTGACTTGAGGAAGAAGAAGAAGATCATGTTCTTCCCGTTCATAAGGAGCCGAAAAAGAAGGCATCTTCGAGCAAATGTCCTCTACAACGATGGATCATGGAAGGATATTATAGCTTCCTTTACTCGGGATAATCAGCAACTTCATATGGCAATTCATCCAGGAGAGAGGAATGGTCGTATTCGACCACACAGCTTGCAAGCTGTATTTTCTCCCATCACGACGGTGGACGAGGGCAGACAAACTGACCCTGTCTTCCAATATTGAGTTGGGTCTAACACCTCAACTCAATCTGTCATGGCGTATGGAGGATGGGCTCTTGAATAATTTATGCAGGCCCAGTTGTATCCTCCCGCTATTGATCATTTTCTTGTTCATCGACTGTGGAAGTCAATGAACTGCTGCAGAAGACGGATAAAGATCTCCACCAATGTGAGAGCCTGACAGAACAGACTCTTGGTGTAATCCTAAATAAAAATGAGAAACCCTTTATAGACGGGATTTCCCTCATATATAATCATGAAGATGAAAAAAATCCTTTGTAGACTGAATTTCCCTCATATGTAATCATGATTTAATAAAATCGTCTTCTTTTGCATATCTGATGATTTTGCCATATTCTTTGCTGTGATGAAGTCTGAATATGTATAGCTTCGACACGTTTGAATAACTTTACGCCGACTCTGATAAAAATAGTATTTGGTCCTGTCCTGTCTTTTACGCATAACTGAAGATGCGCAGAAAACTTGTTTAGCATTTAAGTCGAATATTCGAACTGTCCTGCTATTTGGAATGGGGAACTGCATAGAATTCTGAACTGTCACTCTTCTGAGAAGGAGAATTATTGTTCAGACCTTCGTCTTCAAGAATAATTTTCCGAAAATCCCTTGGAATAGGGCGAGAAATGGCTGTCCAAACTGAATCGCCATCTTGAACTGTGGAGAAAATATTCAGACTGGATTTCTAGATAAACTTCCAATCGTCCCAAGGAGAAGAGTCATTTCTAATGTTGAACTCTGTACGGTTTGGGTACTTGGGATATTTTGGGGCCAAGAAGAAGTATCTTCTGTATGAAACTCTTGCAATTGATCGTCTTGAAATTTGTTCAGATATACGCATATTCTGGCCTGCGTATTTTCAGATATGCGGAAAGTCATAGATCTGTAATGTAGATGAGCATAAAATCATAAGTTCGTAGCCTCTCGAGCGTAAAAGCTGCTGAGCATAAGAGCATCCGGGCATAGAAACTGTAGATTTATAGCTTCTGAAAAGAAAATTTCCGAGAGTGAAGTCGTAGATTTGTCGCCTCTGAGCGTAAAAAAGCTTCTGAGCGTGAAATCATAGATTTGTAGCCTCTGAGCGTGAAGTCGTAGGTTTGTAGCCTCTCGAGCGTAAAAGATACCGAGCGTAAAAGCATCCGGGAATAAAACCATAGACTTATAGCCTCTGAGTTTAAAACCGTTGATTTGTAGCTACCGAGCGTAAAAAGCTCCTTAGCGTAAAAGATCACGAATCTGCTCTGCACGAAAAAACTTTTCGAATTCGCTGACTGTCCGCCTTCCCTGAGCAATAGGCTGACGTTGTCCCCAATCATTACCAAATATTAAATATCGGATTTGGTTAGTGATTCGAGGAGTCCATCTGAACTATATATATATATCCCAAGGCTTTCAGAGAGAAGACTCTTCACCTGTCTTTTGAAAAAGAAATATTTCGTCTCTTTGAGTTCTCTCCTTCATTCCTTCTCTGAACATTCTGAGTTTTTAGCAATGGCCTCAAAACTAATTTTTTTCTCTAAGGAAAAGAAGGCTGCCCTCTCTTCTCGCTCCTCTGCCCAAGCACGAGCGACTCCCGTCGGGTAGGGCGAGCCCCGCTCTGAACGAAGTGTCCCGCCGACGAGCTGTGCACCGGGCGTTATAGGTAAAGTTTTTGAGATGACAAGAACGAAGAAAACCCTTCGCACACGTTGTACGTGAACGCGCTAGGTCATCTCCTGTGCTGATAGCCTCTTCGAGGAAGATGATGCACAGAGATGTTTCATCTTTTACGCCCACATTTCTAATGTGTCAGCGTAAAAACTCCATATTTTCGCAATTCTGGCGTAAAAGCTTTGACTGTCGAAATTTGGCGTATACTACAAATTTTGAGTGTTACGCTCTGGATGAGAATTCTGGCGTAATAACTCAAACTTTGACAGTCTGGCGTAAAAACACAGACTGTCAGATTTTTGTGTATACTGCTAATCTTGAATTTTACGCCTTGGAATGAGATTCCAGCGTAAAAAAAATCAAGTTTTTACAGTCTTGGCGTAAAAGCACACACTGTTGCTTTCTGGCATAATTTGCAAGATTATGAGGTTTATTATAGAAACTGACGTATTTTTCTTGCACTTTGTAATTAACTTGCATGCATCTCCGTTGGCTGAGGTGATGGGTTCTGCTGCTGGGATGCTGCATTCCAATTACCTGAAGGATTTGTCCTATGTGACATTTCCTATTTCTGGACCCCAATATCCTGAAGGAAGGAGAATCCTGATATCGTCTCAAGGAGAGCGAATGCTGTTGAGCATGATCAACGGAGAGCCCCTGGCGTATATAGACGGGGCACAATATATAAAACCGGCTTTTCTCTGTCACGACCCGATTCCGTAGAATCGTTGGGGCATCCCCCGAATCGTGATGCCGTGCGGGCCTGGGGTTGCGCCCGCACAAGGCTAAAGTATTTTACATAGCAAGCACATATTCAGAGTACGCAGATAAATTAAAACACAGATTTGAAACATGGAAAAGTTCTCTTTATTGATAATGAACATCTATTACAAACTCTTGAACGAGTCAGCTAATATGCCGAACGGCTTACAAAAGAGATGACTCAAAATGAGATAGCAGTCTTGTACATTACATCCCTTTATAAACTCAAAATGATAAGGACCTCCAGGTTGGAGGATAGCTTTGCCACGGAGCTGCATTTGTGTATGAAGAGTTGCAAGCTCCGGACTTCAAAATGCTTCGAGGGCGCGGTGAAGATGCGCCAACAGCTGGACTGGATCGGGAAGACGATTTCGGCTCCTCGCTCGGTTCGCCTTGGTGCGGAGAACCTGTTTCAACGAGGGTCAGCATATCGAAACATGCTGGTGAAGGCGAGCTAGCCTGACTATACCAATCAACACGTTGTTTTAATGAAGCATGCATATTTGTGGGTTTCTATCTTGCCTTAGTTCATTTATAGGTAAGCAGCATATAGAATTTACTGAAATGAACGTGCCACCGTTCGGTGGATTTTACCTGCCCGTCTGAATTACCTGTACAATACTTACCATGCCTTCCCTGCCACGAAGACACAAGTTAGTATGCAACAGGTTTAAATATACAAGAGATCACTTGGCGTGATGCCACAATGGACAATAGTCACTGGCGGGAATGGTATGCAGCGAATGAACAAGGAGCGCTACATGCCACCCCGTCCAGCACAATGGACTATACAATAGAGTTCCGTCCGGACCGAATCGGTGCCAGTGCCCCAGCGACCGTCCGCAGGAACTAATGACCTTGTGCACAAGTTATCCGTGATCGAACAATATGTTTACTTAGTTAACAGTTCATGCTTTTGAGGCAATAAGAGTACAAGACAAGCAATGTACAAGACAAGCAATGATTTTCCCAAGCGAACAAGCATGCATTTAAGTATCCGTTCGTGAAGTTTATTGACAAGCATATAACCAAGTCTATTCTCTTTTATCTTGGTTTCTTTTATTATTACTTGGTATCGTTTGATCGGGGCAAAGAAGAATGCAGATTTTTAGGGCGCGAAGCTTGGAAGCAGGGCTAGCTAATCGGGTTGGTAGCCACTCACTTAGATTATTGGAAGAGAGAAGGAAAGAGGCACTTCACGACTCCGCTCGTAAGCCGCCTACTGCTCGTTCACCTGCACACGAATAGCTCGATTAATACTTCTTCTTCTCTTTCCAATCTCGAAATAGAAGTGCAAGTCGATGAACGAAAACAATGAAAACCATCGAAACCGTTCAAGGAAAACAAGCAAATCCCAAAACCAACTCAAAGCACGAAAGCAAAAAGCGACATCAAAAATTGAGGCAATAAAAGATAGCAGCGGAGAGGTCCCTCCTGACTCTGCCGCTAAGCCGATCCTTGGGGCGCGGTCCACTGAATATGGGAATCGATTCCGAAGAAACAAATCCATAACGAGGACGAGTTCTTAATTCAATCTATCCCGATCGAACGATACCGACTTGTGTTTCTTAGCCGCGCTCTCCGCACCGGGAGAACGGGGCGCTACATTCTCTTCGGGGATATGATTTACAAATAATTCCAGACGAAGCCCAAGAAAGAACTCCGGGTTTTTCTTGCCGGGGGCTTGGTCCTGTATCTGCCCAGGATGCTGAGAGATTATCCTATCTCGACATTCTTCCATGCCACGCATCCCAGGAGGATGTCGTGGACTCTGACTCCCAATCTCCACGGCCAGCCGGGAAAGATATTCTACCAGAAAGGATCCGACCAAGGGTCGTTTGTAAGCCGCCCTTCCGGCTCGGTCATGCCATTCAGGGGATTGTATCCGGGCAGTGTCCCAAGTGAAGATACTTCACTACTCCAACCGCTTCAATTACCGACTTTCTGCAATGACTTCATGGGTCATGGAGGAGTATACCCCAAGGTTAATCCTCGGACCAATGGATGGGTTACCCCAACAAATCTTCGATGGGCTCGTTTAGCTGACTGGGCCCTGAAGCATTTTCAGACTGAGCTGGAGAGCATTGGTCTGTACGCGGCTGTGAATGCCACCAGTGTTGGGTTACCTCTCAATCCCAACCTGTTTCTGGCTTTGATGGAGCGATATATCTCGCTCACCGGGACTTTTGCCACTCCACTGGGGGAGTTGGGATTGGCCCTTCACGAAATGGCAGATATTTCAAAACTGCCAATGGGGGATACTCCTTATGAAGAGTATGTTCCCACAAACCGGGAGCTGGGAGATACAGACCCTCGGATAGTGGCAGTATACCAGGAGCTAATGTGTCACTACCTGGCATGCACCGCCTTTTATAATGAGCCCTCTGATTTGGCTTATACCAACAAATGGGCGTCCTACCACTTCTTTCATCAGGCCAGGACTGCTAAGCCTGACAAAGTCGTGGATAGTAGGGATAGGCCTTTGAGCTTTCTGAGTGTGCTTAGTGCTCAGGTAGTCGATGATCTTATGGAAGACGCTGGGGCTTCAGATCAGATACTCGATGAAGGGATAGGGAAATATCCTGCGGGCACTAAAGCCTACAGTTATTTGAGGCATTATCGCAGACCTCTGTCCAAGAAAGCTCAGCTGGCTGGCTTCCTCTCTATATGGCTGCGCCGACTGGTGGTACCCGACATTACATATGCGGATCATATTCACCGCAATACCTTATGGCCTGCCGTGCGTCTGGTGTTCGGGGCAAGACTGGGCTTGCTCCCTTCCATGGTATGCCGCATACAAGCTGGCCTGAGGGCCATGACTGATGGGCTGCTTGCCGATGAAACTCGACGTGACAGCTTTCCCATGGTAGAATTACTGTTCCTGTATTTGATGGGATGGTTAATTCTCCATAACCCCAGGGTGATGTCTCCTGGCCCTGGCAATAGTTCGGGGAGTAATTTTTTGTTGAATTACAAGAATTCCACCTGGAATGTGACCAAAGTTTTAGACTGTCGGCAGGCACTAAATTTTAGTCACAGCTGGAAGCTCTTCTGCACCGTCCCCTCTGTACATCTCAATCAACAGGGGAGCAGGCTTCAGGACTCAGGTGAAGGAAAGACCATTCTTTCTCCTGAACCTTTTAATTGGTTGGTATGTATTAGACCTTCCCATTTATTGTACATAAGTGAAGACCAATGTTTCTTGGAGCCCTACCTGCCTAGTCGGTTCGTCAGGCAGTTTGGGTATGACCAATTGCACGTGGGCAATGCCGTCACCAGCTTCAAGTCCAGGGGTGGACTTATTGATGGAGCGAGAGGATGACGGTATTTCATAATGGGTTGCACTGGAGCAGCTTTTACTGTGCCCGCGACTTCACTCTCCGTGGAGTTGCGCATCCTCCATTCGTATGCCCAGTTTTATGTGACAACCAATACCTTCCATCACGATTTTGATATGCGTGAAAGTTTTAGGATGCCCTCTTCTAAGTCAGCAGGAAGAGACGAAGTCCCCTCAGTCTTCTCTGACGAGGGTGAGGATTCAGTCAATCTAGATGAGCCTTTGTTGGCAGTACCGAGAGGCAAAATACCTCCACCTGCAGGGCCTCTGGTTATCTCTGGTAAGCGAAGGGCTCCTGTTCTGAAGGAGACTTCCCCTCACAAGAAGAAGAAGAAGAAGACGGTTGATGGTCCCGTCAGAACTTCCCACTCTGAAGTTCCTAGAAGTGAACCTGCTGTTTCCCCTGTTGGGGATGATCTTCTGATTAGAGATTCCTCGCCTTTTAGAGAGGGAACCTCTACAGTTCCGGCTGGCAGTGCCAGAAAATCTTTGCTCGAGGCTGCTGTTGCTGCTACCGCTTCAGGTAGTGGTACGAGATCGCCTTCGAGGCCGAGTAAAATAATGATATCTTTATCCAGATCAGCAACGGGAGAAATCCCTGCCGCGTTTGTAAGTATACCCAGCGAGATTCTACCTGATGAACCTCGATTGGATCTGGGTGAAGACTTGGAAGAATACCTGCCAATGTCAGTTGACACACCCCCTTCTCCAGGTATGACAGCTCGCTTAGCATCATTAAGAAATAATTTAGCTGTACTGGCCGCCGACGCGACATATATACCATCGGCCATGGGTAAATATCGTCTTTATGCCTCTTTTAGAAAAGATTAAAATCAGGTTGATATTAACTTTCTTTTGTCTTCTTTTCAGGGGAGGACTTCTACGGGGAGGATAGCATCGACGCGCCTTTTGGCTCTGTTTCAGCTCCTGTCTATGGCACGGAGGTGCCTGACTTTGAAGAGGAAACATTTTCGGGTGTCGGCTCGCCCGAAATGGTTCCGATATCTCGAGAGGAGGATGAGCCTGTCATTACGACAATGCCACCTTTGAGTACGCCGGTCACTTCGTCCGTTGTTGGCGCTTCTTCTTTTGCCGTGCCATCTGTTGAGGCGACGACTGTGGCAACATCGTCCGCAGTCATTCCTGGAGGGGGATTCGCCGATATTGCAGCCACTCCCAGCGTCCATTCGGATCTAGCCATGCTGACTGAGCAGTATACTAGTATTTTCTACACCACCTTGAAAACGCTAATATTAATGGTGTTGGAGAAGAATCTAGGCTTCGCGGCTCTGAGGAGGTCCTCCCAGTTTGATAGTGCCGATCAGAGATTTCAACGACATTGGGATAGCTGATACACTGGAGCAGATAGTTAATGGTTTGGAATAACCCATTAACGATTATTTGCAGCTATCTCGAGGCAACATTGACGGTCTCGTTCAAGCTAGGTATGACTCCTTAACTGCAGAGCTTGCTGGGCAACTGGAATCTCTGAACAAATCCGTCCAGAAACAGCAGCAGGAGATGTATCAAGAGCGTACCAAATTGGAGTATGTCATTCCCCAGCTGACTCAGTGCGAAGCCGAATATGAGGAAGAGACAGCAAAAGTTCGCAGACTAAAAGATGAGCTCGCCTAAGCAGAGGCGAAGGCTCTCTCTTTATCGGCAACCCGAGATATGCTGAAGGATCGAATGGAGACTAGTCAGCAGAACCTGACACACGTGGGTGTCATCCACGCAGGCTTTGTACGTGCTCGGTCCGAGCTATCTGTTTTGAACAATGATGCAGCAAGGTTGGAGCGGGCTCGCGCCGATGTCTTGAACTCCAGGGATGAGAGAATGGTTGCTCTGGCATGGCAGATTTGCGACTTAACTGCTTCTCCCAAATGATGTACCTTTTTGCTTTTTCATATATAATTGTGCTCTTTTTGGGAATAATAAAGAGACTTTATCTGACTTTGTGGACCCATCATTTTGGAATATAAATGACAGGTTAGGGTGAAAGTGATATCAGAGGTAATATGGACGTGATATACTTTCGGTAAGCTTCAGCTGGATATATCTATTCAGAGGTAATATGGACATGATAGAATATGATCCAACTAAAATTTGTACACAAAATACTATCAGAGGTAATATGGACGTGATAGGTCTTGAAGTTCCAAATTAGTTGAACATATCTATTCAGAGGTTATATGGACATGATAGAATATGATCCAACTAGTTTTGTTTTGAAAGTAGTATTGTCAGAATGAGATCTTCACCATACTCCGTTTAGCAAAGAAGATTAAGCATAGTACCTCTTCAGGAATTTGCCGTTGATAGGAGCCATTAAAAAGTCTCCATTAGGCTTGGCTAATCTGTAAGTGCCATTTGTAATCATATAAGGATTCTCCATTTCTTTACGATTGTTTGCACAAATTTTGGATATTGTACTAGAGATAGTATGGACATAGTACGATACCGTATTTGTTGAGGACATCCACAGGGGGATTTTTTTAGTGGACCTATTACTTTTTGTGCACGAGAGTGCAAGTAATAAGTTTAGGACAAGCCCTGCCAGAGGTAATATGGACATGGCAGTTTTTGTGGATCTAACACCACTGGCGTACTTAGAGTTAAGTACGGGTGTTAAGTTGAGATGACAATCGATATCAGAGATAATATGGACGTGATAATCGATAGCTGAAAACTCAGAAAGTTTGTTCAGAGGTAATATGAACATGACAAACTTTTAGATTGTGACTCCATCGGGGATGGAGGTATATATCTGCTCAGAGGTAATATGAACATGGCAATTTTTGTGGACTCAACACCACTGGCGTACTTAGAGTTAAGTACGGATGTTAAGTTGAGATGACAACCGATATCGATAGTCAGACCATGATGGTTTGTTCAGAGGTAATATGAACATGACAAACTCATCTGGGGAGATAGCAAAATGTTTGGACAATAGTTCAGAGGTAATATGAACATGAACTTATGTCCGAAAAATTTACTGTAGAGTGATTTTCTTGAATGGAGATAGACCTGAAGAATCCACTGGAAAAACTTTAGAGACTCATCATCCGGTACTTTCTTGAGGGAGCAAATTGTCACGTTTAAAAGTGAAATCAATTTGCAGTGATCGTCCCCTCGTTTACAGATGCAAAGTGATGACTTTGGCGTTGATCAACTCCTGGATTCTCTTTTTCAATACATAGCAGGCCTTTGCAGGGTGATGAATGTACCGATGGAAGAGACAATAATCAGGGTCATCAACTTTGCCAGCCCTCTCAGCGTATCTGATATTGGGTAGCCGAAGTTTGTTTTCCTTCATCAACATATTAAAGATTTCGATGATGTCATCTTCATTGAAGGAGAAAGTCTCTTTCAGCCTTCGGGCTCCCGATGCTTGAGTTTTACGGTCTTCCGGGAAGATCGTCATCATTGCATCCTCTTCAAATTCAGAGGGAATTCTACTCCCTGCTCTGGATACTGCCCTATTTTGTCGAGGTAGGCTACCCCCAGACATGTCGTGGCGTTTGCCCACTGAAGTTGATTTAGAAGGAGCTGCCTCTGGTTGTACAGGGTCAGCCTCTGGAGGTTTGGAGTTTACAAGAGATGCAATGTACCCCAACCCAAAACGAGTTTGTTGACAGTAAGGATCACCGTGCAACGGTGTTTGTCTATCTTTTCCATAGTTGAGGCCTTATTTCAACTTCAGATCATAACCCATGCTTTGTATAATCTTCAAAGCTTGTGGGCTATATCTGTGGATTTGCATTTTCCCAGTATCAGATTTGCGAGATTCTTCTTGTACAATCGGTCTGCTCCGCATGCGACTGAAGACTATTGGATGCTGGTCGTCGCGAGTTGGGGGAACAATAATGATAGATTCTTCATATGGCCCACATGTCATGACAACATTAGATGTTGACGCATCTTCCCACATGATCTCCCCACGTTTGACAGTTAGGGGAACTGAATCCTGGTTATGACTCATGTCTTTGCGTTTCTGGATCAGAAATTCACGCAAGTCAGGAGTATTAACAGAAGAAGAAGAGGAGGAAGGCCTGTTTCTCCTTTTTACATCAGTTGGAATGCGGATATTGGGCACCCCAACTCTTTTCCTGCCGTAGGAATACAGCAGTTCAGCTATATGAGCAGCACATGATCCCTGAGGAGCGTATCTATCCACAAACTGAACCTTCTTTACGCCGAGGGGCTGGACCTGGCGTAGTCTAGGATTTTGTTCAGACTGGCATAAAATCGAGGAAGCCTTCAATCGGTCATTCGTTTCTCGCGTAATCTGGAGAGCGGGCAGATTTTTCTCTTGCTGGCGTAAAGGCCGGGAAGTTGAGTAGTCCGTCACTTGTTTTCCCTTGCATAAATTGCAGGGACTATCTGCTTTTCTACGGAGGACAGATGCATTCTTATACGTAGAGCGCATTTGGAATTTCTGATTTAGTGGTGAGGCATTATCAGAAATCTTGTCTGCCATGTCATAGATGGGAGACTGAATTTTACGCGTAGAGCACAGAGTAGACTTCTGGACTAGCACTGTAGCTTTGTCAGAAGTTTTGTCTGCCACGTCACAGACGGAAGACAGAGTTTTACGCGCGGAGCGCGAAGGTTGCGCAGCTACAACCTGGCTGGTCGGAGAAACTGGAGAGTCGGCAGGAACGGCAGGGGATGTCCTGGGCATCCAGACCTTATACAGTTTCCTGTTATCTTGGACAGAGAGAGAGTGAGAGCTACCCCTAGCTCGAAGCATATCTTTGTAGGCGGATTGGTCGAACTGGACGACCAAGGTCTTCTTCATTGATCTTACTATATTGTGTTGAGCAATTGCTTTCTCATCATATGAGAAAGAGGTCCCCAGCAGAGTCGCCATCTTGTGTTTGATAATAAACGGAAGAAATAAAACTAGGTTTATACAAAACCCTTTCTTAGGTTTACAAACAAGAAGTACTATTAATCCTATACGAGGATGTTAAGTACAAATTTTAATCTGGATAAATATTGCTATAGGAGTCTGATCTGCAGTCGATCACTTTGTCCCTTGGACCACACGATGATGAAGAAGTGCTGTTGAAGAAGGAGATGCTTCAAAGATTGCAAGAGGGAGTGGATGCTCGATGCCAAAATCGTCGATCACTACTCTCTATCTATGCTCTTGATTCTTCGACTCTCTGACTTCTATTCTCCAAAATTTTGACCTTTCGACCCTTTGCCCTTGGAATTTGTGACCCTGGACCTCTGTCAATAGAGGTCTCTATTTATAGGGTTTTAGTGACAGTAACCGTCCAGTCGGCGTAAAAGCCGAAAAGTGGAGAGTGTGGCACTTTTTATGTGGCGGTTATAATAACTGCCATCCACGTATAGATGATCTTCTGATTAAGCGTGTGACGCGTGTCCCATGATGAGAAAATGTGTATAACTGCTGCGAAGATCACGGCATGAGAGCCACGTAGGTAACTGCCCCTTGCGTAAAAAAGGTTGGCATAGAAGCCAATAACTGTCACCATGGCGTAGAGGCCAAATAGTTGTCAGGTTGGCATAGAAGCCAAGTGGTTGTCGAGTCGGCATAGAAGCCAAATAGGCGTAGAAGCCTTGTAGGCGTAGAAGCCTTGTAGGCGTAGAAGCCTGATGTTGTATGGATAGGTAGCCAGTGTAAAAGATAGTTGTTTCTCCTTTTTTGACTGGGGCTTTGAGCGTATTAGCGTGCTCCTCATAGCTGAAAGTAGCCCGGTGGCGTATTCCAAGGAGATAGCGTACATCGTGCTCCTATAGCTGAAAATAGCCTGATGGCGTAATATGTAGGGGTGATGATGTATACGTATTAGCCGTAATTATGGCTCGCCTAGTCTTTTGAAAATATAACCAAATCTCGTACATTTAATGCAGAGATCTGCCACCATTCTGAGCATTAAATGCATAGACGTGTCTCAAAGATCTGCCACCATTCTGAGCATTAAATGCAGAGACGTGCCTTGAGCTTTGTACGGAGAGCAGCTTTTGACATGGCAGCTCGTTTTGTCTTCTGCTGAGCGTAAAAGCTCATACCTGCCTGTGTAGAACTAGGCAGCGTATTCCCTTATATGCGTAAAAGTACTTTGTATCAGGGAAACGTCACTAAACGACGGTTTGGGTCTCTGTGCCGCACCATCATTACAGCCGTCGTCTGGATAGTCGTGCAGTACTCGTTGTCAGGAGTCAGGAGTCAGGTTCACTGCATGATCTGACAGGTTCATTCGAGGAATACGAAGCGTTCCTCGTACACTTCCTATCGCATTAAAAGCGGATGAGTTTTACGCCAAAGTGGCGATGCAACAATCCTTTTACGCTGAAGCAGCCTAGAAATATTGTATTACGCGGATTGTCCTGGAGCATATATTTTACGCTGTACTAGCGATAAAGCTCTGTTTGTACGCCGATGGCTCTGAAGTTATACTTTACGCAGCCCAGCACTAAAATGCTGCGTATAACTCTACTGCGTATTTTTCATGCTTCTATAATAGCGGTGTAGTACCGCACGGAAGCACAAGTCTTCATGTTGAGAAGTAGTAAAATACTACTAAGAGGCATGTGACCTCATGCTACAGTGGGTGACACCACATGAGGGTGTGAACCTCGGCTTTAAGCCATGTCATAGCGACGTAGCACCGCACAGGAGTGCAGGGCTCCATGTTGTGTGTAGTAACGATACTACTAAGAGGACTATGTCCTCATGCTACAATGGTATTATACCACAAGAGGGGGATCCTCGGCCTTGAGCGGCCATGTCATAGCGGCGTAGCACCGCACAGAAGCGTAATACTTCATACCGGATGATAAACTCTCTATAGTGAAAGAACTCACCTAAGTGTATGGATAAAGATATAGTCCGTCTCTTGAGGGAAAGCTTGTATACACCCAAGATACAAACACTGAGACCAGGTCAGCACAGGACCTTTAACGTGCGACCGGATGGCACAGCTGAGGTAATTGTGTGAGTGAAAAGAATAGCAGCTATGGTACATAATTCAAGGTATAGTCCATTCTTGTATCGTACTGTTGTTTGACCCAGGCAGGAAGATTTAAGTCGTCGGCGACATCTATTCTAATGCATGATGGCAGTTACTATGAGGAACGCTTAACCATATATTGTGATATATGTGAGGGATTGTTGGTATTTTTTACTTGGCTTTGGGAGTTTTAGTCCCTCATTGAAAAACCACCAATGTGTATATCTCAATATATAGCTATGCTTAGTATTGGTATATGCACATGGGGTAGAAGCCCATGTGGGTTGACTTTTCTAAGAGAGATTAAGTTTGAACTCCATTATGAAAATCTTTGTTTTGTCACCACCTTTGAAAAGTTTCTCTTAGGAGCTAAGCCCCAAAGGGGCTTAGCGACTCAGACTCGGAATCGGAATCGGGCTTGGGCTCATGCTCAGTGGCGCAAAGTGGCACAAAGTTGGTTCATTTTGCACTTAGCATGTCAGCATCGTCGCATGGCGCTCATGCGCTCTTTTCTTGCGCGAGTTGCATGCACGGTTTATAGCTCGGGCTCACGCTTCATGGAGCATGTGGCCTGGCGATATGCAGCTTGGTGCGCATGCAGCTCTGTGTCCATGCGGCCTGTGTTCATGCGGCCAAGGCCTTGCGGGCTGGTCGACATGGGACAAGGTGCTATGTGTAGAGTCTGACGTTAAGGGGATAGGGCCTGCTTTTGGTATTTGACGGCGTGAGTGCTTTCGACATTTGGCGGCGTTGTCTGCCTCGTGCAGTGCAGCGTGACTTGCAACGCCGACTGCTCTTACACCCGAATTTGGGAGATCTGGTCGATCAGGGCATATGTGGCCTGGAGTTTTCTCAGGCCGCATATGTGTTGTTTTCTTCTTTATATAGAGGACCTCCTCTTTCATTTGAGGAGAGAGAATACAGATGAAAAACTGAGTATACCAGTTCATATGCGGTCCAGAGTGTCCCCCTCTCACATGGTGTTTTTCGAGTATTTTCGAAGGTTACATTGAGCATTCCAGAAGTTCATTTGTGAACTTACTAGTTCTTGGGGGCAGATCGTCTGTACGGCGAATCTTGCTTTGAGCAACGGTGGTTTTGACCACTCTAGCAAGGAGCTCTTCTTCAGTCTTTCCTTTGCTTTGTTCTTTCTCATTGTAGCGTCTGCGAAGGCAAAGAGAAGAACGTTTTACTTGTTACTTGTTGTAATTTTCATTTTCTTTAGAGCATTGTAATATGTTCCTGGTTTGTGCTTCCTTGGAATCGAGAAATATCATATGAGAAACTCTTGTGTGAATCTCTGATCTCGA
The DNA here is from genome assembly GCA_036927795.1 of Iris macrosiphon. NCBI lineage: Eukaryota > Viridiplantae > Streptophyta > Magnoliopsida > Asparagales > Iridaceae > Iris > Iris macrosiphon. The sequence continues at coordinate 146,080,758 of JAYESA010000003.1, read as the reverse complement.
CGACAACTTTGGTTCCGGTAGAGAGCGAACCTTCGGGTATCGCTAGCAGCTCTGCTATGGCCCGCGTTATACCATCTCTGATCCGTCTCGCGGGACTAACAGACGATATTCCACATTTAGGTTTTAACAGTACACATGATCGAAGAAGGATGTGCATATGCACTTAATTGATTGGTATTTGCTAAAATTAATTGATAGAATATCTGGTCATAAGTCATGGCCTTTAACATAGTTGAATGTAAGGAAATCAAGGATTAGAATAACCGACACAAAATTTACATATCTTACCATTTTACGTGGAAAATCCGAGGTATTGGAATCTCAAAAATTTCTAAAAGCGCATAAAAATGAAGCAATTTATGGAACATTTCCTGCAACTCCTGTAGTGGTTCATCAATAACTACGTACTCAAAGAAAAAATGGTATACTTAAAATGATATGCTAGAAAAGGTTAATCTAGACTGCTCTGGTACCATGTCGGAAGTTGTAACAGAGGTGGAGGATTATATATCTATATTATTCCAATAATCTCATTTCTTACCTAACCTGTCTGAGTTGTAAGATTAAAAGTTTGAATCTACATCGAGATCTCAAGATATGGGGCCACATCAGAAGTGAACATATATCTCATGAAACTACAAAATTGAATTTCCCTCCTTTACTAGCTATTTTTATTAGATGATATATATTGTGGCAGCTATAATCTTTTCTTGCAAATCCTTAGATGGGTTTTGGTATCACGAAGAATTTGAGTGCAAGAAGATTGGAAGGACATTGTGGTTTAGTTTTCATACATGCATGTTTGACTAATGGTTCCTTGAAAGTGAAATTAAGCACCACTTTCTGTCTGGCAATATTTGCTCATGATGATCCTTAATTTGTCTCCAACAGGATCAAGATACACATTTGAACATCTGTGAGTGCAAAGAGAGGTAGTTCTTTGTGTGGGATTTGTTAAGAATTAATGTGAGATGAAATGCAAACATACGTATAAGCTATCTGGTTGTTGAACTATCTAAATTATAGAATATGGCATATGGTATGTCATGTCTTTGCACGTTTGCATATTATTATGAAGGCTAATTAGGGGAAATTAAGGATGAAGCTGGGTAGAGGAGATGAATACTTTATTATAATAGGGTCATCATAAAATAAGTATTATTGTTCAACATTTCTGTAATTTTCCATTTTGATAAAGTAATTCTAGCTGTTAGCGTGCAATCTCATTCATTGCCAGCTATATCTCGATCGGTCCATCCCTCTATTCTTGACTAGTACCAACAACAGATGATGAAGGTACTGAGAAACCAGCTTGGGACTCATCTACCTTTATTAATTCCTAATAATTAGATTGTAGGTGGTTAAGATCGGCTATTGATTTGCAGAATTATTCTCTCATGATTTCTCAGAATAGCAACAAATGGAGTTCAACTCCGAAGGCGACAAGATGTTGCGTATGGTAGCTAGAATCCCTTACATTATAATGTATTTTTCGACAACACTTGGAATAGGAAGACGAGAGTATTAACCTGATGACGCAGAAAGGACTACTCTTTTAATCATGCATGCATGATGTTAGTATACCACTTGATCTTCATATCTGGTAAAAATTTCCTTAAGCAACATATTAGGGATGAGACAAGTCACTAAACATGTAGGCTAGGACAAGCGCTCCTTGCAGTATCTTACGGGTCCACAGCGTCACTGGCACAAGAAGTATTAGTCCTAATAAAGTAGGATTATGAAATTGAAATAATCAATTAGGGAAGATATATGGACCGTAGCTCCTGAACTAAAACAAACTATAGTTTTTGATTTGTTAAGATATGCTGATGATCAATCTTAATCAGCCTAGTTGGCCTTTCTCTCTGGCTAATTCATATATATGTTTGCAAGAAATTAAATAATTATTGACGAAGAAAGAAAATGGTCCCGTTTTGCTCCGCTCTGCAACACTAGATTAGATGGTCGTTCTGAGAGATGTCAATTAAGTTTGTTGATTTTGTTAGGGAAGTTGTCGACTTGTTTACATGACAGATACACCTTAATCCTTACCATTTTTGTCCTCTGATTAAGATTCTTTCTTTGCATATATGATATGTGTTATTCTCTAGGCGGATCAAAGATAGTAGAACGCGGGCCATAGCTGAGCTACTAGCGAGATCCGAAGGTCCGCTCTCTACTGGAACCCAAGTTGTCGTCGAAATCAGAGATTCACACAAGAGTTCCTCATCTGATATATCTTGATTCCAATAAAGCATGAACCAAGAACATGTTACAGACAAACTCCGAAGATAATGAAGATTACAACAAGCAACAAGAAAACGTTCTTTTCTTTATGTTCGCAGACGCTACAATGAGAAAGAACGAAGCACAGAAAAGGCTGAAGAAAAGCTCCTTGCTGGGGTGGTCAAAACCACCGTTGCTCAAAGCAAGATTCGCCGTACAGACGATCTGCCTCCAGGAACCAAAAAGTTCATAAATGAACTTCTGGAACGCTCAATGTCACCTTCGAAAAACACTCAAAAAACACCATGTGAGAGGGAGACACTCTGGGCCGCATATGATATGGTGTTCTCAATTTTTTCATCAGTTTTTCTCTCTTCCCAAATGAAAGAGGAGGTCATCTATACAAAGAGGATTTCAGCACCTATGCGGCCTGAGAAAAACACCAGGCCGCATATGCGCTGACCGACCTGATCCCCCAAATAGGGTGTCAATGCCGCAGGGGCCACCCGCGTCGCATGCGTCGCCTCCGCCGCCATCATGTTGTACTGCACGAGGCAGGTTGCGCCGCCAAAAGCCGAAAGCAGCCGCTCACGCTGTATACGCTGTATATTCCGGTAGGCACAGAAAACCATGCGCCGCCTAGACCAGACCATGTCCCCTCCACATGCTACTTGCTCATCCAAACCTGGCCGTTTAGCCCCAGGCCTCATAGAGCTTGGCCACAAAGGCCATGGCCTCATAGCCCCTGACATCATAACGCCATCATGCATTAGGATATATGGTCCAGCGTTCCTCACAGTGACTGCTATCAAACATTATGATAGATGTCACCAACAACTTGAATCTTCCCGTATGAGTCAACAACAGTACGATACAAGAATAGACTACGCCTTGAATTCTACATCGTAGCTGCTATTCTTTTCACTCAAACAATGATCTCAGCTGTGCCATCTAGTTGCATGTTAAAGGTCCTGTGCTGAGCTGGTCTCAGTGTATGTATCTTGGACGTCTACAAGATTTTTCTCAAGAGACGGCCTACATCTTTATCTATACACTTAGGTGAGTTCTTCCACTATAGAGAGTTTATTATCCGGTATGAAGCCTTGCGCTTCTGTGCGGTGCTATGACGCATGACATGGCCGCCCAAGGCCAAGGATCCCCCTCTTGTAATGTTATACCACTGTAGCATGAGGACACAGTCCTCTTAGTAGTGCCATTACTACACATAGCATGGAGCCTTGCGCTCATGTATGGTGCTACGCCGCTGTGACATGGCTCGAAGCCGAGGTTCACACCATCATGTGGTGTCACCCACTATAGTATGAGGTCATTAGCCTGTTAGTAGATTTGTACTATATCTCAGCATGAAGCCTTGCGCTTCCGTGCGGTGCTACGCCGCTGTGATATGGCTCTAAACTGAGGTTCACTCCCTCATGTGGTGTCACCCATTGTATCATGAGGTCACAGGCCTCTTTGTAGTGCTGTACTACTACTCTCTATCTCCTTTTAGCATTAGGCTACCTGCCTATGTGCTATGCTACTACCGTTGTGACATGGCCCGAAGCCGAGGTTCACTCCCTCGTATGGAACCTCGTATGGGGTCACACCACTGTAGCATGGGATACAAATCATTTATAGTGCTGAAACTACTCATGCTTCTTGCAATGCACACTGGGAATTCACTCTGTCCGAGAACTCATTAAGACGTCAAAGCCATCCTTCCACAGGAAATATTCTGATCAAGAACAAATAGTAGACCACAGTGGTTCCGGATACGTATCCCATAATATACCTGAGGACTACCTACTGTACATGATATTCTCCTGGTCAATGGTCCTCCCTTGAACCAATATATAGATGCCTGATAGATTTCTCTTTAAACCAATAGCATAAAACTAAATGGTAGCATTGCAGAGATGCAATACCAGAGGTTCTTCAAGCCCATATATGTTGTGTTCTTGACTATGTGCGGTGTTACTGCCGCTGTGACATGGCCCGCAACCGAGATTTTACCCTATCAAGGTACCTCATGGTGGTGTCACCCTACAGTAACATGGAGAACTATGCTCCTTCATAGTGCTTAATGCTGACTATATGAGGTGCTACTGCCGCTGTGATATGGCCCGAAGTCGAGGCTTTACCCTGTTGAGGTACCTCATGGTGGTGTCACCCCACGGTAGCATGGAGTACTACGCTCCTTTATAGTGTTGTATCAGTTGGCGCTTGAGGCCTAATATGAACGGATCTGCAAGATTTACCTGACTCCGATCTTTTAGCCACTGTAATGATCCACGCTAGCTGCGCTCATTTAGTGTTCTGTACTGGCCCATGAGACCTATCATGAATGGATCCGCCAGAATCACCTGGCTTTGAACATTAACCACTGTAATAATCCATATTGGCTATGCTCATTCAGTGTTTTGTGTTATATCTACACAGTTCTCTTCAGACCTTTAAAGAGATGAATAGATGCCACTACTGCAGCTTCCTGATTTTCACAGTATATCGGTATCACCCGAATCTATGTACTAACCAAGGAAAGATCATCTGAGAGATTCCAAAGCCAGCCTGCTAATATGCTGCAGCTGATAGTACATAAAACTCTGAGAGTGAAGACTACTTCTTTGACTTCCACACTATAGCAACACCATTCCTAGAGAAGGCACGTCCTCCTGTGGATCTTTCATTCTTCTTTCCTGAGCACCAACTGGCATCACTGAAACCTTTCATCATATATGGATAACTGATGTAGTACAAGATATACCACTGAGTCCACTTGAGAATACTGACGATTCTCTTCACAGCTTTCAGTATTCAACAATACATATACTGTTCGTGAACTGACCCAGCATCCCTACAGCGAGAGCTATATAAGGCCTGGTGGTTCTCGCAGCTTGAATGATGCACCTGATGATGCTCGAGTACACCAACTTTCTGATGCTTTCCCTTGAATTAGGCTTTTTTATCTTCATGTTACACCTGAGGTGTATCGACCCAGATACCCAAAGCGTATGACCAATCTTCTTCTGTAGAGAGCTTGCGACTGAGCTAGTCCACCTGGCATCCGGATTGACTTATATCCTTAGGATGAAATCCATAATCCCATGTCCTGAGTCTGGATAAATGGACATCTTTGTTCTAGTAAAACTTGTATATCCGCAACTGGGATTAGCAAGTTGTCCACATTAATATAAAAGATGACTCTTTTAATATCAGCGACTTCGTATATATACTCTTGTCTGTCTCGCTTATCCTGTGATAATTTTGACTAGATGACTTGTCAAGCTTCTGCTGCCACATCATAGGATTTGCTTCAGGCCGTACTGAGATATCACCAACCCACAGACTGTCTTCAACCTAAATGATAATAATTCTGACTATTATCCGTGAATCTATTATGTCTGTCTTCCTCCAAGACTTCTTTTCTTTCCTTCATCTGATAAACAATCAGCTTATGAATTTCAGCTACGACAATCATTAGCCTGATATATGACACCTTCAACGAGGTGCCACAGAACTCAGTCCTATATATCTGAGAAAACTCCTAGGCTACATGCCTAGCCTTGAACTCAACTGTTCTGTCTGCTTCCATTTTTTTTCTACTAAAGCTATATAAGCATCTGATAGGTTTAGCTCCTTCAGGAAGATTGATCAACATCTAAGTGTTGTTATGGTGTCAATTTCTTCATGGACTTCCTTCTCCCAACAGATCGAGTCCCTTGTCTTCATCACCTTATCATTGGTAAGTGGAACAACCTTTATATAATAGGTGATAAGATCATTCTTGGTCCTTCAATCTCCTGACTCTTCTAGATGACTGTTGTTTGAGTTATGGTTAAAATATTGTTTCTTAAAAGATCGAGGCATGACAGAATGGTATTAGAGAAACTCGATCCTCTGGCCATACGCCTTTTTTGCTGCTGTTCGTAGACGAAGATTCCTTACCCATTGATATCGTTGCTGAGTTGAGTGTTCCATATAATAAGTCTATAAATATTCTCAAAGATGTACACATAAGTTTTCTGGATTTGATTTATTGCTTGAGAGTTATGATTTCGTGGTTGATTGCTAGAGTTTTCGATTGAGGATGGTGAGGGATAAGGACTATCGCTGCTCTAGATATCAAAAGTTTCTCCTTGAGTTTTGAGAACAAAACTTTTTCTTTGTGGGTAAGTATGTAGTGCCCTGCTCCGCATTAGTACTATGTACAAAAGATATCGGTTTGTTGACTCAAAAAGGAAATATTCTCGAAGAGCTCCTTGTTGAACCAGAAGATGACTGATCTAGGTGATTGGGCAGAACTTCTTTCTCTGATTCTTGCACTCCTTAATAATGAATCTGAGTTTTTACAATATTTGTTTGCTTAATAAGATAACGATCTTATGAGAATGAAAGAACGAGAACCTGCATGCTTAACTAAAGAACTTGTATGCTTGTCTAAATAGAGAACCATTGCCATGCTAGTATAGTAAAGAATGTTGCATGCTTAGAACATTGTCACTTCTATCGAACGAACCACTGCCATGCTAATAAACAAGAGTAAAAGAATGTTCATATGTTTCCATCGTATGCTAAATAAGAGTAGAACTACATGCTTAGCTAAAAGAAATAGAAGAATCGTGCCATGTTTTGCTTGTCATTGATGCTTAAAAGATAGAACTATTTGAATAACTTGTATTGTATGTTATTGAACCTATCGATTGATTGAAGGAAAGAAAATTGAACCTATCGAAATGATTGAACCTATCAAATTGATTGAAAAGAAGAGAATTGAGAGCTCTGGCCCTATCGCTTGATTGAATGTTTGCTTGTTCATGGACATGTGCCTCATATAGTCTTTATCTGATAAAATTGTATTCATGCGTTGGTCTGGCAACTTGTGCATAAGGTATCGGGTCTCTCAAGCGGTATCATGGGGTACTGGGAACCGTTCGTCCTGTGAGAGACCAATCGAACACCATGAGGCTTAAAATCCTCGCGATTAGGGGGATGTGGATTTTAGTGTAGTGTTGAACCATTAGTCTCGACTGCTATTTTGAGTATATTTTAGTGTATAACAACCATGTGTCTCAGTCGCTATTAGCCGATCCATCATTATTGAGAAGAGCTTGTACGTCCTAATTGCTAATCTCGAGGATCCACACTCGGGGGCTATCATATAGTTAGGGTGCATGCTAGGATATCCTTCTTGTATACCTAATTATTTGATACAGAGACAGATAGAGAATATAACCTTATTCATTTATGCAAATATTGCTAACTTGTATGTTTGCTGCAGGGATAACAGTTCAGCAAGGGGTAAGAATCACTACATAAGTGATATATTATTTTTGGCTTATTGTCTTGCATCGCACTTAGACTTGCATGCTTGCTTGAGTTTGATGATCGCCTTATAGTATAAAAGAATAGTCCACTAGATGCTGCATTGTCCCTAGAGTCTTTGAGTATACTTCACGAGACACGCTGCACATACCCTGATTGTATAAGATTCGGCACATCGTGCTTGAACTGCTTGCCTTATATGCTTGGTTGTATTGAACTGAACTCTGATTTCAAAGATGTTTTCAAAAAGAAGTAATATGACTCCATTCCTGTACTGTATTTAATAAACCTAGATAAAACTAGAAAGATCACTAGTAATGTAATGTTTTATAACATAATTACTTAGTGTTGGTTTTAGTGAATGTTGCTTCTGTTCGTTAATTTTATATTCACCAGTACTTTCTCTAAAGTACTGACCCACCAATAATTTGCTTGTTCGCATGTGTTGGATCGTCCGAGGAAGCGATAGCCGTGCCTCATCCCCAGGACCCAAAAATCTAGTGTTGATGCCTTGAGCTGTATCAAAATATTTTGAGCTACTTTTCTATAGAAGAACATAATATTTGGAATGATGCTATTGTATTCAGTAAATCTCGTGCCTTGAGCTTTGCCTCATATACTCTGATTTGGACCCTTGTTTGTAATATTGTCCCTTCGTTGCGTACTCGATTGGTCCGATGATAGCCACAACTTTAATGATATTGCCTTGTGCGAGTGAAACCCTAGGCTCGCACGGCATCACGCCTCGATGGCAAATGATATACGTCCCGTAGGAGCGCCGGGGCACGGTGATTCGTGCCCAGCGGGGGCATTGTTGGGACCTTCTGGATTGGGGCATGACATAATGGTATCAGAGCAACTCGATCCTCTGGCCTTACGCCCTTTTCGCTGGTATTCTTAGATGATGATTCCTTGCCCATTGATATCGTTGCTGAGTTAAGTGTTCCATACAATAAGTCCATAAATATTCTTAAATATGAGCATAATTTTTTTTTGACTTTGATTTATTGCTTGAGAGTTGTGATTTCGTGCTTGATTACTAGAGTTTTCGATTGAGGATGGTGAGGGATGAGGACTATCGCTGCTCTGGATATCGAAAGTTTCTCCTTGAGTTTCCAGAATAAAACTTTTTCTTGGTGGGTAAGTATATAGTGCCCCACTCCGCATTGGCACTATGTACATGAGATATCTATTTGCTGACTCAAAAAGGAAACCTTCTCGAAGTGCTCCTTATTGAACCAGAAGATGACTAATCTAGGTGAGTGGGCAGAACTTTTTTCTCTGATTCTTGTACTCCTTAATAATGAATCTGAGTTTTTGCAATGCTCCTTTGCTTAATAAGATAACGTTCGTATGAGAATGAAAGAAGGAGAACATGCATACTTAACTAGAAAACTTGTATGCTTGTTTAAATAGAGAACCATTGCCATGCTAGTATAGTAAAGAATGTTGCATGCTTAGAACACTGTCACTGCTATCAAACGAACTATTGCCATGCTAATAAACAAGAGTAAAAGAATGTTTATATGTTTTTATCGTATGCTAAACAAGAGTAGAACTGCATTCTTAGTTAAAAGAGATAGAAAAATTGTGCCATATTTTGCTTGTCATTGATGCTTGAAAGATAGAACTACTTGAATAACTTATATTGTGTGCTATTGAACCTATCGATTGATTGAAAGAAAGAAGATTGAACCTATCGAACTGATTGAACCTATCGAATTGATAGAAAAGAAGAGAATTGAGAGCTCTGGCCCTATCGCTTGATTGAATGTTTGCTTGTTCATGGACATGTGCATCATATAGTTTTTATCTGATAAAATTGTATTCATGCGTTGGTCTGACAACTTTTGCATAAGGTATCGGGTCTCTCGAGCGGTGTCCTGGAGTACTGGGAACCGTTCGTCATGGGAGAGACTAATCTAATACCCTGAGGCTTGAAATCCTCGTGATTAGGGGGTGTAGCTTTTAGTGTAGTACTGAACCAAGAGTCTTGGCTACTATTTTGAGCGTATTTTAGTGCATAGCAATCATGTGTCTCAGCATCTATTAGCCGATCTGTTATTAGTAAAAAGGGCTTGTACGTCCCAATTGCTAATTTTGAGGATCCACACTCGGGGGCCATCATATAGTTAGGGCGCATGCTAGGCTATCCTTCTTGCATACATAATTGTTTGCTGCAGAGACGGACATAGAATATAACCTTATTCATTTATGCAAATGTTGCTAACTTGTATGTTTGCCACAGGGATAACCATTCAGCAAGGGGTTAGAATCACTACATAAGTGATATGTTGTTTTTGGCTTATTGTCTTGCATCGCACTTAGACTTGCATGCTTGCTTGCATTTGATGATCGCCTTGTAGTATAAAAGATTAGTCCACTAGATGCTATATTGTCCCTAGAGTCTTTGAGTATAGATGTCGAGACACGCTGTGCATATCCTGATTGTATAAGAATTGGCATATCATGCTTGAACTGCTTGCCTTGGATGCTTGGTTGTATGGAATTAAACTCTGATTTCAAAGATGTTTCCAAAAAGAAGTAATATGACTCTGTTCCTATACTACATGTAATGAACCTAGGTAAAACTAGAAAGATCACTAGTAATATAATATTTTATAACATAATTACTTAGTGTTAGTTTTAGCGAATGTTGCTTCTGCTCGTTGATTTTATACTTACCAGTACTTTCTCCAAAGTATCGACCCACCAACAGTTTGTTTGTTCATAGATGTTGAATCGTCTGAGGAAGCAATAGCCGTGTCTCATCCCCAGGACCCAAAAATCTGGTGTCGACGCCTTGAGCTGTATCGAGATATTTTGAGCTATTTTTCTATAGAGGGTCATAATATATGGAACGATGCCATTGTATTCAGAAAACCTCATGCCTTGAGCTTTGCCTCGTATACTCTGATTTGTACCCTTGTTTGTAACACTGTCCTTTCACTGCGTATTCGATCGGTTCGATAATAGCCACAACTTTAACGATGTTGCCTTATGCGAGCGCAACCCCAGGCTAGCACGGTATCACGCCTCGATGGAAAATGATATATGTCGCATCCCAGTACCAGAATACTGAGACGGACATGGCCAGCTCCCCTATACAAGATATAGAATATCATACGATAGTCACGGCTGTAACTAGACAATGGGGTACATATTACAAGCAAGTCACTTAGGGTCAAATAGAACATCTATTATCTCAATCAGTCAAATAAGAATAATAAACATAGAACGTATATGACAAAGAAGTAAGGCGTACAAAATGCCCTGCCACAACATTCAAGAAACCAGCAAAATAAAAATAAAAAGGCTGGCAGAGTAACAAGAGTACATGACCATGATCAGCTGCAGTCTGATTAATTATAATCATGTAGGAAACTAAATATCCTAATTCACGGCTAACAAGTACCGGCGGGTAAACGCCTAAGATGAATAAAATATGAAATAACGAGCAGAGAAGAAGAGACCCACTCGTTTCTCTCAGTGGCTATCCGCCTGGTGCGTACCATTATTCAGGAAGAAGTACGCTTGATCCTCGGGTGTTGGCTCTAAACCTGGCCATGCAAAACCAGTGGGGTTAGACCCAATATAGCAAGTACCACAAAGGAAGCATGAATACAAAAATAAAACAATGCTATAATATATATATATATATATATATATATATATATATATATATAGTTCTGTCTCGTAGTTTCGGTTCATAGCCTATCGTAACACAATAATCTAACCCTACAACCAAATAAGGATAAGGGTTAAACCATCATACCATAATAGTCAATGTCCTAAGACTATTAGACATCAGATACAATACACAAACATGCTCAGTTACATAATCAACTAATCATTAGTATAGCTTACTAGATAGAGTCTAGGTTATGCCAGAGATATTATGCATATAGAAATCCTCATATCGACCCAGGTACTAACATAGTTAGCCGAGCCACAAATCGCCGCATAGCACATAGTAGTATGCACTGGTCCCTCGTAAGGCCACTATGCTAAGATCGCATAGAACACATAGTATCATATAATAGTCAGATATTGCCATCCACTAATGGGGATTTAAATAATATCCATGGGGACTAGCCTGCACACCCCAATTCAGATGACTGGAGATGGCTAGTTAGGCACGATCTCGATATTCTATTCCCTCCCAATGCTCTACAATTTTAGTTTTCTAGTTAACCCTAATGTTAACTGAAATCTCATGACGTGTCACTACCATATTTTCTAGGATAGGGTATTTTGATAATTTTATAATTAATTAAATATTATGCATGTGATATAATTATTTATTATATTATTTAATTATTGTTAGTGTTAGTATTTATTTTGGACTTATATTAGTGGACCTAACTAGTTTAGATTAGATCCATGGACCAACATTTATTATTAGTTAGAATTGAGCCCAATTAAAAGCACATTCATTAGTAGGATGATTAATTTAATTAAACCATTAGACTAAAACCTTTCCTCCTTAATTATTTCTTCATGAGAGGCCCTAAGGGGTATAATGGAAATTACATAGTATATTAAGGGAGGGGCTATGGGGGTCGGCCTATATAAAAGAGGGGGAAAAGTTTCTCTCTCCTCTTTTCATTTCAAATCTAGATATAGAATTTCCTTCAAACAAATTTCTTTATTCCCACATCATTTTCTTACCAAATTTCTTTCCAATTTCTTCCTAAATCACCATTAGAGGCAAGTAAAGCAAGGATTTAGAAGGAGGAAGCAAGGATATACAAAGAGGAGTAAGGATCTACAAGTTGAAGGCCAATTTTACCAAATTTGGAGGTTGCATTGGGAATCCATCTTCTAATAGATAAAATTCAATTTTTCCTATTTAATTAGGTTCTAAATCTGAGATTTAACAATGAAAAACTATCCCATATGCATAGGCTACCCATAGGAATTAGAATTAGGTTCATAGGAGGCCTATGGAGAAAGTTATGGTGCTTTTTGTGTCAATTTTTGAGGGAATTCTGAGATTGAAACTTGTTGTGTTTGTCAATTGGTCATATAAACCAAATTGATATGTGGTTGTTTATTTGTGGCTAGTATCGTGTCCATAATTGGATACGTATAGGTCGTATTCCAATAATTTGGTGATACGTGTTAATTTGGGGGTTTTTCCTCTGACACGGGGCTTTGAGGATGTCATATTTTGACACGGACACGTAGATGTATAATTGACTCTTCGTATTATTCATATATAGTATTTTAGACTTGCTCATATCCTTGGGGGTACGTTTGGTTGTGTGGTGGACTTGTATCGCAAGCGTATCATAGATCTAGTGTGATACGGGTGTGATGCACTCCACGTGTTTGTTTCGTTGCTCTTTAAATTGAAGTGACTTGTGAATATATATTAGTATGAGATATATTAGTATGATATATATATGTAAGTGTATGTATCTATAGTGTATTATATAGGTATGAATATATATAGCTAAGTGCCTATGTGTTGAGTATGTTGATATACCTATATGTATATATGTAAGTTGAATATATATGTATATGTGTATGTGATGCTATATATATATGTGTGTGTGTGTGTGTGTGTGTGTGTGTGTGTGTGTGTGTGTGTGTGTGTGTGTGATTGTATGATTATATATAGATATTAGTATAGATGAGGGTATGTTTACTTTAGTGTTTATATATATATATATATATATATATATATATATATATATATATATATATATATATATATATATATATTGATAAGTGTATACCTATGTATATATATATATAGAGGTATCCATGTATATATGTATATAGAGGTATGAGGATTATGTGTGTGCAAGGGGGGGGGGGGGTCGAACAGGAAACAACAACAGCAACCATAACAGGAACAACAATAGCAACCATAACAGGAATATCATACAGCAAATATCGGGGTGCAATTAAAGTAGAACAGCAACAGCAGCTCGAGGGGGGCTATGAGCTACAATGCAGTCTCAGCAGCAGCAGCTAGCATCAATTTGTAGCCGAGCAGCAGCATCAGATACAAGCCAGTAGCAGCAGCTAGCAACAGGTTGTAGCCGAGCAGCAGCAGTAGGTACAAGCCCGAGGAGTAGCAGCGTGTATCAGAGTTTCAGTCAGCAAGTATTGGTTAGCAGTTCTTTTGGTTAGTAGCTAGTATATAGTTAGTAGTATCTAGTTTAGATAAGTATCTGTTTGTCTATATCTCTTATGTGTTATCTCTAAGTTATATATATATATATATATATATATATATATATATATATATATATATATATATATATATATATATATATATATATTATTTGCTTTAGTAGTTAGAGATTAGTTGGATAGTTAGTATATACTAGTAGTTGGTATAAGTACATACGAGAAGTTATATTAGATTGATATATACCTATTAGTATATAGTTAAATTGGGTAGCTAATATATACTAGAGTGACATTACCTTGATATATCAAGGTAAGTGTCAAGGTATTGAGGATACCCAAGGTATTTGAGTTGGGTATCAAGATGGGTGTTTAGTGGTGCAATACCGAGTTGGTTCAAAGCCAAGGTATCCACTTAGCATTTGTAATTAAGATTAGTGTATTTAATATTGATTGAATATGCATATATGATATTTCTATATCTCTTGTTTGTGTATCCTGCGATACGGTATCTTAGTATCCTAGTTTAGCTTGTATGGTCTAGATTCTTAGTGTATGAACCCAATATCCTAGAGATAGACTCATGCAACCTAGAAATATGTATCTTGACCAAGTTTGACCAGTTTGACTTAGAGTTGACCTAGTTTGACTATTTTGACTTAGAAATGACTATTTGACCTAGATGTTGACTAGTTTAACTTATTTTTTTTTCGAAACCTTGTGTTGATGTTGTATTCCATATCTAGGTCTTCGAGGCACCATACCAGACATTTGTGATACTATTCATCGGACTTCAGGCGTGTACATTCTCTGATAGTTTCTCATTTATGATATCCTCTATGTTCCTTGTATCTAGTGTAGATATCCTTGATTTCTTCACACGATGGTTACACGAATTGGTATATCTGGATCTCGTCATGAGATATTACTCCTTGGTATATATGGTGTATCTTGTGCAAGCCTTGTTTCTTGTACATATACAGACACTGATTCTCGGGGAGACTTGCTACCTTCAAGAGAATTCTGTGTCATAACGTACCATGGTTGGATCCACTATACCAGTCAGGGGTGGAGAGTATTTTAGTGTAGATATGTGATCATACCCTCCTTGTGCATGTCTTGTTCCTTGTGAGTGTTGGTCATACACCACACGTATAACTAGCCAGTCCCTTATCCTTGTGCAAGTTCCTTGTACAAGTTTCCAAGTCGATCACATATTAAAGCTAGTACTCACTCAGTCATTAGTATTCTTGTTCATTATCATATTGTTCATTCTTATATTTATTCCAGTATTTCCTTTATTGTATATCTTTTGTATCTATTATTGCATCTTGTATATTCACATCTATTTACTGTTATATAGTTTATATCATTGATTAGAACTGCTATTAAAGATGTACTCTGCTCCTTTCCTGACTAAATATATTTTTTCTAGATGACACTGAGGAGTGGTACCCTACTCATTACGGGCCCCTGGATGTTGTGGGCTTAGAGCCAGAGACCCTGTCTCTGGAGGGACTCATCCCGACTAAGACAAACGACCCGGGACTTATAGCTTCTTAGTTATTCTCTTGTACTGGATTTGTCTCCAGCTTACTTTTAGTATTTCTCTGACTAAGTGATGTTATTATTTTGACTCATGAGTTATATTTGTGACCATTCTATTCTTTTATCATATTCGTGCTATTCTCTATCTTAGTTCTGTGATTGAGTATATTGATATCGTTGATGGCTTATTATATTGCTAGATAGATTACCCAAACATCGTTCTATCGCCAATTATGCGGCGTAGGCTGGGCGTTGTTTCCAAATTGCATCCCTACACCGGGTGCGGGTCGTGACACATTTTTAGTGGTGACCCATGCAGTTCTTCGATGTCGCAATTAGTACGATTCGTAGTGGTGCTCTATTTTGAGTGCTATTACGAGCCTGTTTCAGGATATAGGATATAGGATATGAGCTATAGGCTAAGAATACTCAATCACATTTAGGAAAAACTCTTTTGATTCATTCAACTATTCTTACTTGATATTGATATTTGATCTTTAATTGTCCTTTTCTTGAGTGTCTTACATCATGTGCCATATTGATTCTTTCTTTCGCTTTGTCTCAGGATGCCGCCTAAGACTAGATCACAGCAGGGGAGAGCAACTTCTGAGAGGTTTGCGACTTCCTAAGGGCCTGCACCAGTCACTTCTCCGGTGATTGGAGTATCAGCTGCTTTCGGGGGTCCATCTCCTACTCAAAGGACTATGTCGGCTCTATCTGAAGGACTTCTACCTTCACCTTCCGTGCCAGCAGATACGACGCAGATATTCATGCTATTTTGTGAGATATTGGAGGCACAGAGGGCTCAGTTTGAGGCACACCAGAGGCAGACCGACGTCTTACGGCAGGGCATCGAGAGTGCTCATCAGCTTGCTTGTGTCGTAGTAGAGAGAGGAGTTCCGGTCCAGCAGCATGTTGCTCAGCTTCGGCCAGGCAACATTCAGGACTTCAAGAAGCTGGAGCCTCGGGTATTCAAGGGGACGGAGGGCATCGTCTATGCTGATGATTGGCTCGAGAAAATTGAGCGTCTCATGAGGGTATCCCGTCTTTCGAGAATCTGAAGGTCGAGGCGGTAGGACTTCAGCTGTTCGACGTCGCCCGCACTTAGTTCAGGAATGAGCCAATTTTTGCTAATGTAGGACAGTCATGGGAGGTGTTCAAGGACCTCTTCAAGAAGAAGTTTTTCGCTCGGGCAGACAGGTTAGACTTGGGGAGGCAGTTTGAGAGCCTTGAGCCAATTTGTGGAGTATTTAGTGAGAAAGCTGGAGGTTCGAGCTATTCATTTTGGTGAGGGTCTGAACTGGGAACTAAAGATCCTCATTCTGTCTTTTTATAAGACCTACTCGGAGATACTTGCGGAGGCTCGCAAGGTTGAGCGGGAGTTGGGTTTGAAGCCCAAGTGAGATCGTGATTCTTTTATGGGAGCAAACAACAGCACAGTATCTGAAAAGCATCCTCATTTCCAGTCCAGGCATTTTTAACAGGCATAGCAGCACCAGACTCCAGCTAGGGCACAATTTTACTAGGTACCGCAGCAGCAAAGACAGTTACAACAAGCTTTCTGCCACTTCTGCAAGAAGCTCGGCCATATCTGGGAAGTCTATAGGAAGAGGTTGGGAGTTTGTTTGTATTATGGTACCGAAGGGCATCAGCTGAGAGAGTGTCCTTCCAATTCTCGTCCAGCGGTTCAGGGAGCAGCTCTAGCTCCGAGGACACAGGTGAGACCACCTGTAGTACAGCCGAGGGGACCACCGTTTTTGACCCAGCAGCTGCGTTATGTCCAGCACCAGGGACCACCGTTTTTGACCCAGCAGCTGCGTTATGTCCAGCACCAGCATCAGGGAGGTGCACGTTAGGGACGAGCATTCGATATGATAGTCGAGGAGGTCAAGCCCACCGGAGAAGTCATCGTATGTTCTATTTTTCTTGATTCTATTCTAGCTTTAGCTTTATTTGATAGTAGTGCTTCCCATAGTTTTGTATCTGTTTCTTTTGCTCTGAAGCATGGTTTGGTAGCTGAGTCTTTGCTTAGGACTTGCAATGTCATGACCAGGGAAGGCATTATCCTGGTTAATAATATTTGCAAGGATCGGAGAGTTACTCTGGGAGGCCGGAAGCTGAGTGTGTGTCTACTTGTAATGCCACTTTCGAGCTACGATATTTTACTCGGGATAGATTAGTTGAGTAGGCACCATAGTAGTATAGATTGTAGAGGAAGTTGAGTTTTGTTTGGTCTTCCATGATAGACAGAGTTTGAGTTTGCTAGAGGAGATACAGAGCAGGGAGAAGGCATTATTTGTGGAGCTATGGTGGAAGACAAGAAGTTACCGCATCCGTTGATAGCAGAGTTCTTGGATGTGTTTCCTGAGGAATTGCTAAGATTGCCGCCAGATCGAGATGTTGAATTCTCTATAGACTTGGTACTAGGTAGAGAACCAATTTTACAGCATGTCTATAGAGTAAACAACAGTGACCTGTTCGAGCTGAAGAAGCAGGTGGACGAATTGCAGGATAAAGGATTTATCAGATCGAGTTCTTTACCATGGGGAGCCCCGGTATTATTTGTACCGAAGAAGTATGGATGGGTACGCATATGCATTGGTTACAGGGCATTGAATAATCTCACTATCAAGAATAAATAGCCTTTGCCACTGATTGATGACTTGTTCGATCAGTTGAGTGGTGCCAAGGTATTTTCTAAGATAGACTTGAGATCAGGCTACCACCAGGTGAAAGTGAAGCTGGAGGACATACCGAAGACTACTTTTAGAACTCGGTACGGTCAGTATGAGTTTTTGGTGATGCCGTTTGGGTTGACTAATGTCCCGATAGTATTTATGAATTTGATGAACAATGTGTTACATCAGTACCTTGACAAGTTCGTGGTGGTGTTCATCGATTACATACTCATATACTCAAAGACACTAGAGGAGCACGAGGAGCATTTGTGGATTGTGTTAGATGTGCTGAGGAAGGAGAAGCTGTATGGGAAGTTGTTTAAGTGTGAGTTCTTCCTGGACAAGGTGGAGTTCTTGGGACATGTTGTGACTAGTGATGGAATTTTAGTGGATCCGAAGAAGATCATAGCAATTGAGACTTGGAAGACCCCGAGTTCAGTAGAAGAGATTAGGAGTTTCTTCGGATTGGCAGGCTACTACAGGAAGTTTGTGCAAAATTTTTCGAGGATTGCCGAGCCGATGACCAGACTCACTAGGAAGGATGTAGAGTTTGTTTGGACAGAGGATTGCCAGGTTTCTTTTGAGGAATTGAAGAATAGGTTGACGTCTGCTCCTATTTTGACGTTGCCCTCAGGGTCTGAAGG
Organism: Iris macrosiphon; assembly: GCA_036927795.1. NCBI lineage: Eukaryota > Viridiplantae > Streptophyta > Magnoliopsida > Asparagales > Iridaceae > Iris > Iris macrosiphon. Next base: position 146,062,193 of record JAYESA010000003.1, on the reverse strand, counting down.
TTTCACTATTTATAGTGATGCATCGGGAAAATGTTTGGGTTGTGTTCTTCAACAGAATGGGAAAATAATTGCCTATGAAGCCAGACAATTGCGTCATCATGAGAAGAACTATCCTACCCACGATTTGGAGTTGGCAGTAGTCATCTTTGCTCTGAAGTTGTAAAAATACTATTTGTACGGAGAGCGTGTGGAGATCTTCATAAACAAGAAGAGCTAGAAGTATGTGTTCACGCAGAAGGAGTTAAACATGAGGCAGTGTCGGTGGCTGGAACTGATGAAGGATTTTGATATATCTTTGCAGTATCATCCTGGAAAAGCTAATGTAGTTGTCGATGCCTTGAGCAGTTACCCGATAGCTATATTGTTGACACATGATCGATATTTGTTGGAGGACTTGGAGAGCTTGGGTATTGAGGTGATAGTTCCTGGTTTTGCTATGCATATATGGGGTTGCAGATACACTCAGAGTTGATGGACAGGATCAAGGCAGCCCAGTATGAGGATGTATCTCTGAGGATCATCAGAGCTCAGGTGAGAGAAGGATTAGAGGATGATTTTACCATTGCTGAGAATGGTTCTTTACGGCATGGTGTTAGATTGTGTGTGCCTAGTGGAGAGTTGTGTGAGGAGGTGTTGTAGGAAGCGCATCGCTCTCAGTATGGATATTCCATACATCCAGGTGCCAACAAGATGTATTGGGATATGCGAGAGAGTATATGGTGGTATGGCATGAAGAGGGCAGTGGCACAGTTTGTATCCAGATGCTTATTGTGCCAGCAGGTGAAAGCCGAGAGGCAGAGGCCAGGTGGTTTACTTTAGCCATTATCCATTTCAGAGTGGAAGTGGGAGTACATTACTATGGATTTTGTATCCAGACTTCCAAGATCTCCAAGAGAAAAAGACGTAATTTGGGTCATCGTTGACAGGTTGACCAAGTCGGCCATGACAAGTTGACAAAGTCGGCCCACTTTTTGCCTTTCAAGGTGGGTTTGTCTACAGAGAAGCTGGCAGAGATGTATGTGAGGCAGATCATCAGGATACATGGAGTTTTTGTCAGCATAGTCTCAGATTAGGATAGTTATTTCACTTCTCATTTGTAGAGGAGTTTGCAGGCGAGTTTGGGCACCTAGCTCAAGTTCAGTACTGCATATCATCCCTAGACATATGGGCAGTCAGAGAGGACTATTCAGACTCTCAAGGATATGTTGTGCACTTGTGTGCTAGATTTTGGGATTTTTTGGGAGGACCATCTCCATTTGGTAGAGTTTTCTTACAACAACAGCTACCAGGATAGTATAAAGATATCACCATTTGAGGCTCGATACGGTCGGAGATGTCGTACTCCCTTATCATGGGATGATATTGGAGAGAGAGCTTTGCTAGGGCCAGAGATGGTTGTGGATGCAGCAGAGAAGGTTAAGCTAATCAGAGAGACTTCGTGTGGCGCAGGACAGACAGCGGCATTGGGCTGATAGACACCGGAGATCTTTGGAGTTTGAGGTATAGTTTTATATTTTTGTTTTGTGCTTGTTATTGGTTGTTTATTATAAATTAAGTTCTTAAGGTGGTATTTTTTTCTATGTTGGTGGTTTGGTGTTTATGAGGATTTCTCCGATATGAGGCACGATTCGCTTCGGTGGAGGCGGGAAGCTTAGTCCACGATTCATCAGACCTTTCACTATTCTAGAGAGGGTCGGTGCAGTTGCTTATAGACTAGACTTGCCACCTGCATTAGAGGAAGTGCACAACGTGTTTCACGTGTCACAGTTGAGATGATACGTGGCAGATCCTAGTCACGTGTTGGATCACTCAGAGATAGAGGTGGGTCCTACTCTTAGCTATCCAGAGCAGCCAGTTGAGATTCTAGATCGGAGAGAGAAGGTGCTAAGGAACCAGACTATTCCCTTGGTACGCGTCGCATGGAGGATCACTCTCTGGGGGAGTCTACCTGGGAGAGAGAGGATGAAATGCGAGAGCGTTATCCATATTTGTTTATGCCTTGAGGTATGTTATTTCCTAGTTATGTTATGTTATGTTCTGTTATTTTTTGAGGGGTAGTTTTCGTCTTTGAATTTTGAGGACGAAATTATTTTAAGGGAGGTAGACTTGTCACTACCACATTTTCTAGGTATTTTGGTAATTTTATAATTAATTAAATATTGTGCATGTGGTAAAATTATTTATTGTATTATTTAATTATTGTTAGATGTTAGTATTTATTTTGGACTAGTGTTAGTGGACCTAACTAGTTTAGATTAGATCCATGGACCAACATTTATTATTAGTTAGAACCCAATTAAAAGCCCATTCATTAGGAGGATAATTAATTTAATTAAATCATTAGACTAGAACCTTCCCTCCTTAATTATTTCTTCGTGAGAGGCCCCAAGGGGTATAATAGACATTATATAGTAGCTTGAGGGAGGGGCTATGGGGGCCGACCTATATAAAAGAGGGAGAACAGTTTCTCTCTCCTCTTTTTATTTCAAATCTAGATCTAGAATTTCCCTCAACCAAATTCCTTCATTCCCACATAATTTTCTTACCAAATTTTTTCCCAATTCTTTCCCAAATCACTATTGGAGGCTAGTAGAGCAAGAATCTAGAAGGAAAAAGTAAGGATCTACAAAGAGGAGCAAGGATCTACAAAGAGGAGCAAGGATCTACAAGTTGAAGGCCAATTTTACCAAATGTGGAGGTTGTATTGAAAATCTATCTCCCAATAGAGACAATTCATTTTCTCTCTCTTTAATTAGGTTATAAAGTAAGATTTAACCATGAGAAACCACCCCATATGCATAGTCTACCCATAGGAATTGGAATTAGGTTCATAGAAGGCCTATGGAGAAAGTTATGATACTTTTTGTGTCAATTTTTGGGGAATTCCAAGATTGACACTTGTTGTGTTTCTCAATTGGTCACATAAACCAAATTGACATGTGGGTGTTTGTCTGTGGCTAGTATTATGTCCACAATTAGATACGTGTAGGTCGTATCCCATTAATTTTGTGATACGTATTGATTTGGGGGATTTTTCTCCGACACGGGGCTTTGAGCATGTCATATTTCGACATGGACACATAGATGTATAATTGACTCTTCGTATGGTTCATATATAGTATTTTAGACTTGCTCGTGTCCTTCGGGGTACGTTTGGTTGTATGGTGGACTCGTATCGCAAGCGTATCATAGATCTAGTATGATACGGGTGCGATACACTCCACGTGTTTATTTCGTTGCTCTTTAAATTGAAGTGACTTGTGTATATATATTAGTATGAGATATATTAGTATGATATATATATATATATATATATATATATATATATATATATGTGTGTGTGTGTGTGTGTGTGTGTGTGTGTGTGTGTAAGTGTATGTATCTATAGTGTATTATATAGGTATGCATATATATAGCTAAGTGCCTATATGTTGAGTATGTTGATATACCTATATGTATATATGTAAGTTGAATATATATGTATATGTGTATGTGATGCTAAATATATATGTATGAAATACTATATTTATTAGTGCATATGTGTATGTACACACACACACACACACACACACACACACACACACACACACACACACACACACACACACACACATATATATATATATATATATATGTGTGTGTGTGTGTGTGTGTGTGTGTGTGATTATATATAGATATTGGTATAGATGATTGTATGTCTACTTTGGGGTGTGTGTGTGTGTGTGTGTATATATATATATATATATATATATATATATATATATATATATATATATATATATATATATATATATATATATATATATATATATATATATAAAAAGAGGTATGAGGATTATGTGTGTGCAAGGAGGGGGGGGGGGGGGGGCTGGGGTGGGGGAGGGGGGCTCGGACAGGAAACAACAACAGCGACCATAACAGGAAACAACAACAACAACCATAGCAGGAATAACAACAGTAACCATAACAGGAACAACAACAGCAACCATAACAGGAACAACATACAACAAATATCGGGGAGCAATTGAAGTAGAACAACAACAGCAGCTCGAGGGGGGTTATGAGCTACACTGCAGTCTCAGCAGCAACAGCTAGCAGCAAGTTGTAGTCGATCAACAGCAGCTAGCAGCAGGTTGTAGCTGAGCAGTAGCAGCAGGTACAAGCCCGAGGAGCAGCAGCGTGTATCAGAGTTTCAGTCAGCAAGTATTGGTTAGCAGTTCTTTTGGTTAGTAGCTAGTATATAGTTAGTAGTATCTAGTTTAGATTAGTATCTATTTATCTATATCGCTTATGTGTATCTCTAAGTTATATATATATATATATATATATATATATATATATATATATATATATATATATATATATATATATTATTTGCTTTAGTAGTTAGAGATTAGTTGGATAGTTAGTATATACTAGTAGTTAGTATAAGTACATACTAGAAGTTATATTAGATTGATATATACCTATTAGTATATAGTTAAATTGGGTAGCTAATGTATACTAGAGTGACATTACCTTGAGATATCAAGGTAAATGTCAAGGTATTGAGGATACCCAAGGTATTTGAGTTAGGTATCAAGATGGGTGTTTAGTAGTGCAATATCGAGTTGGTTCAAAGCCAAGGTATCCACTTAGCATTTGTAATTATGATTAGTGTATTTAATATTGATTGAATATGCATATATAATATTTTTATATCTCTTGTTTGCGTATCCTGCGATACGGTATCTTAGTATCCTAGTTTAGCTTGTATGGCCTAGATTCTTAGTGTATGGACCCAGTATCCTAGAGATAGACTCATGCAACCTAGAAATAGGTAGCTTGACCAAGTTTAACCGGCTTAACTTAGAGTTGACCTAGTTTGACTGTTTTGACTTAGAAATGACTCTTTGACCTAGATGTTGACTAGTTTAACTTTTTCTTTTTTTGAAACCTTGTGTTGATGTTGTATTCCATATCTAGGTCTTTGAGGCACCGTACCAGACATCTGTGATACTATTCATCGGACTTCAAGCGAGTATATTCTCTGATAGTTTCTTATTTTTTATATCCTCTATGTTCCTTGTATCTAGTGTAGATATTCTTGATTTCTTGACACGATGGTTACACGGATTGATATATCAGGATCTTGTCATGAGATGTTATTCTTTGGTATATATGGTGTATCATGTGCAAGCCTTGTTCCTTGTTTCTTGTACATATACAGACATTGATTCTCGGGAAGACTTGCTACCTTCCTAGAGAATCCTGTGCCATGACGTACCATGGTTGGATCTACTATACCAGTCGGAGGTGGAGAGTATTTTAGTGTAGATATGTGATCATACCCTCCTTGTGCATGTCTTGTTCCTTGTGAGTGTTGGTCATACACCACACATATGACTAGTCATGCCCTTATCCTTGTGCAAGCTCCTTGTGCAAGTTCTGAAGCCGATTACATGTTAATGCTAGTACTCACTCACTTAGTCATTAGTATTCTTGTTCATTGTTATATTGTTCATTCTTGTATTTATTCCAATATTTCTTTTATTGTATATCTCTTGTATCTATTGTTGCATCTTGTTTATTCACATCTATTTACTATTACATAGTTTATATCATTGATTAGAACTGCTGTTAGAGATGTACTCCTATATGACACTAAGGAGTGGTACCCTACTTATTACGAGCCTCATGATGTTGTGAGATTAGAGCCAAAGACCCTGGCTCAGGAGGGACTCATCCCGACTAAGACAGACGACCCGGGACTTGTAGATTCTTAGTTATTCTCTTATACTGGATTTGTCTCCAGCTTACTTTTAGTATTTCTCTGACTCAGTGATGTTATTATTTTGACTCATGAGTTGTATTTTTGACTATTCTATTCTTTTATCATATTCGTGCTATTCTCCATCTTAGATCTGTGATTGAGTATATTGATATCGTTGGTGGCTTATTATATTGCTAGATAGATTACCCAAACAGTATTCTACCGTCGATTCTGTGGCGTAGGCTGGGCTTTGTTCCCGACTTGCATCCCTACACCGGGTGCGGGTCGTGATATGGCATGGTCACATGGTATTCCTCTTATATGACGTACCATAGTATGGCCACGCTACATACGAATCTACTTTGTCACTTGATAATTCAATTTGGATTCACCCCAGTGAGATACAACAATCAATAGATCCTAGCCACACTTGGTCATTGACTAACCCTTATGTCCATATTGGAGATTGAGTCATATTACATGTTAGGTTGCACATAGATACACCGTAGTGTAAACATGTACTATAATCGTGTAGGAACACTTAGCACGTATGAACACATAGCACGTAGTAAGTGTATCAACACGGATACAAGTGGTCGGGTCATGACGCATAGTTGGGTCTAATACTTTTGTGGTCATCAAAGTCACACATACAACTCATAAAGTCCACAGGAACATTCAACCAAAACTAATCTAATAAAACGTGTGCAAGGGGCCGTATGTGCGCAGAAGGATCAAGGCCGCATGGGAATCAGCTGTCTTTTAAGATCAGTTGTCGCATAGAGTCAGTTGTCACATAGGATCAGTTGTCGCATAGAGTAAGTCAAAGTTTACTCCTCAGGATAAATGATGAAGCGACGGAAAATAAATAAAGTGTTAGTGATGTGACATAAAGTATGATGTGACATAAAGTGTGATGTGACAAAAGTGTGTCAGGAAGAAATGACAAAACCATAGAAAGACGCGTCAAGGATGCGCCAAAGATGCACCAAAGTTCAGAGTCATGCGTCCAAGGGAAGGTGGCCGCATGCTCTGCTTGCCGCATAAGATCAATGTCGAATGAAGTTCAATGCCGCATGGAGAGTCTTTTGGACTTACCGAATTTCTTATTCGTTCAGCGAGTGAATGCACAAAAGTGTTCAAGGACACTTGTGTAGATCAGTAGTCATGCGTCCAACCAGATGGACGCATGCTGTCAATATGCGATAAGAGTTCAGCCGCATAACCCTCTCTGACTACATAGCACTTCTCAACCGCATAGCTCGCTGGCCGCATGAAGACTTCGTCTTCTCCAACAGCAAGTTCGGCTATGGCAAAAACTCCCAAAAACTAAAATATTGTTTTATTCATAAAAGCTATATTTTAACTCCGAATTGAGTAAACCAAAAGCCAAAACGTACGAAATAAAGTGCTCCGTCCTTCTTAAAACCTATTTATCAAAAATACTATGTTTAAGTAGATCAAAATTACTAAAAACTCAAGGGACCCATGAAATCTTAAGTTAAAAAAGTAGATCTAAGCAAATATATCCATCAAAACCGAGAACTCCAAGTATTAAAAACGGTCATAATCATCATAAGCACAGAATTGACTAATAAAATACAAGAAAAGAACAAGAAACAAAAATTAAAAGGTTTCTACATGTAGTGCAAGGTGTACTTGCCTAGAAATAAAAGAAAGAGGGGAAAGGAAGAATGAGGGAAAAGAGAGAAACAAGTTAGCTTATATTGCTAGGGTTTGAGGTTTAGACCATGAGTTAAAATTCATGAATAAACCAATACTCGACAATAAACGAAAAAAATAAAATGAGGTTTATACGAAACCCGCTCTTAGGTTCACAAACAAGAAGTACAATTAATCCTATACGAGGATGTCGAGTACAATTTTTAATCTGGGTAAATATTGCTATAGGAGTCTAATCTGCAGTCGATCACTTTGTCCCTTGGACCACACGATGATGAAGAAGTGCCGTAGAAGACAGAAAATAGCTTCGAAGGTTGCAAAAGAGAGTGGATGCTCGATGCCAAAGTCGTCGATCGCTACTCTTTGCCTGAGCGCTGGATTATTCTCTCTCAAAGACTCTTTGACCCTTAGTTCCTTGACCCCTCCTTTTGACCTTGGAATCTTCGACCCTCAGTTTTTTGACCTTGGACCTCTGTCGATAGAGGTCTCTATTTATAGAGTTTTAGTGACAGTAACCGTCCAATCAGCATAGAAGCTGAACAGTAGAAAGTACGACACTTTTTAATGCGATGGTTACAATAACCGTTGCCTGCGTATAAATGATCTCATGAATGAGCGTGTGACGCGTGTCCCATTAAGAGACAATGCGTATAACTGCTGCAAAGATCATGACATAAAAGCCACGTAGGTAGTTATCCCTTGCGTAGAAAAGGTTGGCGTAGAAGCCAATAGTTGTCACGATGGCGTAGAAGCCAAAGAGTTATCAAACCGGCATAGAAGCCGAGTAGGCGTAGAAGCCGAGTGGGCGTAGGAGCCGAGCAGGCATAGAAGCCGAGTGGGCGCAGAAGCCGAGGGGGCGTAGAAGCCTGATGTCGTAACGTGCAAGAGTGATGATGTGGACGTTTTAGCCAAATTTACGGCTTTTGGAGATATAATCAAATCTCTTGCATTAAATACAAAGATCCGCCATCATACCGCGCATTAAATGCAGAGACGTGCCTCGAAGGTCTGCCACCATTCTGCGCATTAAATGCAGAGACGTGCCTCGAGCCCTGTACGAAGAGCAGCTTTTGATGTGGCAGCCTGTTTGTCTTCTGTGGAGCGTAAAGAAGCTCACATCTGCCTGTGTAAAACTAGGCAGCATATTCCCTTGTATGCGTAAAAGCAGTTTACGCCAAGAAGATGTCGCTAAACGACGGTTTGGTGACATTAATCAAATCTCTTGCATTAAATACAAAGATCCGCCATCATCCTGCGCATTAAATGCAGAGACGTGTCTCAAAGATCTGCCACCATTCTGCGCATTAAATACAGAGACGTACCTCGAGCCCTGTACGAAGAGCAGCTTTTGACGTGGCAGCCTGTTTGTCTTCTGTAGAGCGTAAAAAAGCTCACATCTGCCTGTGTAAAACTCGACAGCGTATTCCCTTGTATGCGTAAAAGCAGTTTACGCCAAGGAGATGTCGCTAAACGACGGTTTGGTGACATTAATCAAATCTCTTGCATTAATTGCAGAGATCCGCCATCATCCTGTGCATTAAATGCAGAGGCGTGTCTCGAAGATCTGCCACCATTCTGCGCATTAAATGCAGAGACGTGCCTCGAGCCCTGTACGAAGAGCAGGTTTTGACGTGGCAGCCTGTTTATCTTCTGTAGAGTATAGAAAGCTCACATCTGCCTGTATAAAACTAGGCAGCGTATTCCCTTGTATGCGTAAAAGCGGTTTACGCTGAGGAGATGTCGCTAAATGATAGTTTGGTGACATTAATCAAATCTCTTACATTAAATGTAGGAATCTGCCATTATTATAGCCGTCGTCTGGGTAGTCGTGCAGTACTCTTTGTCAGGAGTCAGATATCAGGTTCACTGCATGATTTGACAGGTTTATTTCGAGAAATATGAAGCGTTCCTCGTACACTTCAATGCTGCATTAAAAGCGGATGAGTTTTACGCCATAGAGGCGATATAGCACCCTTTTTACGCTGAAGCGGCCTGGTCATACTGCATTATGCGGATAGTCCTTGAGCTTATATTTTACGCTATACTTAGTGGAAAAAGCTCTGTTTGTACACCGATGGCTCCAAAGCCATATTTTATGCTGCCCGGCACCAACATGCTGCGTATAGCTATCCAGCGTATTTTTCATGCTTATACAAGATCCTATTCAAAGTTTTTAAATTCCTCGTAATTTGAAATGCTTTGAATGAAGCATGAAACGGTCAAGTCTGACTCATTTTTCAAGGCTGACTTCCTGGCGGATCCTTGGGGATTTTGTTAGGATTTGGTGTGTTCTCTTTTGCCTATATAAAGGATGATGAGTTAACCTGTTCTTCCCATATTTTCTTTACCACATAGAGATGATCGCCGGAGTTCGTCGGGTCGACTTGAGAAAGAAGAATACCATGTTCTTCCAGCATGTAAGGAGCCGAAAAAGAAGGCATCTTCGAGCAAGTGTCCTCTGCAACGATGGATCATGGAAGGATATCATAGCTTCCTTTGCTCGGGATAATCAGCAACTTCATATGGCGATTCGTCCAGAAGAGAGGAAGGGTCGTATTAGACCACACAGCTTGCAAGCTGTATTTTCTCCTGATACTTTCGTGGACAGCAGACAAACTGTAACTGCCGTCCGAGATTGAGTTGGGTTTAATACCTCAACTCAATCTGTCATGGTGTATGGAGGATGGGCTCTGCACAATTTAGGCAGGCCCAGTTTTGTATCCTCCCACCATTTGTTAATCGGTCGCAGAAACCGACTAACTGCTGAAGAAGACGGAAGAAGATCTCTATCGATACGAGAACCTGGCAGAACAGATTCTGGGGGTGGCCTTTCGATGATGATGAGGAAATCCTTTGTAGACGGGATTTCTCTCATATGTAATCATAAAAATAAAGAAAAACCCCGTGTAGACCGGATTTCCCTCATATATAATCATGATTTAATAAAATTGTCTTCTTTTGTGCATATGATTATCTTGCCATATATTTTGCTGTGATGAAGTATGAATATGTGTAGCTTCGACACGTCTGATAACTTTACGCCGACTCTGATAGAAAGAGTATTAGATCCCGTCCTGTCTTTTACGCATAACTAAGGATGCGCAGAAAGCCGCTTAGCATTTAAGTCGAGTATTCGAACTGTTCTCCTGTTAGGAATGGGGAGCCGCGTAGAATTCTGAATCTCACTTCTGATGAGAAGAATTTTTGTTCAGATCATCATCTTCAATAATGATTTCCCAAAAATCCCTTGATATAGGGCGAGAAACGGCTGTCAAACTGAGTCGCCATCTGGAACTATAGATGAAATATTCAGACTGGATTCTGGATAAACTTCCAATCGACCCAAGAAGAAGAGTAATTTTTAATGTTGAACTCTGTATGCTTTGGGGTACTTGGGATATTTTGGGGCCAAGAAGGAGTATCTTCTGCGTGAAGTTGTGGATCTGTTGCCTCTGAGCGTAAAAGCCACCGAGCGTGAAATCATAGATCTGTAGCTCCTGAGCATGGAGTCGTAGGTTTATAGCCTCTCGAGCGTAAAAGCTACCGAGCATAAAAGCATCCGGGCATAAAACCATAGACTTATAGTCTTTGAGCGTAAAATCGTAGATTTGTAGCTGCTGAGCGTAGAAAGCTCCTTGGCGTAGAAACCGTAGATTTGTAGCCTCTGAAAAGAAAATCTTCCGAGCGTGAAGTTATGGATCTGTTGCCTCTGAGCTTAAAAGCAACCGAGCGTGAAATCATAGATCTGTAGCTCCTGAGCGTGAAGTCGTAGGTTTGTAACCTCTCGAGCGTAAAAGCTACCGAGCATAAAAGCATCCGGGCGTAAAACCATAGACTTATAGTCTCTGAGCGTAAAACAATAGATTTGTAGGTGCCGAGCGTAGAAAGCTCCTTGGCGTAGAACCACGAATCTGCTTTGCACGAAAACTTTTCGAATTCGCTGACTGCCGCCTTTTCTGAGTAATAGGCTGACGTAGTACCCAATCATAACCGAATATTGATTGTCAAATTTGGTTCGGGATTCGAGAAGTCCATCCGAACTCTATATATACCCCAAGGCTCTCAGAAAAAAACTTTTCATCTGTCTTTTGCAAAAGAAAGCCTTCGACTCTTCGAGTTCTCTCCTTCGTTTCCTCTCTGAGTATTCTGAGTTTTCAGCAATGGCCCCGAAACCAATCTCCGCTCCTAAGGGAAAGAAGGCCGATTCTTCTTCTCGCTCTTCTGCCCAAGCGAGAGCGACTTCCGTCGGGCAAGGCGAGCTTCATTCTGAACGAAGTGTCCCGCCGACAAGCAGCGCACCCGGAGTTAGAGGTAAAGCTTTTGGGATGAAACGAACGACGAAAATCCTTCGCACACGTTGTACGTGAACGCGCTAGGTCATCTCCTCTACTGATAGCCTCTTTGAGGAAGATGATGCACAAAGATGTTTCATCTTTTACGCCCATATTTCTAATGTGTCAGCGTAAAAACTCTATATTTTCGCAGTTGAGCGTAAAAGCTTTGACTGTCAAAAACTTGGCATATACCATAAAATTTGAGTTTTACGCTTCTGGATAAACTTTCCGGCGTAATAACTCAAATTTTGGCAGTCTGGCGTAAAACACAAACTGTATACTTGTCACGCCCCAGTCCCAAAATGCCGAGGGACTGAGCACGTGGCAATGGCCAGCAGCACGCACCGATGGACAACCCAATTTAATGGATCCATCAGGGCATGCTTAAGCTGTATTCTAACAGTAAAATATTACAAGTCACAGGTGTTTCTAATCTCATCCACAGAACAAACACAGATTAATTGCCCGAAATAATACAATAGAAATAAATAAGCAATAAATAAGATTATCTCGGGAAACAATCCGAGAATTAGTCTGTTACATTCAGAGGAAAATAGACAGGAAATAAATGCTGAAAATAGAAATACTGTGTAGATGAAGCCGGTGCTCATGAGAAATCTCCGGCCAATATCTCGTTCTCTGTTCCGGGTTCTGCTCCAAGGAGTGCTCCTGTACCGTACACCTCGGGGTAGTTCTCCTCGGCTATACCTGGGGACATAGTCCATTCCAGGTCCTCAGGGGACATAACAAGGTACAGAAAATATAAGCCAAAATATATGCAGTGCAGCAATAATGAAACAGCAGGGTAAATATGTAAACCAGCTAAGTGATATGCAAGTGAGAGTTTTAGTCATACTCAGGCTGAGACTACTACAGGATCAGTGTCGAAGAAACCATAGCAGTATTTTCTCGACAGGGCCAGTAAGGTACCAAAGCTCTGTATCAGAGTCTAAGGCACCGCCAGATAACAGTATTTATATTATAATATATTCAGCCTTGATATGATAATACTCTCCCCACCCCATGTAATCTCACGTCACAGTTCCAGAAAATATCAGGTACAAGTCACGCAAGTTTGAACTAATGCAATGAGTCAGGATAGAATCTACGCATGTAAACTGTAAATGACATGAATATGTAACCTATACGGAATCACCAGGTATATCTCAGGCAATTCCGTCACATGAATAGTGTCAGGTATCCTGGGTTGAGCAGTTAAACAAGTTTACATATGTATCTACAGAAATCAAGTAAAATACCATAACCAGAAATATCTGAGAATTGGCAAGCTTTACTTGTCCACTGTCACGACCCGCACCCGGTGTAAGGGTACTAGTCGGAAACAACGCCCAGCCTACGCCGCAGAATCGGCGGTAGAACGCTGTCTAGATAAACTATCTAACAATATAATGAACCACCAATAATGATAGTATACTCAATCACAGAACTAAGGTAGAAATGAGCACGAATCAGATAAAGAATAGAATAGTCACAATACAACTCATGAGTCTAAAATAATACATCAATGAGTCTGAAGAAAATTACAGAAATATGCTGGAGACAAATCCAGTACAAAGAATACTACAAAACTATAAAGCTACAACTCCAGGGTCAACTGTCTCAGTTGGGATAAGTCCCTCTTGAGCCAGGGTCTCAGAATCTAAACCCACAACATCCTGGGGTCCATAATAGGTAGGGTACTCCTCAGTGTCATCTGGAAAAATATATCCAGTCAGGAAAGGAGCAGAGTACAACCCTAACAACAGTTCTCAAATAATGATAAAAACTATGTAACAGTAAATAGTTGTGGATAAACAAGATGCATAAATAGATACAAGAATGTATAGACAATAAGGAAATACTGGAAAGAAATACAATAATGAACAATATGCTGATGGAACAAGAATACTAATGACTAAGTGTGTGAGTACTAGCTTTAACATGTGATCGGCTTGGGAACTTGCACAAGAGTATGATGGCCTGGCTGATTATACGTGCGGTGTATGATCAACACTCACAAGGAACAAGACATGCACAAGGAGGGTATGATCACATATCTACACTAAAATACTCCCCACCCCGACTGGTATAATAGATCCAACCACGGTACGTTATGGCACTAGATTCCCCAAGAAGATAGCTAGTCTCCCCGAGAATCGGTGTCTGTACATGTACAAGATAACCAATGAAACAATACTTGCACCATATACACCATATACCAAGGAATAACATCTCATGACGAGATCCGGATATACCAATCCGTGTAACCATAGTGTCAAGAGAACATGTATATCTACACTAGATACAACGAACATAGAGGATATCATAAATGAGAAACTATCAGAGAATGTACTCGCCTGAAGTCCAATGAACAGTCTCACAAATGTCTGACTCGGTGCCTCGAAGACCTAGACATGGAATACCACATTAATACAAGGTCCCGGAAAGAGAACAAGTCAAACTAGGCAACTTCTAGGTCAATAAGTCAAATCTAAGGTAAAAGTCAACTATGGTCAACTCTAAAGTCCACTAAAGTCAAACATGGTCAAACCCAAAGTCAACCTCACAAGACATCTATAAAATAATATAGAGATAAACTACAATAATTTAGGAATCAAATTAGATTCAAAAAGAACTCACACAAAGTATACTAATAATACAATTAATATATACCCTAAAATAATATATACAACCCAACATTTATATAAATAACATAATATATTATTACAATTATTATTCCTCACAAAACACATATATATATACATATATATATACAATTACAATATATAATATATACATTAAATCTGTCAAAGCGTCATTGAAAAACAGTGAATAAAATAGGATTAAATCAAAACAGTTTAAATAGTGACAGTCGGGACTGTCACCGAAGGACTGTCACCGAAACCCAAATAATAAACTGTCACTGCTTTGGTTTTCGCTGACAGTTAAACTGTCGCGGAAAAGCGTCGCAGAAAAGCTGCTGTTTCCCGCTGCTGCAATTAATGACAGGTTTGTCATTAATTGCCCGAAGGCTACAGCGGCTGCTATTAGTCGGCTAATTAATGACAGTTTTTACTGTCATTAATTCACTGTCACTAAAACAAGTTATATATATATAATTATATATATAAAAACAGAATATATAAAATAATATATATATATATATATATAAACAGAATATATAAAACAGTATATATATATATATATATATATATATATATATAAACCATTAATACAAAAAATATACATATATATATTAATATACACATAAACTTATACCTTCAAATATTTAACAAAGAACATATAATTTACATGGCTAGAAGCACACCTAAAATATTTACATTAATATCCAAATAATTACATAATAATTATCAATAATATAATTACACAATTAAACATACAAATATATTTTATAAAACATTTTATGTATAAATTATATTATTTAACAAGTAGTAACATATATATTTGCGTGCAAGAAAGCTACATATTATATTGTACATTATATTAGCACACCCAAAATATAGATCTATGCTACAATAATTACTATAATAAATACACAAAATAAATATTTAATATCCATATATATATACTAATTATAAATGAAAAATTGAACCACAATTAATTAGATCTATACAAAAATACACACAATTGGAGAGTATCTCACCGTATCCCACTAGATCTAGGATACGCATGCGACACGAGTCTAACATACAACTAAATGCACCCCGAAGGACACAAACAGATCACAAATAATATTTATGAACAAATCAAAGCGTCAAAAGTAGATCTATGTGTCCGTGTCAAAATACGACATGTTCAAAGCCCCGTGTCGGAGGAAAACCCCCAAATGACACGTATCACCAAATAGTTGGGATACGAACCACAAGTATCCCAATATGGACACGACACTAGCCTCAAACACAAATCTCATGTCTAATTGATCTATAGGATCAATTGACACACACAACAAAATGTAAATTCGGAATTCCAACAAAATTGACACAAAAAGTACCATAACTTTCTCCATGGGTCTCCTATGAACACAAAACAAAGTCCTATGGGTAGTACATACATATAGGTTGATTTTACATGATTAAATCTCAGATTTAGAAGCTATTTAAATGGGGAAATCTGAATTATACCTATTGGGAGATGGATTCCCAATGAAACCTCCAATTGAGATGAACTTGCTTCCAAATTGTAGATCCTTGCTCCTCTTTGTAGATCCTTGCTTCCTTCTTCTAGATCCTTGCTTCCTCCTTCTCTAATGGTGAATTGGAAAGAATTTGGAATGAATTTGGTAGGGAATTGGATTGGGAATGGAGGGAATTTGGTAGTGGGAGAATTCTAGATCTAGATTTGGAATGAGATGAGAGGAGAGAGAAATTTCCCCCCCTCTTTAATAGGCCGGCCATAGCCCCTCCCCCAAGCAATTATAAAATGTCCAATGTACCCCTTGGGGCCTCTCATGAAGAAATAATTAAGGAAGGAAGCTTCTAGTCTAATCATTTAATTAATTTAATCCATCTTCTTAACCATGGGCTTTCTAAATGGGCCAAGTCTAACTAATTAATTCATGTTGGTCCATGGGTCCAAACTAAACTAGTTGGGTCCACTAAAATAAGTCCAAAATAATTAAATAATATCTAACAACAATTAAATAATACAACAAAAATTATTTACCATGCACAATATTTATTTAAATAGGAAATTACTAAAATACCCTTTTTTCTAAAATGTGGTAGTGACAAGTCTACCCTCCTTAAAATAATTTCGTCCTCGAAATTCAAAGACGAAAACTACCCCCAGAAAATCACAGAACAGAACTAAAGAATCACAACTAACTAATGAACATAACATAACAATGAACAGAACATAACTAGAAATAACATACCTCAAGGTACAAACAAATATGGATAACGCTCTCGCATTTCATCCTCTCTCTCCCAGGTAGACTCCCCCGGAGAGTGATGCCTCCATGCGACGCGCACCAAAGGAATAGTCTGGTTCCTCAGCACCTTCTCTCTCCGATCCAGAATCCCAACTGGCTGCTCTGGATAGCTAAGAGTAGGGCCCACCTCTATCTCTGAGTGATCCAATACATGACTAGGATCTGCCACGTATCGTCTCAACTGCGACACATGAAACACGTTGTGCACTCCCTCCAATGCAGGTGGCAAGTCTAGTCTATAAGCAACTGCACCGACCCTCTCTAGAATAGTGAAAGGTCCAATGAATCGCGGACTAAGCTTTCCGCCTCCACCGAAGCGAATCGTGCCTCGTGTCGGAGAAATCCTCAGAAACACCAAACCACCCACCTAGAACAAAACACCACCTTAAAAACTTATCTATAACAAACAACCAAGAACAAGCACACAAAATAAAATCTAAACTATACCTCGAACTCCAAAGGTCTCCGATGGCTATCGGCCCAATGCCGCTGTCTGTCCTGCGCCACTCGAAGTCTGTCTCTGATCAACTGAACCTTCTCCGCTGCATCCACAACCATCTCTGGTCCAAGCAAAACTCTCTCTCCAACATTGTCCCAAGACAAAGGAGTACGACACCTCCGACCATATAGAGCTTCAAAAGGTGACATCTCTATACTGGCCTGGTAACTGTTGTTGTAAGCAAACTCTACCAAATGGAGATGGTCCTCCCAAGAACCCCCGAAATCTAGTACACAAGTGCGCAACATATCCTCGAGAGTCTGAATAGTCCTCTCTGACTGCCCATCTGTCTGGGGATGATATGCAGTACTGAATTTGAGCTGAGTGCCCAAACTCTCCTGCAAACTCCTCCAGAAATGAGAAGTGAAACGACTATCTCGATCTGAGACTATGCTGACGGGAACTCCATGTATCCTAACGATCTGCCTCACATACATCTCTGCCAGCTTCTCCGTAGACAAACCCACCTTGAAAGGCAAAAAGTGGGCCGACTTGGTCAATCTATCAACAATGACCCAAATCGCGTCTTTCCCTCCTGGAGATCGTGGTAGTCCGGACACAAAATCCATAGTAATGTGTTCCCACTTCCACTCTGGAATGGGTAATGGCTGAAGTAAACCTCCTGGCCTCTGCCTCTCGGCTTTCACCTGCTGGCACACTAAGCATCTGGATATAAACTGTGCCACTTCCCTCTTCATGCCATACCACCACACACTCTCTCGCATATCCCGATACATCTTGTTAGCACCTGGATGTATGGAATACTGAGAGCGATGCGCTTCCTGCAACACCTCCTCGCGCAACTCCCCACTAGGCACACACAATCTAACTCCATGCCTCAAGGATCCATCCTCTGCAATAGTGAAATCATCCTCCAATCCTGCTCTCACCTGAGCTCTGATACTCCTCAAGGATACATCATCATACTGTGCTGCCTTGATCCTGTCCATCAAATCTGAGTGTATCTGCAATCCCCACATCTGCATAGCACACCCAGAACAATCACCTCAACGCCCAAGCTCTCCAAGTCCTCCAACAGATATCGATCCTGCGTCAAGAACATAGCTACCGGATACCTGCTCAAAGCATCGGCAACTACATTGGCTTTCCCAGGATGATATTGCAAAGAGATATCAAAATCCTTCATCAATTCCAACCACCGACGCTGCCTCATGTTCAACTCCTTCTGCGTGAAAACGTACTTCAAGCTTTTGTGGTCTGTGAAGATCTCCACACGCTCTCCGTACAAATAATGTTTCCACAACTTCAGGGCGAATATGACAGCTGCCAACTCCAAATCATGGGTAGGATAGTTCTTTTCATGAGGACGCAATTGCCTGGATGCATAGGCAATCACTTTCCCATGCTGCTGAAGAACACAACCTAAACCCTTTCCCGATGCATCACTATAAATAGTGAAACCTCCGGACCCTGATGGCAATGTCAAAATAGGAGCAGACGTCAACCTCTTCTTCAACTCCTCAAAAGCAGCCTGGCAATCTTCCGTCCAAACAAACTCCACATCCTTCCTTGTGAGTCTGGTCATCGGCTCGGCAATCCTCAAAAAATCTTGCACAAACTTTCTGTAGTAGCCTGCCAATCCCAAGAAACTCCTGATCTCTGCTACCGAACTCGGAGTCTTCCAAGATTCCACTGCTAAAATCTTCTTCGGATCCACTGAAATACCATCACCAGTCACAACATGCCCCAAGAATTCTACTTTGTCCAAGAAAAACTCACATTTGGACAACTTTCTCATACAGCTTCTCCTTCCTCAGCACATCCAACACAATCCTCAAATGCTCCTCATGCTCCTCCGGTGTCCTCGAGTATATGAGTATGTCGTCGATGAACACCACCACGAACTTGTCAAGGTACTGGTGGAACACCTTGTTCATCAAGTTCATAAATACCGCCGGTGCATTAGTCAAACCAAACGGCATCACCATAAACTCGTACTGACCATACCGAGTTCTAAAAGCAGTCTTCGGTATGTCCCCCGGCTTCACCTTCACCTGATGGTAGCCTGATCTCAAATCTATCTTAGAAAATACCTTGGCACCACTCAACTGATCAAACAGATCATCAATCCGTGGCAAAGGATACTTATTCTTGATAGTGAGATTATTCAAAGCCCTGTAATCAATGCACATGCGCACCGATCCATCCTTCTTCGGTACAAACAATACCGGGGCTCCCCATGGTGAAGAACTCGATCTGATAAACCCCTTATCCTGCAATTCATCCACCTGCTTCTTCAACTCGACCAGCTCGCTGTTGTTTACTCTATAGACATGCTGCAAAATCGGTTCTGCACCTGGCACCAA
Source organism: Iris macrosiphon (assembly GCA_036927795.1). Taxonomy (NCBI): domain Eukaryota; kingdom Viridiplantae; phylum Streptophyta; class Magnoliopsida; order Asparagales; family Iridaceae; genus Iris; species Iris macrosiphon. The sequence goes on along the minus strand of JAYESA010000003.1, from coordinate 146,042,647 downwards.
GTCTATAGAAAATTCAACATCTTGATCTGGCGGCAATCCTGGCAATTCTTCAGGAAACACATCCAAAAATTCTGCTATCAACGGATGTGGCAACTCCTTGTCTTCCACCATAGCTCCACAAATAATGCCTTCTTCCTGCTCCGCAGTTCCTCTAGCAAACTCGAACTCTGGCTCTCCTGGCGGACCAAACAAAACTCTACCTCCTCTACAATCTATGCTAGCACGGTGCCTACTCAACCAATCCATCCCGAGTACAATGTCGTAGCTCGGAAGTGGCATTACAAGTAGACACGCACTCAACTCCTGGCCTCCCAGAGTAACTCTCCGATCCTTGCAAATATCATTAACCAGGATAATGCCTCCCCCGGTCATGATCTTGCAAGTCCTAAGCAAAGACTCAGCTACCAAACCATGCTTTAGAGCAAAAGAAACAGATACAAAACTATGGGAAGCACCACTATCAAACAAAGCTAAAGCTGGAATGGAATCAAGAAGAATAGAACCTGCGATGACATCTCCTGTGGGTTCCTCCTCTTCGACTGTCATAGCAAACGCTCGTCCCTGCCGAGCACCCCCCTGCTGCTGATGCTGGACAAAACGCTGCTGCTGTGTCAGAAGCGGTCCCCTCGGTTGTGCTGCAGGTGGTCTCATCTGTGCCCTCGGAGCTGGAGCTGCTCCCTGAACTGCACGACGAGGACACTCCCTCAATTGATGCCCTTCAGTACCACAATACAAACAAACTCCTAGCCTCTTTCTGCAAACTTCCTAGATGTGGCCGGACTTCTTGCAGAAGTTGCATAGAGCTTGCTGTAACTGCCTCTGCTGCTGAGGTGCCTGGTGAAAAGGCGCTCTAGCTGGAGTCTGGTTCTGCTGTGGCTGCTGGAAAGGTCTGGACTGGAAATGAGGACGTTTGGCAGATACTGCACTGCCGTTGGCCCCCAGAAAAGAATCACGGTCTCTCTTGGTCTTTAAACCCAGATCCCGCTCAACCTTGCGTGCCTCCGCAAGTATCTCCGAGTATGTCTCATAAAAAGACGGAATGAGAATCTTCACCTCCCAGTTTAGACCCTCTCGGAAACGAATAGCTCGAACCTCCGGCTCCCTCACCAGATACTCTGCAAATCGGCTCAGCCTACCGAACTCCGCAGCGTATTCCTCCACAGACATGCTTCCCTGAATGAGACTCTCAAATTGTCTCCCCAAGTCAAGCCTGTCTATCCGGGCGAAAAACTTCTTCTTGAAAAGGTCCCTGAATACCTCCCAAGATTGTCCTGCGTCAACTAGAACCGGCTCATTCCTGAACCAAGTACGAGCGACGTCGAACAGTTGAAGTCCTACCGCCTCAACCTTCAGATCTTCAGAAAGACGGGACACCCTCATAAGACGCTCAATGTCCTCGAGCCAATCATCAGCATAGACGATGCCCTCCGTCCCTTTGAAAACCCTAGGCTCCAGTTTCTTGAAGTCCTGAATGTTGCCTGGCCGAAGCTGAGCAACCTGAGGAACAACCTGCTGCTGGACCGGAACTCCTCTCTCAACTACAGCACGAGCAAGCTGATGAGCACTCTCGATGCCCTGCCGTAGAACGTCGGTCTGCCTCTGATGTGCCTCCGACTGAGCCCTCTGTGCCTCGAGCATCTCACGAAACAGAGTAAACATCTGTGACGCCTATGCTGGCACAGGAGGTGGAGGTGGAAGCCCCTCAGATACAGCTGGCACAGTCCTCTGAGTGGGTGGTGGACCTCCGAAAGCAGCTGACACTCCAATCACCGGAGAAGTGACTGGTGCAGGCCCTCGGGATGTCGCAGACCTCTCAGAAGCTGCTCTCCCCTGCTGTGATCTAGTTTTAGGCGGCATCCTGAGACAAAGCGAAAGAAAGAATCAATATGGCACAAGATGTAAGATATTCAAGGAAAGGACAAGTTTAAGGGATCAAGTATCAATATCAAAGGAGAATAGTTGAATCAAAAGAATTTTCCTAGATGTGATTGAGTATCTCAGCCTATATCCTATATCCTATCGCAGGCTCGCAGTAGTACAACTAAGTTATCGCACTACCACGACATCACATACTTGTGAAGCTAGACCTGCATGGGCCACCACCAAAAATGTGTCACGACCCGCACCCGGTGTAAGGGTACTAGTCGGAAACAACGCCCAGCCTACGCCGCAGAATCGGCGGTAGAACGCTGTCTAGATAAACTATCTAACAATATAATGAACCACCAATAATGATAGTATACTCAATCACAGAACTAAGGTGGAAATGAGCACGAATCAGATAAAGAATAGAATAGTCACAATACAACTCATGAGTCTAAAATAATACATCAATGAGTCTGAAGAAAATTACAGAAATATGCTGGAGACAAATCCAGTACAAAGAATACTACAAAACTATAAAGCTACAACTCCAGGGTCAACTGTCTCAGTTGGGATAAGTCCCTCTTGAGCCAGGGTCTCAGAATCTAAACCCACAACATCCTGGGGTCCATAATAGGTAGGGTACTCCTCAGTGTCATCTGGAAAAATATATCCAGTCAGGAAAGGAGCAAAGTACAACCCTAACAGCAGTTCTCAAATAATGATAAAAACTATGTAACAGTAAATAGTTGTGGATAAACAAGATGCATAAATAGATACAAGAATGTATAGACAATAAGAAAATACTGGAAAGAAATACAATAATGAACAATATGCTGATGGAACAAGAATACTAATGACTAAGTGTGTGAGTACTAGCTTTAACATGTGATCGGCTTGGGAACTTGCACAAGAGTATGATGGCCTGGCTGATTATACGTGCGGTGTATGATCAACACTCACAAGGAACAAGACATGCACAAGGAGGGTATGATCACATATCTACACTAAAATACTTCCCACCCCGACTGGTATAATAGATCCAACCACGGTACGTTATGGCACTAGATTCCCCAAGAAGATAGCTAGTCTCCCCGAGAATCGGTGTCTGTACATGTACAAGATAACCAATGAAACAATACTTGCACCATATACACCATATACCAAGGAATAACATCTCATGACGAGATCCGGATATACCAATCCGTGTAACCATAGTGTCAAGAGAACATGTATATCTACACTAGATACAATGAACATAGAGGATATCATAAATGAGAAACTATCAGAGAATGTACTCGCCTGAAGTCCAATGAACAGTCTCACAAATGTCTGACTCGGTGCCTCGAAGACCTAGACATGGAATACCACATTAATACAAGGTCCCGGAAAGAGAACAAGTCAAACTAGGCAACTTCTAGGTCAATAAGTCAATTCTAAGGTAAAAGTCAACTATGGTCAACTCTAAAGTCCACTAAAGTCAAACATGGTCAAACCCAAAGTCAACCTCACAAGACATCTATAAAATAATATAGAGATAAACTACAATAATTTAGGAATCAAATTAGATTCAAAAAGAACTCACACAAAGTATACTAATAATACAATTAATATATACCCTAAAATAATATATACAACCCAACATTTATATAAATAACATAATATATTATTACAATTATTATTCCTCACAAAACACATATATATACATATATATATATACAATTACAATATATAATATATACATTAAATCTGTCAAAGCGTCATTGAAAAACAGTGAATAAAATAGGATTAAATCAAAACAGTTTAAATAGTGACAGTCGGGACTGTCACCGAAGGACTGTCACCGAAACCCAAATAATAAACTGCCACTGCTTTAGTTTTCGCTGACAGTTAAACTGTCGCGGAAAAGCGTCGCAGAAAAGCTGCTGTTTTCCGCTGCTGCAATTAATGACAGGTTTGTCATTAATTGCCCGAAGGCTACAGCGGCTGCTATTAGTCGGCTAATTAATGACAGTTTTTACTGTCATTAATTCACTGTCACTAAAACAAGTTATATATATATAATTATATATATAAAAATAGAATATATAAAACAATATATATATATATAAACAGAATATATAAAACAGTATATATATATATATATATATATATAAACCATTAATACAAAAAATGTACATATATATATTAATATACACATAAACTTATACCTTCAAATATTTAACAAAGAACATATAATTTACATGGCTAGAAGCACACCTAAAATATTTACATTAATATCCAAATAATTACATAATAATTATCAATAATATAATTACACAATTAAACATACAAATATATTTTATAAAATATTTTATGCATAAATTATATTATTTAACAAGTAGTAACATATATATTTGCGTGCAAAAAAGCTACATATTATATTGTACATTATATTAGCACACCCAAAATATAGATCTATGCTACAATAATTACTATAATAAATACACAAAATAAATATTTAATATCCATATATATATACTAATTATAAATGAAAAATTGAACCACAATTAATTAGATCTATACAAAAATACACACAATTGGAGAGTATCTCACCGTATCCCACTAGATCTAGGATACGCATGCGACACGAGTCCAACACACAACTAAATGCACCCCGAAGGACACAAACAGATCACAAATAATATTTATGAACAAATCAAAGCGTCAAAAGTAGATCTATGTGTCCGTGTCAAAATACGACATGTTCAAAGCCCCGTGTCGGAGGAAAACCCCCAAATGACACGTATCACCAAATAGTTGGGATACGAACCACAAGTATCCCAATATGGACACGACACTAGCCTCAAACACAAATCTCATGTCCAATTGATCTATAGGATCAATTGACACACACAACAAAATGTAAATTCGGAATTCCAACAAAATTGACACAAAAAGCACCATAACTTTCTCCATGGGTCTCCTATGAACACAAAACAAAGTCCTATGGGTAGTACATATATATAGGTTGATTTTACATGATTAAATCTCAGATTTAGAAGCTATTTAAATGAGGAAAATCTGAATTATACCTATTGAGAGATGGATTCCCAATGAAACCTCCAATTGAGATGAACTTGCTTCCAAATTGTAGATCCTTGCTCCTCTTTGTAGATCCTTGCTTCCTTCTTCTAGATCCTTGCTTCCTCCTTCTCTAATGGTGAATTGGAAAGAATTTGGAATGAATTTGGTAGGAAATTGGATTGGGAATGGAGGGAATTTGGTAGTGGGAGAATTCTAGATCTAGATTTGGAATGAGATGAGAGGAGAGAGAAATTTCCCCCCCCTCTTTAATAGGCCGGCCATAGCCCCTCCCCAAGCAATTGTAAAATGTCCAATGTACCCCTTGGGGCCTCTCATGAAGAAATAATTAAGGAAGGAAGCTTCTAGTCTAATCATTTAATTAATTTAATCCATCTTCTTAACCATGGGCTTTCTAAATGGGCCAAGTCTAACTAATTAATTCATGTTGGTCCATGGGTCCAAACTAAACTAGTTGGGTCCACTAAAATAAGTCCAAAATAATTAAATAATATCTAACAACAATTAAATAATACAACAAAAATTATTTACCATGCACAATATTTATTTAAATAGGAAATTACTAAAATACCCTTTTTTCTAAAATGTGGTAGTGACACCCACTGATGTATAACTAAGTCCAGGAAATAGGTAGCAAAGCTGCAAGTTTTGGCAAGGTAAACTTTCCCACTGATGTATAAATAAGTCAAGGAAAATAAGTAGCAAGCTGCAGGGTTTGGCAAGGTACACTTGCCTGGGGTTCCGGTTCCAATTGCTGCTCTGTCTTCAGCTGGAATTGCAGACGGTACTCCGGTTGCTGAAATAAACATCACCATCAGATTTAGAAAATATCAATCAGTTAGAAATGCCTGTCCTTGGGTCCAATTTGGAGACAAGGGCAGAAACGGCAGTTCGGATCAAAATGGGGTCCACATGTGGGCCCGCTTTGCACCGAAAAATGTGTCTGGGTCAAAGGTCTCCAAATTCACCAAACTTAGTGTCAACAGGTCAGGAACGATGATACGAACCCAACGGAACTTCCAGAATTGGATTCCGATGAGCCGATCACAAAATCGCCCGTCGAGCGGGGCCTGTGGGGCCCACGACACGCAATTTTGTCAACGTTCTCAGAATCGAACCAAACTTGACCCACAGGACCAGCGTATTTCTACGAGTCCGATGGTGCAAGTTTCATCTCGATCCGACGTGTGTACACAAAATTAGGGCAAATTTCAGAAAAGTCGGATACGGGGCGATGTCCGCGGATACGCGTTGATTCCGGTGTGCACGCACACCCGAATCGACTTCTGCGAAATTTTGCACGTCCGTATCAACGACGCGCACGTATCTGTGAAGACCGCACGAGACCAAGTCGTCCCATTTGGCGGGGCGTACTCGGTTCCGGGGTGAAACAGGGTCTGGTTTTTCCTGTTTTTGGATCGCGGTGTGCGATCACCACAGGACGCGATGCCCCGAACGGTTTGTCCGGGCACCGAGAGGGTCATACAGGCTTCGCAACACAATTTACGGAATCGAAATCCGAGCTACGAGCTAGAAAATACACGCACCTGAACGGGACCCGAAAATCGGAGTTCGAAAACCGGGGCAAAATCGTGTCCGACACGACACAGGACACGTGTCCTGTGTCCGACACGCGGGGGGGGGGGGGAAATTAGGTCTAGGGTTAGGGATTTCCGGTGACTCAGGGCGGAGACGGCGGCTGGGCTGGCTGGGCTGCGACGGAGGGGGGCCGGGGGCAGCGCGGCGGCGCGCGGCGCGGTGGCTGGGGACTCGCCGGCGTCCGGAGGTGCGCTGTGCGGCGCTGGAGGCTGCTGCTGTTGCTCGCTGCTGCGGTGGTCGAACGGGGAGGAGGAAAAGGAGGCGGTGGCCGGGGGAGAGGGCTGGGCAGGGTGGCGGCGCCGGAGGTGGCGAGGCCGGGTTGTGGCGCGCGGCGCTCCCGGCGGGCACGGCGGAGGACGCGGGGTAGGACGGCCAGGTCAGGGAGAGGGGGAACCGGGTACGGGCGGGTCGGGTGCGGGTCTGGAGGATCCGACCCGACCCGGTAGGGGCTGGGCTGGGTTCGTGGGCCGCGGGCTGGGTAATGGGTTTTGGGCCGGGCCGGAATAAAAAATAATAATAATAATAATAATAACAATAATAATAATAATTAATCAGTAATTATTTAATAAATAATTAAATGATTAAATAAATAAATTTAGGTGTTTTAAAAATAGGTCTGGGTCCGATAAATTCCAGAAAAATTGTCCTAAGTCCAGTTTTTCATTTTACATCCAAAAATATTATTTTCATAATATTTTAATACTGTTTATTATCATTTAAAAATCCTTGAATAATTAAAATCCTGTTTTTAAATTACAGAAAAATCCCAAAAAATTCCAGAAAATTGTGAAAAATCCAATTTTAAAATTTTAAAAAATCAGGGGGTTTACAATACTGCCAACCTTGAATTTTATGCTTTTAGGAAATGGATTCCAGCATAAATGATCAAGCTTTTACAGTCTTGACGTAAAGCACAGACTGTTGACTTTTGGCATATGCTGTAGATTGTAATGTCTAGTACAGAAACTGACGTATTTTTTTTGCATTTTGTAGTTGACCTGCATATGTCTCCATTGGCTGAGGTGATGGATTCTGCTGCCGGGATGCTGTATTCCAACTACCTGGAGGATTTGTCCCACGTGACATTTCCTATCTCCGGACCCTAGTATCCTGAAGGAAGGAAAATCCTGATATCGGCTCAAGGTGAGCGAACGCTGTTGAACATGATCAACGGAGAGCCCCTGACGTACGTAGACGGGGACCAGTATATAAAGCCGGCTTTTATCTTCGGGGACATGATTGACAAGCAGTCCCAGACGAAGCCCAAGAAAGAACTCTGGGTTTTCCCTGCCGGGGGCTTGGTCATGTATCTGCCCAAGATGCTGAGAGACTACCCCATCTCGGCTTTCTTCCATGCCATACATCCCAGGAGGATGTCGTGGGTGCTGACTCCTGATCTTCACGGCCGACCGGGGAAGATATTTTACCAGAAAGGATCTGGCAAAGGGTCATTTATCAGCTGCCCTTCCGGCTCTGTGATGCCATTCAGGGGATTGTATCCGGGCAGTGTCCCGAGTGAAGACAGTTTACTGCTCCAGCCGGTCCAATTACCGACTTTCTGTAATGACTTTATGGGTCATGGAGGAGTATACCCCAAGATTAATCCTCGGTGCAATGGGTGGATCCTCCCAACAAATCTTCGATGGGCTCACTTAGCTGACTGGGCCCTGAAGCATTTTCAGGCCGAGCTGGAGAGCATTGGTCTGTACGAAGCTGTGAACGCCACCAGTGTTGGGTTGCCTCTCAACCCCAACCTGTTTCTGGCTTTGATGGAGCGATATATCTCGCTCACCGGGACTTTTGCCACTCCACTGGGGGAGTTAGGATTGGCCCTCCACGAGATGGCAGAGATTTCGAGACTGCCAATGGGGGATACTCCTTATGAAGAGTATGTTTCCACAAACCGGGAGCTGGGGGATTCAGACCCTCGGGTATTGGCAGTATACCAGGAGCTGATGTGTCACTACCTGACGTGCACCGCCTTTTACGGTGAGCCTTCTGATTTGGCTCATACCAACAAATGGGCGTCCTACCTCTTCTTTCACCGGGCCAGGGATGCTAGGCCAGAGAAAGTCTTGGATAGCAAGGATCAGCCCCTGAACTTTCTGAGCGTGCTTAGTGCTCAGATAGTCGATGATCTTATGGAAGACGCTGGGGCTCCAGACCAGATTCTCGACGAAGGGATAGGGAAATATCTTGTAGGCACCAAGGCCTACAGCTATTTAAGGCATTGTCGCAGGCCTCTGTCCAAGGAAGCTCAATTGGCTGGCTTCCTTTCTATATGGCTGCGCCGACTGGTGGTACCCGACATTGCATCTGCGGACCGCATTCACCGGAATACCTTATGGCCTGCAGTGCGTCTGGTGTTCGGGGCAAGACTGGGCTTGCTCCCCGCCATGGTGTACCGTATACAAGCTGGCCTGAGGGCCATGACTGATGGGCTGCTTGCCGATGAAACTCGGCGTGATAGCTTTCCCCGGGTAGAATTACCATACCTGTATTTGATGGGATGGTTAATTCTCCATAACCCCAGGGTAATGTCTCCCGGCTCTGGCAGTAGTTTGGGGGGTAGTTTTTTGCTGAATTATAAGAAATCCTCCTGGAACGTGACCACAGTTTTAGACTATCGGCGGACGCTGAATTTCAGTCACAGCTGGAAGCTCTTCTGTACTGTCCCCTCTGTACATCTCAATCAACAGGGGATCAAACTTCAGGATATAGGCGACGGGAAGACCATTCTTTCTTCCGAGACTTTCAATTGGTTGGTCTGCATTAGACCTTTCCATTTACTGTACAGAAGTGAAGACCATTGCTTCTTAGAGCCCTACCTGCCTAGTTGGTTCGCCAGGCAGTTTGGGTATGACCAATTGCACATGGGCAACGCCGTCACCAGCTTTAGGTCCAGGGGTGGACTCATTGATGGAGTGAGAGGATGGCGATACTTCATCATGGGTTGCACTGAAGCAATTTTTACTGTACCCGTCATTTTACTCTCTACGGAGCTGCGCATCCTCCACTCGTATGCCCAGTTTTATGTGGCAACCAACACCTTCCATCGCAATTTTGATATGGGTGGAAGTTTTAGGGTGCCCTCCTCTAAGTCCGTGGGAAGAGATGATGTCCCATCAGTCTCTTCTGACGAGGGTGAAGATTTCGTCAATCCGGACGAGCCTCTGTTGGCAGTACCGAGGGGTGACATACCTCCGCCTGCAGGGGCTTTGGTCATCTCTGGCTAGCGAAGGGCTTATGTTCTGAAGGAGACTCCTCCTCGCAAGAAGAAGAAGACGGTTAGTCGTCCTCTCAGGATTCCCGGCCATGAGGCTCCTAGAAGTGTGCCTGTTGCTTCCCCTGTCGGGGACGATTCTTTGATTGGAGGTTCCTCGCCTTTTAGAGAGGGAACCTCCACAGTTCTGGCTGACGGTGCCGAAGAATTCCTGCTTGAGGCTGCTGTCACTGCTACCGCTTCAGGTAGCGGTGCGAGATCGCCTACCAGGCCGAGCCCAATAAGGATATCTTTATCCAGACCGGCAGCGGAAGAAACCCTTGTCGCGTCTGTAAGTATACCCAGCGAGATTCCAGCTGACGAACCTCGATTGGATCTTGGTGAAGACTCGAAAGAATACCTGCCGATGTCAGTTAGTGCACCCCCTTCTCCAGGTATGACAGCTCGCTTAGCATCATTAAGAAATGATTTAGCTGTACTGGCTGCAGATGCGACATATACACCATCGGCCATGGGTAAATGTCATCTTTACGCCTCTTTTAGAAAGATTAACATCATGTAGATATTAATTTTCTTGTCTTCTTTTCAGGGGAAGACATCTTCGGGGAGGGCAGTGTTGACGCACCTTTTGGCTCTGTTTCAGCTCATGTCGATGACATGGAGGCGCCCGACTTCGAAGAGGAGACATTTTCGGGTGCCGGCTCGCCCGAAGTGGTTCCGATGTCTCAAGAGGAGGATGAGCCTGTCATTGCGATATTGCCTCCCTTGAGTACGTCGGTCACTTCGTCCGTAGTCGGCGCGTCTTCTTTTGTCGTACCGTCTATTGAGGCGACGGCTGTGGCAACATCATCTACGATCGTTCCTGGAGGGAGGTTCGCCAATATTGCAGCCACTCCCAGCGTACATTCGGACCTAGCCATGCTGACTGAGCAGTATACTCGTATCTTCTACACCACCTTGAAAACGCTAATATCAATGGTGTTGGAGAAGAATCTAAGCTTCGAGGCTCTGAGGAGGTCCTCCCAGTTAGCGATAGTGCCGATCATAGAATTCGACGACACTGGGGTAGCTGACACGCTGGAGGAGATAGTTAATGGTTTGGAGCAACCCATTAACGAATATCTGCAGCTATCTCGAGGCAACATTGACGGTCTCGTTCAAGCTAAGTACGACTCCCTGACTGCGGAGCTTGCTGGACAAATAGAATCTCTGAATAAGTCCATCGAGGCTCAGCAACAGGAGATATAGATCATGAGCGTGTCCAATTGGAGTATGTCATTCCCGAGCTGGCCCAGTGCGAAGCCGAATATGAGGAAGAGGCAGTGAGGGTCCGCAGATTGAAAGATGAGCTCGTTCGAGCAGAGGCGAAGGCTCTCTCTTTGTCGGCAGCCCAAGATGTGCTGAAGGAGCGACGGAAGACTGTTCAGCAGAACCTGACACATGTGGGTGTCATCCACGCAGGTTTTGTACGTACTCGATCTGACCTAGCTGCTTTGAACAACGATGCGGCAAGGTTGGAACGGGCTCGCGCCGACGTCTTGGACTCCAGGGATGAGAGGATGGTTGCTCTGGCGCAGCAGATCCGTGATTTGACTGCTCCCCCCAAATGATGTACCCTTTTTCTTTTTGCTTTTTTAATATAAATTTGCTCTTTCTGGGAATAGTAAAGAGGTTTTATCTGACTTTGTGGACCCATCATTTTGGAATATAAATGACAGGTTTGGGTGAAAGCGATATCAGAGGTAATATGGACGTGATAGGTCTTGAAGTTCCAAATTAGTTGAATATATCTATTCAGAGGTTATATGGACATGATAGAATACGATCAAACTAGTTTCGTTTTGGAAGTAGTATTGTCATAATAAGATCTTCACCATACTCCATTTGAGCAAAGGAGGTTAAGCGTAGTACCTTTTCAGGAATTTGCCATGATAGGAGCCATCAACAAGTCTCCATTAGGCTGGGCTAACCTGTAAGCGCCGTTTGAGAACGTCGTCTCGATCACATAAGGGCCTTCCCATTTGGGCTGAAATTTACCCTTACTCTTGTGAGTAATAATCATTGGCCTCCTCACAGCTAAAACTAGCTCGCCAACTTTGAATACTCTTTCCTTTACTTTTTGATTAAAAGCTCTAGAAATGCGTGCCTGGTAGAACATGATGCTCTGTTGAGCCTAAAGGCGTTTTTCGTCTAATCCTTCTAGCTCTTGAAGCCTTAACAGGTCATTCTTTTCCTGTGTTAACTCATTAGCCACAGCTATCCTGAGTGATAGAATTTGGACTTCGATGGGGAGAACTGCTTCACTCCCGTAAACCAGTGAGAATGGGGTACAACCTGTCGGTGCCCGTACCGTTGTGCGGTATGCCCAGAGACATTCACCTAGCTTCTCATTCCAATCTCTCTTGTTCGAAGAGACGAACTTCTTCAAGAGCTTGATAATGGTTTTGGTGAAAGCTTTCGCCAAACCATTAGCAGCAGGATAATATGCCGTAGAGGCCACATTTTGTATTCGATTTTATCGCAAAATCGATGAAACGCTTGGCTGATGAATTGAGGCCCATTATATGAATTATCCTCCGGGGTATCCCAAAGCGATAAATAACATGATGCTTGATGAAGCTGATCACATTAGATGCCTTCACCTCAGCCAAAGGGATCGCCTCTGCCCATTTGGAGAAATAATCCGTGATGGCCAGTATGAACCGGTAACCTCTAGAAGAAGATGGGTGAATAGGACCAACGATATCCACAGGATATAACCGTAGGATATAGATGTTCAGAAGATTGGTGTATGAAGTCTGCATGAACCTGACAAGCTCTGCATTGTCTTACATACTTTATTGCATCCGCGATCATAGTATGCCAGTAATAGCCCATTCTCCTGATACGATCCTGTAGCTTAGGATCGGGTTGATGCACTCTGCATACGCCGTCGTGAGCTTCACGGATAATCCGCTGCACCTCGTCATCGGAGAGACATCTCAATAGCAGTCCATCGTAGGTCCGGCAATATAGACACTGTGAAGACGCATCAAAGTAGAAGCGTAATGATCGTCTTTTGACGGATACTGCTTCTTTAGGGTCCTCCGGCAAGATTCCGTATGCCACGAAATCTATAAAGGGACTTCTCCAGTCTCTCTTGGGAGGATCGGTGTTCACAGCGTAGCTGCGTTCTATGTGAAAGTTATTTTTTACACAGAATAAATCTCTGTTAAGAAGGATCACAGAATTTTGCCTTCTTATAGGAGTAGCTAAATCTGCAGCTAGACTGGCTAGGGCATCAACTTCCAGGTTCTGAGATCGAGGTACATGCTCTAGGAAGAATCCTTTGAACGTCATGGCTATCTCGACTGTTGCTCGGTGATAGGGGATGAGGTCTGGATTCTGGACTTCATATATTCTTCTGACTTGATTGACGATCAGCAGAGAATCACCGAAAGCTTCCAGAGATTCAACGCCCAACTCTTTAGCGACTTGGAGCCCGATTCGTAGAGCATTATACTCCGCCACATTATTGGAACAAGGCTCGCTAAGAGAATATGCTCGATAGATGACGAGTTTATCAGGAGTAACCAGGACAATTCCTACTCCTGAAACTATGTTTCCCCTGGGACCAGTCCTGGAGGCACCATCGAAGAATAGTTGCCATGCATCACTTTTCATTACGGAATTGCATTCTGCAACTTTGTCGGGAATATCCTCGTATAGTTTGGATGCCTCCGGGATCGGATGAGCAGCTAGAAAATCAGCCAATACTTGGTCTTTGATGGACTTCTGAGGGACGTACACTATGTCATACGGTGTTAATAACATCGCCCAAGTCGCGAGTCAAAAATTAAGAACACTTGGCTTGTTCATCAGCACCCGAAGAGGATTGATCCTGGAGATGATATGAATAGTCTGGGCTGTGACATAGTATCATATTTTCTGAATAGCGAACATCAGAGCCAAGCATTCTTTCTCTACTGGATTATACCGATATTCAGCTCCGACCATCATTCTGCTTAAGTAGTAGATAGCCTGTTCATGACCCATATCGTTCTTCTGTGCAAGAAGAGCTCCCATAGAATGATCCATCACTCGAACGTACAGCAAGAATGGTCTTTCTATGACGGAAGGCACCAGAACTGGCAGATTAGTGAGGTAGCATTTGATATCATTAAACGCTTGCTGACAGGCTTCGTCCCATACGAAGGATACACCTTTCTTTATGAAACGAAAAAAAGGCTGACATCTCCCAGAGAGGTTGGATATGAATCTCCGGATATAAGCCAGACGACCTTGAAATCCCCTGAGTTCCCTCAGATTACGGGGTGGTCGCATTTCTAAGATGGCCTTGACTTTATCAGGGTCCACTTGAATGCCTTTCGCGGTAATGACAAATTCCAGGAATTTGCCACTAGATACCCCCATAAAGGACTTTGTAGGGTTTATCTTGAGTTGATGTTGGCGCATCAACTCGAACACCATCTTCAAGTCTTGGATATGATTATCCTTGTGGCAACTTTTGACAGCTATATCGTCTACGTAACATTCTACTGTTTTGTGTAAATGCTCGTGGAATATGTTACTCATAGCTCGTTGGTACGTAGCCCCAGCATTCTTCAATCCGAAGGGCATGACCGTATAGCAATATACCCCCAATGGTGTTCGAAAGGCAGTATGCTTCTCGTCTTCAGGATACATCTTGATTTGATTGTATCCTAAAAATCCGTCCATAAAAGACATACGTTTAAAACCGCATGTATTGTCAATCATGACGTCTGTGATGGGAAGAGGAAACTCATCCGTGGGGCAGGCAGCATTCAGATCTCGGTAATCGATGCAGACACGTACTTTCCTATTTTTCTTTATGACCGGGACAATATTGGCGACCCAGTCGGGATGTTGCTCTTCTCAGATGAAACCGGAGGCTATCAACTTCTTGATTTCAGCTTCAATGGCGTCCATCATATCCGGGCGGAACCGGCGTTGGTGCTGCTTCACAGGCTTCGAATCGGGCAATATATTGAGTTTATAAGTAGCCACTTTTGGATCAAGACCTGGCATGTCCTCATAATTCTACGCAAAGACGTCGATATATTCTTTTATCAGCTGGATAACCTCTTTCCTTTCTTCTTCGGAAAGATTGTTACTGATAAATATCGGCTTTGGCGAAAGTTTATCCCCAACATCAATCTGGATAACTTTGTCTTCAGTGGGATGTTCTCTCTGCTCGAACCAAAATTCCTATTGTGTATCCATTTGTTGAGCCCAAGAGTCATTCTCAAATAGTTCAGATTCTTGTTCGTCTGCTTCGAGAGAATCTGTTAATACCATATTTACTGATAATGCTCGTTCGAGATCGCCTGATGAGTCGGAGGGTGACGAGCCATTTTGAAAAGAGGAAGAGATATCCTTGTTTGACTCAGAAGTTGCAAGGGAGGTGGTATACCCTAGCCCGAAACGAGTTCGTTGACAGTAGGGATCGTCGTGCAGCGACATTCGTCTGCCTTTTCCGTAGTTGAGACCTGGTTTCAAGTCATAACCCATACTTTGTATGATCTTCAAATCTTGCGGGCTGTATCTGTGAACCTGCATTTTATCAGCATAGTCATTGAAAGAATCTGCATATACAGTCGGTTCATTGCACATGCGGCTAAAGACTATTGAACGCTGACTGCTGCAGTCAGGAGGGACAATGAAGATAGAATCCTCATGTGGTCCATATGTCATGATGATATTGGATGATGACGCTACTTTCCATACATACGGATGATAGGAATCTATAGCTTCTAAGAATTTTTGTGCTATAGGTTCTATATCATCATGGGGAGAGGATTCCTGATCAGTAATTTGAGCGTCAATATACTAGAAAAGAGAACCTTTATTATCATCTGAAATCGCGTTCTTGGTTGTAGTTACATCAATCGACTGCCTGTTGCACTGAAGGTTGATGACCAAGGGTGGAGGCTTTTAGTTCAAAGTGATCACTAGAGGATTACCTCCTCTTTTCGACCTGGTTTTGTTCAGGTAGATAGCCATAGGCTCCATGGCTTTTGGACGAGTAGTTCGCCCTTTCACTTTGATTGAAAGAGGTTGTTCGGCAGAGGGTTCTTCTGGCTCCTGGTGGGATTCCTTCTCTGCTTCGCCTGACACCTCTACCATGTAGTCTTGAGAGTATAACATGGCATCAGAGTAGTAGGATTCTACTCCTTTAAACGGGTTCAGGTCAGCAACCTCCGTTTGTACTGTTCCTTGGGCATCTATAGCTTTAAAGCATTGATGTAGAGTCGAAGGAATGATATTGTGGTCGTGGATCCAAGGTCTACCCAGAAGAATATTGTAGGACACCTCTGAATCAATGACATAACATGTAGCCACTGATCTGAGGTCGCCAATCTGGATCCTCAGGCAAATTTTCCCCAATGGCTTACTTTTCCTGGCATTGAAACCCACGATTGTAGTGGTGGTGTAAGCCAATTCGCTGGTAGGAATCCTCAGCGGTCTGAGCAGACTATGAGGAATGATGCTGATCGATGATCCCGGATCTATGTGAATTCGGTCGACCTCCATAGAACCGACGTACCCGGTGTAATAGAGGGGTCTGTCATGCCTGTTATGTTTTAACAGCATGTCATCTTGAGTGAAAGTGATATTCGGGACCACCTCCATCACACTATGGCATTGAGGACATGCCACGGGTTCTTCGTCAGGGGACTTAAGCTGGGTCAAGTATGCTTCTGTCTGCATCAATTCTTCGCTCAGGGCTTGACGAGTGTCTTGAGAGAGCCTGAGTAATTCGAAGATGGACAACCTGGCTGGTGTATTAGCCAATTGGGCCAAGATGTCGAAGTTGTATGGCTTCTCTAAACCTTTATTTTGAATATTTTTCAAAGGTGTATCGAAGCGCACTTCTTTTTGATTCCCTCTGTCCACCGAAGTTGGTCTCGAAGGACCGGCCTCTGGTATGGCGGGCTCTGGTTCTGAAGGCTTGGCAGCTGAAGCGTCTACCTGTGCATCTTTCTGACTTGCTCCATAGTCCTTGAGGTAAGCTTTCCCTGAACGGGTTCCAGTAGCCAAAACTTCATCTTCTGATGCTGAGTTCGCCGTAACCATGTGACACGGTTTACGCTTCGAGTTCTTTTTAGACTTAGTCTTAGCAGCTTGCGTCTCTTTCTCGATCTCTGACACCAGATCTGGATGAACCCACATAATCTCACCTCGCTGGGTAGTTAGGGGCACCAGGTCATGATTTTGACCCCTAGCTGGAGGGAGATTAACGATGTTCATCGTTGTCCAGAAAATAGGTGTAACACCGTTCGGGACTTCTCGGGGAGGCAGATTGCCAAATTGCAGAGAGATCATGTTGGCTGTGACCGTCTTCTCGCTGTTGCGCAGAGTGATGGCCTTAGCATCGATCAGCTCCTGGATCTTCCTCTTCAGTATATAACACGCTCTTGTAGGGTGGTATATGTATCTATGGAAGATGCAGTACTTGGGGTTATTAGTACTGCCGACTTCATTAGGCCGCTTCTCCTCAGGAAGGGTAATCTTGCCGCTTTTGATGAGACACTCGAATATGCTCGGAATATCGTCGTCGTCGAAAGAGTATACTTCAATGGGCCTGGAAGTCCCAGGTTTCGTCTGTGTGGTTGCCGTAGTCTTTTGCCTGGACGTATTGATTGCCAGAGCTTCTTTTCCTTTGGAACCACGAGGATGGTCGCTGTTAGGGGATGACCTCTTGCCTCTATCGGAGACAGAGATCATGATGCCATTATCACGAGCCTTCCGACTGTTGTCCTTGGCGGCTACCGCTGAGATGATGAACGAGAGCCAATCATGGAACTGATATGGTCCTGTGAACACCGAGATTATGGGAAGAAGGTTCTTCCTGCAGATGTCTACCAATGCCGAGTCTGGAACTCCGGAAGGCATTTGCAAAGTGGCTTGACGAAAATGTTCGATGAAGGTACGAACGTCCTCTTTTTCCTTCTGCTTCACTTCGATGAGAGAGAAAATAGACATGTCCATCCCTTCCTCGTAGAATCGTGCGAAAAACAAAGCCTTGAAGTCTTCGAAGGAAGTAATGCAGTTGTCCGCCAGGCTACGGTACCACTGATAAGCCACTCCCGAGAGACAGCCCTTGAACACCCAAGTGAGGAGGGCGTCATTCCCTTGTAATAACACCGTCATCATACTGAAGTAGTTCATGTACTGACTCGGTGATGTTTTTCCCTCGAACAAAGCCATAGTCTGTGGTTTTTATTTAGGAGGGAAAAGGGGCCTCCTCCCAGATAGTCGGGTAAGGCTGGTTGATTCTCAGTTTCTTGAGCTGATCTTTGTGCTTCAAGGCATCAAATTGGGCTTTCAACTCCCGTACTGCCTGTATCAGATTTTCAGCCGATAGCGGGACCACTGAGTGGTGGAGAATCGGTTGCGTCGCGACTCCAACGGGAGGTAATATATTCTCCGAGTGAGAAAGCGGGGGAACTGCTAACTCCTGATCTAGAGCAGGCTCTTGGATCGCGTTGGATGGTGGTAAGTCCACCCCCACACGTATCTGAGTTGGAGGGGCCGATGCTTGAGCCATAACAGCTGTGTGTTGGGTCAGCATCATCTGGTGCATGTTCTCCATCATGGATTGCATCTCTTTTAGAGACGTCTCCAGTACAGTAATGCGCTGCTCAGCTCTCCCCGATGGGGAAGCTTCCTCGCGTTCATCTCCAATGGCATAAACTCCCATCTCCCTGGGTGTCATTGAAAGATTAGTATAGGTCTCTGTAGAAGTTGACTCTATACCTTCAGCATCTGATTCGGGAGACTGGCGACCCCCAGCATCGGAATCAGAAGAGTACGAAGCCAGTTGTCGTGACTTCGAACGGGTATTTCGGAATACCCCAGCTTCAGTGTTCTTAAAGAGTATATTGAATCTCCTTCGACTTGGAGTTCTAGAGGGATAACGTCTTGAGCTCGACCTTCCTCTAGGTATGTATGAAGCCATGTTCACTGATGCATGTGTGGGCTCTTCTTCCTGGAAAGACGGAGAGTAGCTCAACCGGTCGAAAATCGACCGTTTTGCTTTAGAATAGCAATAATTAACTACAATCCTATGACTATTACAATGGTGCTCGCTAGGAGGCGTAATAGATATGCTGGAAGATCCCCTATCCTTGCATTTCTGGATCAGATACTTTCGCAGGTCAGGAGGAGTTACAGAAGAAGAAGATGGCTTGTTCTTTCTGTTCACCTCAGTGGGCATGCGGATGTTGGGAACCATAGTTTTCCCTGTTTCACCCGTATACAACAGGTTGGCCATCTGGGTAGCGGATAATCCCCGGGGGGTGTGTCTTTCCGCGAATTGAGCCTTCTTTACGCTGAGGGAGTTCACCTGGCATAATTTGGAGCTCTGCTCAGGTTGGCGTAAAGCTGAGGAGGTCCTCAGTCGGCCATCAGCTTCTCGCGTAATCCGGAGGGCGGGCAGATTCTTCCCTTGCTGGCGTAAAGGCCGAGAAGTTGAGCAGTCTGCTGCTTGCTTTTCCTTGCTCAGATTGCAGGGATCATCTGCTTTTCCGTGGAGGGCAGATACATTTTTACGCACGGAGCGCGTTTGGAATTTCTGATTTGGCGTTGAGGCATTATCAGAAATTTTGTCTGCCATGTCACAGACGAGAGACAGAATTTTACGCGCAGAGCGCAATGTATACTTCTGGACTAGCGCTGAGGCATTGCCAAAAGTTTTGTCTGTACCGCCAGCGGCGGAAGACTGAGTTTTACGCACAGAGCGCGATGTATACTTCTGGATTAGCGCTGAGGCATTGCCAGAAGTTTTGTCTGCACCGCCAGCGGCGGGAGACTGAGTTTTACGCGCAAGGCGTGGAGGGAGCAATGCTACAACCTCGTTTGTCGGAGAGATCGGAGAGTCGACAGGAATGGTAGGGGACGTCTTGGGGATCCAGACCTTACGTAGTTTTCTGTTGTCTTGTACAGAGAGAGAGTGAGAGCTACCCCCTGTTCGAAGCATATCTTCGTAGGCAGACTAGTCGAAACTGGACGACCAGGGTCTTCTTTACGGATCCCACGGATATCGCATCGTATTGAGCAATTGCTTTCTCCTCAGAAGAGAAAGACGTCCCCAGCATAGTCGCCATCTTGTGTTTGACAATAAATAAAAGAAATGAAATGAGGTTTATACGAAACCCGCTCTTAGGTTCACAAACAAGAAGTACAATTAATCCTATACGAGGATGTCGAGTACAATTTTTAATTTGGGTAAATATTGCTATAGGAGTCTGATCTGCAGTCGAACACTTTGTCCCTTGGATCACACGATGATGAAGAAGTGCCGTAGAAGACAGGAAACAGCTTCGAAGGTTGCAAAAGAGAGTGGATGCTCGATGCCAAAGTCGTCGATCGCTACTCTTTGCCTGAGCTCTGGATTCTTCTCTCTCAAAGACTCTTTGACCCTTAGTTCCTTGACCCCTCCTTTTGACCTTGGAATCTTCGACCCTCAGTTTTTCGACCTTGGACCTCTATCAATAGAGGTCTCTATTTATAGAGTTTTAGTGACAGTAACTATCCAGTCAACATAGAAGCTGAACAGTAGAAAGTACGACACTTTTTAACGCGATGGTTACAATAACCATTGCCTGCATATAAATGATCTCATGAATGAGCGTGTGACGCGTGTCCCATTAAGAGACAATGCGTATAACTGCTGCAAAGATCACGGCATAAAAGCCACAGGTAGTTATCCCTTGCGTAGAAAAGGTTGGCGTATAAGCCAATAGCTGTCACTGTGGCGTAGAAGCCAAAGAGTTATCAAACTGGCATAGAAGCCGAGTAGTCGTAGAAGCCGAGTGGGCGTAGGAGCCGAGCAGGCATAGAAGCCGAGTGGGCGCAGAAGCCGAGTGGGCGTAGAAGCCGAGGGGGCATAGAAGCCTGATGTCATAATGTGCAAGAGTGATGATGTGGACGTTTTAGCCGAATTTACGGCTTTTGGAGATATAATCAAATCTCTTGCATTAAATGTAGAGATCCGCCATCATATCGCGCATTAAATGCAGAGACGTGCCTCGAAGGTCTGCCACCATTCTGCGCATTAAATACAGAGACGTGCCTCGAGCCCTGTACGAAGAGCAGCTTTTGACGTGGCAGCCTGTTTATCTTCTGTGGAGCGCAAAGAAGCTCACATCTGCCTGTGTAAAATTAGGCAGCGTATTTCTTTTTATGCGTAAAAGCAGTTTACGCCAAGGAGATGTCGCTAAACGATGGTTTGGTGATATTAATCAAATTTTTTGCATTAAATACAGAGATTTGCCATTATCCTGCGCATTAAGTTGGGTATCGGGGTAAGGTATTGAGGTGTTTACCTATACACTAGGTTATATATATATATCTATATAGTTAGATATATGTTATATATATATATTAGTATATGGTAGTGTATATATATAGATAGATAGTTAGCTAGCTAGTGTTAGTGAGGGGTAAGGCTTGAGTATCTCAATACCTTGAGATACTCAAGGTATTGAGCGTCGGGACAAGGTATTGAGTTTTAGCCTAGGATTGAGGTTAGACTTGCTTTTATATATATATACGTGCTGGTATATATTATATGGGGTATAGACGGAGCGTATAGTTTAGGTCGAGGTATCGGATACCGAGGGTATCCCGGTATCTCAAGGAGGCGAGTTTGAGGGTTTATTAGCTTAATGACCTAGTTTTGACCTAAAATTTTAGGGGCACCCTAGTTTGACCTAGAGTTGACCGTAGTTGACTCGGTTGACCGCCAAAGTCAACTTTTGACCTAGATTTGATCCAGAGTTGACTTTTTGACCCAGATTTCACAAGTTTGACCCGTTTGACCTAGAACGACCCTAGAAGCCTATTTTTAGTTATTTTATATCTATTTAACTCATTAGAAACCTGTTTAACCTTACATTTTGTAATAGGTCCTTCCGATACCAGTTTAGATCGCTAGTTGCTCAGGACAACAGGCGAGTACATTCTCTGATAGTTTTTATTATCTGATAATTATTATGATTCAGCTTCTAGTATAGTATCATCTGATTATTCTGGCACAACACGGGACACGGACTGGTATTTCTGGATTTATTTACTTGCGACACGTATATTTCATGTTTCTGGCCTCTATTCTGGAATCACCTACAGGCATCACTACAAGCATCACTCATGTTTCTGGCTGGACTCATCTTGATTTACGTGTCGGGTCTTAGATTCACTTGTACTAGTCAGGGCGGAGAAATACTCGAGAAGACGTTGTAGAAGCATAAAAAATACGCCGGATGACTATACGCGGCATATTGGTGCAGAGCAGCGTAAGCAGAGGCCTTAAGAGCCATCAAGCGTGCAACATAGCTCTTTCCGCTAAAAACACAGCATAAAAATATGAGAGCTCAAAAGGACCATCCGTGTAAGGCAGTACGTCCAAACCGCTTCAGCGTAAACAGGGTGCTTCATCGCCTCCAGGGCGTAAAACTCATCCCCTTTCAGACGCAGCATTAAGGTGTACAAGAGACGCTTCGTATTCTCCGAGGTGAACCTGTCAAAACCCTGCAATGAAGATCCTGCAATGAACTTGACATCTGGGCTTCTGACAAAGGGATACGGCTCGACTACCCAGACGACGGCTATAATGAGGAACCAGCACTGCGACCCAGGTTGTCAAATACCGCCATCCCCCTTTTGCGTAAACTGCTTTTACAAGCACAAAGGGATACGCTGCTTTGTTTTACACAGGCAGACACGAGCTGTTTTACGTTCTGCAGTAGACAAACTGCCTGCCACATCAAAAGCTGCACTCCGTACGGGGTCGAGGCACGTCTCT
Organism: Iris macrosiphon; assembly: GCA_036927795.1. NCBI lineage: Eukaryota > Viridiplantae > Streptophyta > Magnoliopsida > Asparagales > Iridaceae > Iris > Iris macrosiphon. The sequence goes on along the minus strand of JAYESA010000003.1, from coordinate 146,020,049 downwards.
ACGTCTAAATGCACAGAGCGGTGACAGCTTCTCAAGGTACGTCTCTGCGACTGATGCGCAGAAGGGGTTGCAGGCCTTCAAAGACACGCCTCCATATTTAATGCACATGATGGTGGCAAATCTCGGCATTTAATGTAAGAGATTTGATTATATCTTCAAAAGTCGTAATTCCGATGATGCGCGTAGAAACCAGTCTCCCGCTACGTGCGGTACAGACCAAACTTTCGATGATGCCTCAGCGCCAAATTGGAAGTACAAATCACTCTCCATGCGCAAGACAACATCTGACCTCTACGGGGAACCAGATGAGCGCTGTGATTTTCGCGAAGGGAAGCAAGCGGTGGAGTACTCAACTTCTCGGCCGTTACGCCAGCGAAGAAGCAATCTGCCTACCCTCCGGACTACGCGGGAAGCCGACGGCCGACTGAGGACCTCTTCAGCTTTACGCCAGGCGGAGTCCCACGACGTAAAGCAAGCTCAGGCTGCAGGAAGGCACCCTCCTCGGGGATTATCCACCACCCAGATGGCCAATCTGTTGTACGCAGGTGGCGTAGGGAAAACCATGGTGCCCAATCTCCGCATGTCCACTGATGGGAACAGAAGGAACAAGCCGTCGTCTTCTTCCTCTACTCCCCCTGACTTGCGCGCATATCTAATCCAGAAGTGTAAGGAAAGGAGACCTTCCAACATGTCTATTACGCCCCCTAGCGAGCAATGTTGTAATAGTCATAAAATTGTGATTGACTGCTACTGTTCTAAACCAAAACGGTCGGTTTTCGACCGATTAAGCTACTTTTAGTCTTTCCAGGAAGAAGAGCCCGTGCATGCATTCGTGAACATGGCTTCACACATACCTAGAGAAGGGTCAAGCTCAAGACGTCATCCCTCTAGGCCTCCGAGCCGAAGGAGATTCGAAGACCTCCTCAGGAACACTGAAGCTGGGGTATTCCAAAACACCTGTGCAAGGTCACAGCAACCAGCTTCGTACTCGTCTTATTCCGACGCTGGGGGTCGCCAATCTCCCAGATCAGACGCTGAGAGTATAGAGTCGACTTCTGCAGCGACCTATACTAATCCTTCGATGACGCCCAGGGAAAGGGGAGTTTACGCCGTTGAAGATAAATGCGAGGAAGCTTCGCCGTCAGGAAACGCGGAACAACGCATCACTATACTGGAGACATCTCTGAAACAAATGCAATCCATGATGGAGAATATACACCAAATGATGCTAACTCAGCACGCAGCTGCCATGGCTCAAGCGTCGGTCCCGCCAACTCAGATACGTGTGGGGGTGGACTTACCACCATCCAACCCGAGCCAAGAGCCTGCTCTAGACCAAGAGTCAGCAATTCCTCCGCTTCCTCACTCGGAGAATATATTACCTCCCGTTGGAGTCACGGTGCAACCAACTCTGCGCTACACCGTAGTCCCACTTCCGACTGAAAATCTGATACAGGCAGTACGGGAGTTGAAAGCCCAGTTCGACGCCTTGAAGCACAAAGATCAGCTCAAGAAACTGGGAATTAATCAGCCTTACCCAGCTATCTGGGAAGAAGTCCCTTTCCCTCCGAGGTACAAACCTCAGACTATGGCTTTGTTCGAGGGAAAAATATCACCAAGTCAGTACATGAACTATTTCAGTATGATAACGGTGTTGCTACAAGGGAACGACGCCCTCCTCACTCGGGTGTTCAAAGGCTGCCTCTCAGGAGTAGCCTATCAGTGGTACCGTAGCTTGGCGGACAACTGCATTACTTCCTTCGAAGACTTCAAAGCTTTATTCTTCACGCGATTCTACGAGGGCGGAATGGACATGTCTATGTCCTCTCTCATCGAAGTCAAGCAGAGGAAAAATGAGGATGTTCGCAGCTTCGTCGAACGTTTTCGTCAGGCCACCTTACAGATGCCTCCAGGAGTTTCAGACTCTGCGTTAGTAGACATTTGCAAGAAGAACCTCCTTCCCGTGGTCTCGGTGTTTACAGGACCATTTCAGTTCCATGATTGGCCCTCGTTCATTATCTCGGCAGTGGCCGCCGAAGACAACAGTCGCAAGGCGCACGACAATGGCATTATGATCTCCGCCTCCGATAGAGGCAAGAGGTCATCTCCCAACAGCGACAATTCTCGCAGCTCCAAGGAAAAAGAAGCTCTGACGGTCAATACGTCCAGACAAAAGACTGCGACGACCACGCAGACGAGACCCGGGACCTCCAGGCCCGTCGAAGTCTACTCTTTCGACGACGACGATATCCCTAGTATATTCGAGTGTCTCGTCAAAAGTGGCAAAATCACCCTTCCGGAGCTGAGGCGGCCCCAAGAAGTCGGCAGTACTGACGACCCCAAATACTGCATCTTCCACAGATACATACACCACCCAACAAAGGCATGTTACATACTGAAAAGGAAGATCCAGGGGTTAATCGATGCTAAGGCCATCACTCTGCACAACACCGAGAAGACGATCACGGCCAACATGATCTCTCTGCGGTTTGGCGATCTGCCTTCCCAAGAAGTCATGGACGGTGTCACGCCCATCTCCCGGACCACGATGGACATCGTCAATCTCCCTCCAACTAGGGGTCAAAATCATGACCTGGTACCCCTAACCACCCGGCAGGACGAGATTATATGGGTTCATCCGGATTTGGTATCAGAGCTCGAGGAGGAGACTAAAGCTACTAAAGCTACGTCTAGAAAAAGCTCCAAATGCAAACCATGCCATATGGTCGTAACTCCTTCGCCATCAGACGAAGACGAGGTATTTGCTGCAACCCATTCAGGGAAAGCCTACCTCAACGACTACGGAGCAAGTCAGGAAGATGCGCCAGCAGACGCTTCGGCTGCCAAACCTTTAAGACCAGGCCCCGTCGTACCAGATGCCAGCCCTTCAAAATCGACTTCGGCGGACAAGGGGAAGCAAAGAGAAGTGCGCTTCGATAAACCTGTGAAAAACATTCCAAACAAAGGTTTTGAGAAGCCCTACAACTTCGACATCCTGGCCCAACTGGCTAATACACCAGCAAGGCTGTCCATCTTCGAGCTACTCAAGCTCTCCCAAGACACTCGTCTAGCCCTGAATGAAGCACTGATGCAGGCGGAGGCATGCTTGATCCAGCTCAAGTCCCCCGACGAAGAACCAGTGGCATGTCCTCAATGCCACAGTGTGATGGAAGTGGTCCCAAATATCACTTTCACCCAAGACGACATGCTGTTAAAATATAACAAGCATGACAGGCCCCTCTATTACACCGGGTACGTCGGTTCCATGGAGGTCGATCGAATTCACATAGATCCGGGATCGTCAATCAGCATCATCCCTCACAATCTGCTCAGACCATTGAGGATTCCTACCAGCGAACTGGCTTACACCTCCACTACAATCGTGGGTTTCAACGCCGGAAGAAGTAAGCCATTGGGAAAGATTCGTCTGAGGATCCAGATTGGCAACCTCAGATCGATGGCCACATGTTACGTCATCGATTCAGAGGTGTCCTACAATATTTTGCTGGGAAGACCATGGATCCACGACCACAACATCGTTCCTTCAACTCTACATCAATGTCTTAAATATGTAGACCCCCAAGGAATGGTACAAACGGAGGTTGTCGACCTAAATCCGTTTAAAGGAGTAGAATCCTACTATTCCGATGCCGTGTTGTACTCTCAAGACCACACGAAAGAAGTATCGGGCGAGACGGAGAAGAAATCCCACCGGGAGCCAGGAGAACCTTCCGCCGCACTACCGCTGTCAATCAGAGTGAAAGGGCAAACCACTCGTCTAGAAGCCATGAAGCCTATAGCTATTCACCTGAACAAATCCAGGTCAGGAAAAGGGAACGATCCTCTAGTGGTCACTCCGAACCAGAAGCCTCCATCTTTGGTCATCAACCTTCGGCGCAACGGGCAGCCGACCGATGTAAATGCGACCAGGAACGGAGTTCCAGATGATAATAAACATCCTTTTTTCCAGTACGTTAACGCTCAAATTCTAAATCAGGAATCCACTCCCCGTAACGAGGTAGAACCCATGGCACGAAGATTCTTGAAAGTTATGAACTCCTACCGTCTGTATGTCTGGAAAGTAGCGTCGTCATCCAACGTCGTCATGACATATGGACCACAGGAAGATTCTATCTTCATTGTCCCGCCTACCGGCAGCAGCCAGTGTTCAATAGTCTTCGGCCGCAGGCGCAATCAACCGGCTATCCAGGAAGATTCTTTCAATGACGATACTGGAAAAATGTAAGTTCACCAATACAGCCCACAAGCGTTGAGGATCATGCAAAACATGGGCTATGACTTGGAGCGGAAGCCAGGCCTCAACTACGGAATAGGCAAACGAACGCCGCTGCGCGGCGACCCCCGCTATCAGCAAACCCGTTTTGGGTTAGGATATGCCACCTCCCTTACGACTTCTAAGTCAGACGAGGATATCTTTTTCTTTCCTCAGAACGGCTCATCGCCCTCCGACTCACCTGATGCTCTCGAGCAAGCATTATCAGCAAATATGGTGATGGCAGATCCCTTCGAAGCAGACGAACAGGATTCTGAGCCGTTTGAGAATGACTCTTGGGCTCAACAAATGGATACGCAGTGGGAATTCCGCTTCGAGCAAAGAGAACCTCCCACCAAAGATGAAGTTATCCAGGTTGATGTTGGGGGTGAACTTTCGCCAAAACCGATATTCATCAGTAACAATCTTTCCCCAGCTGAAAGGGAAGAAGTTATTCAGCTGATAAAAGAATATATCGACGTCTTTGCGTGGAATTATGAGGACATGCCGGGCCTTGACCCGAAGGTGGCTACTCATAAGCTCAATATATTGACCGACTCGAAGCCTATGAAGCAGCACCAACGCCGGTTCCGCCCAGACATGATGGACGCTAACGAAGCTGAAGTCAAGAAGTTGATAGTCTGTGGTTTCATCCGGGAAGAACAACATCCCGACTGGGTCGCCAATGTTGTCCCAGTCATGAAGAAAAGTGGGAAAATACGTATCTGTATCGATTACCGAGATCTGAATGCAGCCTGCCCCAAGGATGAGTTCCCTCTTCCCATCACGGACATCATGATTGACAACACCTGCGGTTTTGAACGCATGTCTTTCATGGACGGATTCTCAGGATACAATCAGATCAAGATGCATCCTGAAGACGAGAAGCACACTGCCTTCCAGACCCCGTTGGGAGTATATTGCTATACGATCATGCCCTTCGGATTGAAGAATGCCGGGGCTATATACCAACGGGCTATGAGTAGCATATTCCATGAATATTTACGCAAAATAGTAGAATGTTACGTGGACGACATAGCCGTCAAGAGCCGCCTCAAAAATGATCACATTCAAGACTTGAAGACGGTATTCGAGTTAATGCACCAACATCAACTCAACATGAACCCTACGAAGTCCTTCCTGGGTGTATCTAGTGGCAAATTCCTGGGATTTGTCATTACCGCCAAAGGCATCCAAGTGGACCCTGACAAAGTCCAGGCCATCGTAGAAATGTGACCGCCCCACAATCTGAGGAAACTCCGGGGATTTCAAGGCCGTCTGGCTTATATCCGGAGGTTCATATCCAACCTCTCGGGAAGATGTCGGCCCTTTTCGCATCTCATGAAGAAAGGAGTATCCTTCGTATGGGACGAAACCTGTCAGCAAGCATTCGGGGATATCAAACGCTACCTCACCAGTCCGTCGGTTCTGGTGCCTCCCATCATGGGAAAACCATTCTTGCTATACATTCGAGCAATTAATCATTCGCTAGGGGCTCTTCTCGCACAGAAGAACGATGTGGGGCATGAACATGCTATCTACTACCTCAGCAGGATGATGGTCAGAGCCGAACACCGGTATAACCCAGTGGAGAAGGAATGCTTGGCTCTGATATTCGCTATCCAGAAGACGCGACACTATGTCACCGGCCAGACTATCCATATCATCTCCAGGATCAACCCTCTTCGAGTACTGATGAGCAAGCCAAGTGTTCTTAATTCCCGGCTCGCAACTTGGGCGATGCTGTTAACACCATATTACATGGTATACGTCCCGCAGAAGTCCATCAAAGGCCAAGCGCTGGCCGACTTCCTAGCTGCTCATCCGATCCCGGAGGCCTCCAAATTATACGAAGACATTTCCGACGAAGTTGCAGAATGTAATTCCGTAATGAAAAGTGACGCGTGGCAACTGTTCTTCGACGGCGCCTCCAGGACTGGTCCCCAGGAAAACGTGGTTTCAGGGGTAGGAATCGTCCTGGTCACTCCTGATAAACTCGTCATCTACCGAGCATATTCTCTTAACGAACCATGTTCCAACAATGTGGCGGAATATAACGCTCTGTTAATCGGGCTCCAAGTCGCTAAAGAGCTGGGGGTCGAGTCCCTGGAAGCTTTCGGTGATTCTCTACTTATCGTCAATCAAGTCAGAGGAATATATGAAGTCCGGAATCCAGACCTCATCCCCTATCACCAAGCAACAGTCGAGATAGCCATGACATTCAAAGGGTTCTTCCTAGAGCATGTACCTCGATCTCAGAATCTGGAAGCTGATGCCCTAGCCAGTCTAGCTGCGGATTTAGCCACTCCTATAAGAAGGCAGGATTCGGTAATCCTTCTTAACAGAGATTTATTCTGCGTGAAGAACAACTTTCACATAGAACGCAGCTACGCTGTGAACACGGATCCCCTAGAAGAGACTGGAGAAGTCTCTTCATAGGTTTCGTCGCATACAGAATCTTGCCGGAGGACCCCAAAGAAGCTGTATCCGTCAAAAGACGATCATTACGCTTCTACTTCGACGCATCTTCACAATGCCTGTATTGCCGGACCTACGACGGACTGCTATTAAAATGTCTCTCTGATGACGAAGCACAGCAGATTATCCGAGAAGCTCACGACGTCGCATGCGGAGCGCATCAGCCCGGTCCTAAGCTACAGGTCGTATCAGGAGAATGGGCTATTACTGGCCCACTATGATCACAGACGCGATCAACTATGCAAGACAATGCAGAGCCTGTCAGGTTCATGCAGATTTCATACATCAACCGTCTGAATATCTACATCCTACGGTTGCATCCTGGCCTTTCGAAGCATGGGGTATGGATATCATTGGTCCTATTCACCCGTCTTCTTCCAGAGGTCACCGGTTCATACTGGCCATCACAGATTACTTCTCCAAATGGGCAGAGGCGATCCCTCTTGCTGAGGTAAAGGCATCTGACGTAATCAACTTCATCAAGCATCACGTCATTTATCGCTTTGGGATTCCCCGAAGGATAATCTATGACAATGGGCCTCAGTTCATCAGCCAAGCGTTTCATCAATTTTGCGATAAAAATCGGATACATAATATTGCCTCTACGGCATATTATCCAGCTGCTAATGGTTTGGCAGAAGCTTTCAACAAAACCATTATCAAGCTCTTGAAGAAGTTCGTCTCTTCAAACAAAAGAGACTGGAATGAGAAGCTGGGCGAATATCTCTAGGCATACCGCACAATGGTACGGACACCGACAGGTTATACCCCATTTTTACTGGTCTACGGGAGCGAGGCAGTTCTCTCTATTGAAATCCAGATCCCGTCGCTCAGGATAGCCGTGACTAATGAGCTGACCCAAGAAAAGAATGACCTGCTAAGGCTTCAAGAGCTAGAAGGATTAGACGAGAAATGCCTCCAAGCTCAACAACGTATCGCGCTCTACCAAGCACACATTTCCAGAGCTTTCAATCATAAAGTAAAGGAAAGAGTGTTCAAAGTCGGCGAGCTAGTTTTAGCCGTAAGAAGGCCGATAATTCTTACTCACAGGAGTAAAGGCAAATTCTAGCCCAAGTGGGAAGGCCCTTATGTGATCGAGACAACGTTCTCGAACGGCACTTACAGGTTAGCCAAGCCTAATGGAGACCTGTTAATGGCTCCTATCAACGGTAAATTCCTGAAGAGGTACTATGCTTAACCTCCTCTGCTCAAGTGAAATATGGCGAGAATCTCAAAGTCTGACCAAACTACTTCCAGAACGAAACTAGTTAAGTCATATTCTATCATGTCCGTATGACCTCTGAATAGATATGTCCTGCTAAAAGTTTATCAAGAGTCTATCATGTCCATACTACCTCTGATATCACTCTCGCCTAAACCTGTCATTTATATTCCGAAATGATGGGTCCAAAAAGTCAGAAAAGATTCGCTTTATTTATTCCCGGAAAGAGTAGAATTATAATGGGGAAGCAAAAAGAAGGAAGGGCACATCATTGTGGGGGAGCGGTCAGATCGCGAATCAGCTTCGCTAGTGCAGCCACCCTCTCGTCCCTGGAAACCAAGGCATCAGCGCGGGCCTGTTCCAGCCGTGCCTCAGGATTGTTCATAAAGGACAGTTCGGCCCTTGCCCGAAGAGAGCCAGCTCGGGCAGCTTTTGCACGCTCCAGGTCCCGTCGCGCTGTGCTCAGTCGACTAGTCGCTACGTCTAGACCTGCCAACGACTGAGAAGCCCACTCCTCTGCCTGAGCGAGTTTCTCCTTCAACTTACGAGCCCTCGCTGCATTCCCTTCATGCTCGGATTGGCACTTCATCTAAAGAGCAAGAGCCTCCTCCACGACAGCTTTTCTTTCATCCATCTCTAGCTTATGTGCTTTGATGGAGTTATCTAGGCTCTCCAGCTGTTTGGTAAGCCGCGCAGTCATAAAGTCGTATCTGGCCTGGACCTCAGCCTCAAAACTGCCCCGAGTCAGCTGCAAGTATTCGTTAATAGGTTGCTCCAACCCATTAACCATCGCCTCCAGGGCGTCGGCTACCCCAGAATTGCCAAACTCCCTGACCGCCCCAATCGAAAACTGGGAAGCCTTCTTTAGACGATCAAAATCCAGGTTCTTCGCCAACACCATTGATATCAGCGTGTTCAAGCTGGTGTAAAAAAGGCTGGTATACAGCTCGATCAGCGCAACCAGATCTGGTTGGACGCCAGGAGTGGCCGCGATATTGGCGAGTTCCCCTCCAGGAATGATTGCAGACGAGGTGGCCACAGCCGCCGCCTCGACGGGTGGTGCGACCGAAGAGGGTGCGACAACGACAGTCAAAGTCATCGGCATACTCACAAGAGGCGAGGTCACGATGATGGTTTCATCCTCCTCTGGAGGTGACAAAACTACTCCAGACGAGCTGGCCCCCGAAGGTATTTCCTCCTCGAAGTCAAACGCCTCCGTATCATCATCAGGAGCCCGAGCAGAGCCAGAAGACGCTTCAGCGCCATACTTCCCGTGGACGCCATCCCCTGAGAAGAGGACAAGAAAGTTGATATCAATATGATAGTAATCTTTCTAAGAGGAGACATAAAGATGACATTTACCCGTAGCCAACGGTATATATGTCGCGTCTGCAGCCGATGTAGCTATATCACGCCTTAATGACGCAATATGAACTGTCATACCTGGAGAAGGAAGTGGGCCAACCGACATCGCCAGGAGCTCCACCAAGCCTTCACCAAGACGCGGTCGAGGTCCATCAGCTGGAACCTCGCTGGTCATGCTCACGGACGCGGCAGGAGTATCATCCGTTGCCGGTCCAGGGAAAGATTCTCCCATTTTCCTCAGCCACGCAGGCGATTTCATTCCACTACCGGAGGCAGTGGTAACGACGACAGCCTCAAGCAGGAGTTCTCCGGCACCGCCAGCCGAAACTGAGGGTCCCTCTCCGCCAATCAAAGGGACATCCCCAACAGGAGAGGCAGCAGGTTCCTCTCTAGGAGCCTCAATGCCAGGAATCCGGAGAGGGCGATCAACCGTCTTCTTCTTCCTCTTACGAGGGGAAGTCTGCTTCAAAACAGGAGCCCTTCGCTTCCCAGAGATCGCCAAAGCCCCCGCAGGCGGAGGCACTTCAAACCTCGGCACCGACACCAGAGGCTCATCCGGAGTGACGAACTCCTCACCCTCGTCAGATGAAATCGAGGGGACTTCGATTCTTCCCCCAGGCTTGGAAGAAGGCACCCTGAAGCTTCCACGCATGTCAAAATCGTGATGGAGGGTGTTGATCGCTACGTAGAACTGAGCGTACGAATGGAGGATGCGAGCTCCGTGGAGAGGGTGGCGACCGGCACAATGAAGATTGCTCCCGTACAGCCCATAATGAAGTACCGCCATCCTCTGGCTCCATCAATGAGTCCGCCCCTGGACCTGAAGCTGGTGATGGCATTGCCCACGTGCAGCTGATCGTACCCAAACTGCCTGGCGAACAGACTGGGCAAGTACGGCTCGAAGAAGCAATAATCTTCGCTTCTGTACAGCTGATGGGAGGGTCTGATGTAGACCAACCAATTAAAAGCTTCCGGAGAAAGATTGGTCTTTTCTCCGCCTAAATCCTCAAGCCTAATCTCCAACTGATTACGATGTACAGAAGGGACAGTATAGAGGAGCTTCCAACAATGACCGAGGCTCAGCGCCAGCCGACAGTCTACGACTGTGTTCACGTTTCAGAGGGAGTCCTTGTAGTTCAGCAAGAAACTACCCCCCGCGCTGCTACCCGAGCCAGGAGACATCACCCGGGGGTTGTGGAGAATTAACCATCCCATCAAGTACAGGTATGGTAACTCTACCCGAGGAAAGCTATCACGTCGAGCTTCATCGACGAGCAGTCCGTCAGTCATGGCTCTCAGGCCAGCCTATATACGGCACACCATGGCAGAGAGCAAGCCCAGTCTTATCCCGAACACCAGACGAACGGCGGGCCACAGGATATTCCGGTGAATGCGGTCCACAGACGCGATGCCGGGCACCACTACTCGATGCAGCCATAGGAAGAGAAAGCCAGCCAGCTTGGCTTCCTCAGACAAAGGCCTGCGGCAGCGCCTCAAGTAACTATATGCCTTAGTGCCTTCAGGGTACTTTTCTACCCCGTCATTGAGAAACTGGTCGGGAGCTTTGGCCTCCTCCATATGATCCTCGACGACCTGGGCACTGAGCACGCCCAAACAGTTCACGGGCTCATTCTTGCCCCCCAAAACTTTCTCCGACTTGACGGCCCTGGCCCGGTGGAAGAAGAGGTAGGACATCCACTTAGTGGTGTGAGCCAAATCAGAAGGCTCATTATAAAAAGTAGTGCACACGAAATAGTGGCACATCAGCTCCTGATACACCTCTACAACCAGAGGGTCCGAATCCTCCTACTCCCGGTTGGTGGGAACATACTCTTCATACGGAGCATCCCCCATCGACAGTCTCGAGATCGCTGCCATTTCGTGGAGGGCCAACCCCAACTCCCCCAGTGGAGTGGCGAAGGTCCCGGTGAGCGAAATGTATCACTCCATCAGTGCCAGAAATAGGTTAGGGTTGGAAGGCAACCCAACCCTCGTCGCGCTCACGGCAGCATACAGTCCTATGACCTCTAGCTCTCTCTGAAAACGCTTCAGAGCCCAGTCAACTAGGCAAGTCCATCGGAGGTTTGCTGGGGTGATCCACCCGTTGCACCGAGGGTTCTCCTTGGGGTATACTCCCCCTCGCGCCATGAAGTCGTTGCAGAAAGTCGACAATTGAACCGGCTGGATCACGGAACTGTCTTCACTCGGGACGCTGCCCGGGCACAGTCCCCTGAACAACGTCACGGCGCCAGAGGGGCGGCTAACAAACGACCCCTGGTCGGCTCCTTTCAGATGAAAGATCTTTCCCGGCTTCCCGTGGAGATCAGGAGTCAGCGTCCACGACATCCTCCTGAAATATGTGGCATGAAAGAAAGCCGAGATGGGATAATCTCTCGGCATCGTGGGCAGATACAAGACCACGCTCTCGGCGGGGAAAACCCAGGGTTCTCTCTTGGACTTCGTCTGGGACTGTTTGTCTATCATATCCCCAAAGAGAAAGGCCGGCTTGATGTACTGCTCCCCGTCTACGTACGTTAGGGGCTCCCCGTTGATCATGCTCAGCAGCATTCGCTCGCCCTGAGCCGATATCAAGATCCCCCTTCCTTCAGGATACTGGGGTCCGGAGATAGGAAATGTCACGTGCGACAGATCCTCCAGGTAGTTCGAATGCAGCATCCCGGCAGCGGAACCCATCACCTCAGCCAGTGGAGACTCATGCAAGTTAACTACGAAAGTGCAAGGAAAATACGTCATTACAAATCTTGCAAACGCAAAGGCCAAGAAACGACAGTCTGTGCTTTACGCCAAGACTGTACAAAATTTGGTCATTTTACGCCGGAGGTCACATCCTGAAGCGTAATTGGCGGTATACTGTCCGTGCTTCACGCCCAACTCCCAAAATTCTAGTTATTACGCCGGAGGTCCCATCCAAAGCGTAAAACTAAAATTTTACAGTATACACCAAATTTTCGGCAGTCAGAGCTTTTACGCTCAAAACTGCAAAAATATGGAGTTTTTACGCTGGCACATTAGAAATGTGGGCGTAAAAGATAAAAACGTCTCCGTGCGTCATCTTTCTCAAAGAGGCTATCAGCACAGAAGATGACCTAGCACGGTCATGTTCAACGTGTGCGAAGGATTTTTCGTCGTTCTTTGTCATCCCCAATGGCTATACCTCTAAGGCCGGGCGCGCTACTCGTCGACAGGAGCCTTCGCTCAGAAGGAAGTTCACCTTGCCCGACCGAAGACTCTCTCGCCGGGGCAGAAGAACGAGAAGAAGAGCCTGCGCTCTTTCCCTTGGTGGAGGGAGTTTGTTTCGGCGCCATTTCTGAAAACTCGGAGTGCTCGGAGAAAGAACGAGGGGAAAAACTCAAACAATCAAAGCTCTCTTTCGCAGAAGACGGATAAAAAGTTTTTCTCTCCAAAGCTTGGGATATATATAGACTTCGGGTCGACTCCTCGAATCCTCAGACGGACTCCTCGAAACCCCAACCAAATCTCACAAATTAAATATTTGGTCATGATTGGGTACTACGTCAGCCCACTACTCTCGGAAGACGGACAGTCAGCAAATTCGAAGAGTTTTTCGTGCAAAAGCAGGTCAGCGGTTCCTATGCTAAAGAGCTTTCTACGCTCGACAGCAACAGATCTACGGTTTTACGCTCGCAAGCTGCAAGTCTATGGTTTTATGCCCGGATGCCTTTGTGCTCGGTAGCTTTTATGCTCGAGAGACTACAAACCTACGACTTTACGCTCAGCAGGTACCAAATCGATGATCTCGCGCTCGGTGGCATTTAGTTTACGCTCGGAGGCAACAAATCTGTAACCTTACGCTCGGAAGATTTCTTTTTCACAGGCTACAAATCTACAGTTCTACGCTAAGGAGCTTTCTACGCCCGACAGCAACAGATCTACGATTTTACGCTCGCCAGCTATCAGTCTATGGTTTTATGCCCGGATGCCTTTGTGCTCGGTAGCTTTTATGCTCGAGAGGCTATAAACCTATGACTTTACGCTCAGCAGATACTAAATCGATGATCTCACGCTCGGTGGCTTTCTACGCTTAATAGGCTACGAACTCAGGATTCTCAGCTCATCTACACTACGAATCTCTGACATTCGAAATATCCGAACAACAAGGCGGTCGATTACAGGAGTTCACACAGAAGATACTCCTTCTTGACCTCAACATATCCCAAGTACCCGAAGCACACAGAGTTCAAACATTGAGAAATTACTCTTCTCGGGTCAAATGGAGGTTCATCCAGACTCCAGTATGAATATCTCGTCTATCAAGATGGCAACTCAGTTAGACAGCCATTTCTCGACCCTATTCCAAGGGATTTTTCGAGAAGTCATTCTTGAAGACGAAGTCTGAACAAAAAATTCTACGCGGTTCCTCAGTCCTAGCAACAGGACAGTTCTAAACGTTCAAAATGCTCAAACAGCGTTCTATGGACTATTCGCTATGCGCAAAAGGACAGGACCTAGCACTCTCTCTACGGAGTCGGCGTAAAGAATCAGACGTGTCGAAGCTACACTTATTCAGACTTCACAGCAACATATGGCAAAACGATCATATGCAGAGAAGAAAGACGATTTTTATTAAAGATTAAAGTCATGATTACATATGAGGGAAATCCTGTCTACAAGGGATTTTTCTTCATTCTTCATGGTTACATATGAGGGAAATCCCGTCTATAAAGGGCTTCCTCATCATCGTCGTCGGAAGATCGCCCCCAAAATCCGTTCTACCGGGTTCTCGCATCGGCGCAGGTCTTCCTCTTCTTCCATGGCAGTTCATCGACCACCACAGTCGTGAACAAGAAGATCCTCCATACGCCATGGCCGATCCAGTTGAGGCTTCTTTAACCCAACTCGATCGAGGACAGCAGTCACAGTATGTCTGCTCTTGTCCGCGGAGATCTCAGGGGAAAATATACAGCTTGCAAGCTGTGTGGTCAAATACGACCCTTCCTCTCTCCTGGGCAAACGCCATATAAAGTTGCTGATTATCCCGAGCAAAGGAGGCTAAGATATCCTTCCATGATTCATCGTTGCAGTGGACACTTGCTCGAAGATGCCGTCTTTTTTGGCTCCTTACACGCTGAAAGAACATGATCTCCTTCTTCCTCAGATCGACCCGACGAACTCCGGCGATCATCTCTGCGTGGTGATGGGAATGTGGGAAGAACAGGTTAACTCCCCCAGCCTTTTTATAGGCAAAAGGGGTCACACCAGTCCCCAATAAATCCGCCATAAAGTCAGCATCGACCGTTTCAACGCTCCATTCAGAAACGTTTCGAGTCACGAGGAGCGGTTCATGCTTCATTCAAAGCGTTCCAACTTCCGAGGAATTTTAAAGCTTTGAAGGGGGTCTTGTAGAAGCATGAAAAATATGCCGGATGACTATACATGGCATATTGGTACAGAGCAGCGTAAGCAGAGGCCTTAAGAGCCATAAAGCGTGCAACAGAGCTCTTTCCGCTAAAAATGCAGCGTGAAAATATAAGAGCTCAAAAGTACCATCCGCGTAAGGCAGTACGTCCAAACCGCTTCAGCGTAAACATGGTGCTTCATCGCCTCCAGGACGTAAAATTCATCCCCTTTCAAATGCAGCATTAAGGTGTACAAGAGACGCTTCGTATTCTCTGAGGTGAACCTGTCAAAACCCTGCAATGAAGATCCTGCAATGAGCCTGACGTCTGGGCTTCTGACAAAGGGATACGGCTCGACTACCCAGACGACGGCTATAATGATGAACCAGCACTGCGACCCAGGCTGTTAAATACCGCCATCCTCCCTTTTGCGTAAACTGCTTTTACAAGCACGAAGGGATACGCTGCTTTGTTTTACACAGGCAGACACGAGCTGTTTTACATTCTACAGTAGACAAATCGCCTGCTACATCAAAAGCTGCACTCCATACGGGATCGAGGCACGTCTCTACGTCTAAATACACAGAGCGGTGACAGCTTCTCAAGGCACGTCTCTGCGACTGATGCGCAGAAGGGGTTGCAGGCCTTCAAAGATACGCCTCCACATTTAATGCACAGGATGGTGGCAAATCTCGGCATTTAATGCAAGAGATTTGATTATATCTTCAAAAGCCGTAATTCCGGCTAAGACGTCCCCATCAGCATTCTGGCACGGTACGCAGCGGCGCCCATTCGGCTTCTACGTCTGTTCGGCCTCTACGACCACTCGGCTTCTACGCCTGCTCGGCCTTTATGACCACTCGGCTTCTACGCCTGTTCGGCCTCTATGACCACTCGGCTTCTACGCCTGTTCGGCTTCTATGCCTATTCGGCTTCTATGCCGGTTTGATAACCATTTGGCTTCTATGCCATGGTGACAGACATTTGGCTTCTATGCCAACCTCTTCTACACAATGGATACCTACCTACGTGGCTTCTACGCCGTGATCTTCGTAGCGATTATACGCGTTTTGTCCCTTAGTTGGACCCGCGTCACACGCTCATTCAAAGGATCATCTATACGTAGGCATTAGTTACTTTAACCGTTATGTAAAAGGGTGCTGTACTTTCCACTCCTTGGTTTCTATACCGACGGAGTGGTCACTATCACCAAAACTCTATAAATAGAGACCTCTATCAATGAGGAAAAGGGTCAGAAAAATTGGTCAAGAAACCAATATCAGATCCAGGGAGAAAGATCGAACCGGAGGTCAAGAGAGAGAGAGAGAGAGAGAGAGAGAGAGAGAGAGAATCCGGAGCTCAGGCAGAGAGTAGGGATCGACGACTTTGGCATCGTGCATCTACCCTCTTTTGCAACCTTCGAGGCTGCTTCCTGTCTTCTACGGCGCTTCTTCAACATCGTGTGGTCCAAGGGCTAAAGTGATCGACTGCAGATCAGATACCTATAGCAATATTTACCCAGATTAAATAAATTGTACTCCCATATCCTCGTATAGGATCAAATTGTACAAGTTTGTTTGTAAACCAAAGAAGGCGGATTTCGTATAAACCCCATATCGAATACATTTATATTCTTTCGTTTAATACCACAAACAACGTGTAAACATTCCTATTTGGAATCATCAGGAATCACCCCCTTTGGTCTAATCTGGAATGATAGCAGCCGCGCACCCAGTGCACGGTGAGCCGTACTTACCCCTAGCCGTTTACATGTTGAAACAAGTATTTCAAAGACACCGAGTTCATTCTTTATAGTCTGGACTCACTTGCATTTCTTGCTGGTCTCACTTACATGTTTTTTGGACTTGACTCACTACATGTATTTTATGCTGGACTCACTACACGTTTATGTGCACAGACTTAATCTTAGTTTAGATTTCTTGTATCCTGCAGTATTTACTATCTTGCTCTGATATTCATGCATCTTTACCTTTATGCACCAGTGATATATATATTTCTTGTTTCATACTTTATTTTATTCTTCTTGCTACTTGCTATAACTGTTTTATAGTTTTTATCATTTAAATGGAACTGTTGTTAGAGGTGTACTTGCTCCAGTCCTGACTGGACATATTTTTCTAGAGTATCTGGAGGAGTGGTGTCCAACGTTTTATGGACCTGAGCCTGTCGATGGTGCAGACAGGGACCCTCTAGTTTAGGGGTAATTTCTGGGTTGGTAGCCGGGATCACTAGGACCTTGTTATTGTTTTTATTAGCCTTTAGTACCGGATTTATCTCCGATTTTGGATTTGAGACCTTGTATTGTATATGATTTGGATATTGTTGTATTATTATTATTATTGATATTGTGGTTGTTTTAGTTGTTGTTGGTTAGACTTTGTAGTTGTTAGTCTTCTGTGTTATCTTATCGTGCTTAGATTCGTGATTGAGTATATTGTGATTATCATTGTGATGTTGCTCCTCCGTTTGGAGTTGAGATCTTGGCAGGTTTATATATTGATTGCGTGAGATTGTTAGCTAGATAGTTGACCTAGACAGCGTTCTACCGCCGATGCTGCGACGTAGGCTGGACGTACCCACGACTCATGCCCGATTTTTCGGGTACGGGTTGTGACACCCCATGTTCATATACCAATACTAAGCAAAGCTATATATTAAGATATACACATTGGTGGTTTTCCAATATAGGACTAAAACTCCCAAAACAAAGTAAAAAATACCAATAATCACCCACATATATCATAATATATGGTCGACCGTTCCTCACAGTAACTATCCATCATGCATTAGGATAGATGTTGCCCACGACTTGAATCTTCCTGCATGGGTAAAATAACAGTACGATACAAGAATGGACTATGCCTTAAATTTTGAACCATAGCTATTGTTCTTCCTACTCGTACAATAACATCAGTTGTGCCTCCAGTCACACATTAAAGGCCCTGCGATGACCTAGTTTTGGTGTATGTATCTTAGGTGTCTGCAAGTTTACCCTCAAGAGATGGCCTATATCTCGATCCATACACTTAGGTGAGTTCCCTCTTAAGAGAGTTTAATATTTTCTAGCATGAAAGCATTGCGCTTCCGTGCGGTGGTATACCGCTGTGACATGGCTCATAGCCGAGATTAACTACCTTATGTGGTGTCACCCACAGTAGCATAAGGTTATTATCCTCTTAGTAGTGTTATACTACATCCCAGGATAAAGCCTTGTGCTTCCGTGCTGTGCTATTCCGCTGTGACATGGCTCACAGCCGAGGTTAACTATCTAATGTGGTGTCACCCACTATAGCTAAAGGTTACTTGCCTCTTAGTAGTGTTGTGCTACAACTCTCTATCTTTTTAGCATTAGGATACCTACCTATTTATGGTGCTACTGCTACTGTGACATGGCTCACAGCCGAGGCTTTATATCTTTTACCTCATCATGGTGTCACACCACTGTAGCATGGGATACAAGTCCCTTGTAGTACTGAACTACATATACTTCCTGTAGCACACGCCGTACATTCACTCTGTCCAAGAACTCATTAAAGCGTCAAAGCCAATCTTACACAGGAATTATTCTATATAGAATAAAATAGTATACTATAGTGGTTTTGGGTATATATCCCACATTGTCAATAAGGACTACCCACTGTACCTGATATTTTTCCAGTCAGTGGTTCTCCCTTGAACCAAAGGCTAGATGCCTAGTAGATTTCTCTTTGAACTAATAGAATAAAACTTAATGGTAGGATTACAAAGACACAATATCAGAGGTCCTTCAAGCCCATTTTAACTGTTGTATCTTCGACTAGCTGGCACCTGAGATCTTTAGTGAAAGGATCTGCCAGGTTCTACTGACTCCGAATATCCACCACTATAATGACACCAGTCTTGATGAGGTTGTTCAGTGCTCCCTGCCGAAGCCGTACAGTTCTCTTCTTTCCATTGAAGAGATTATTAGATGCTACTGCTACAGCTGCCTGGTTGTAGTAGTATATAGGTACAGCCAAATTTTTTACACCAACCATTAGAAGATCGTACATGAGCTCCATAAGCCATTCTGCTTCATCTGCTACAGCTGCAAGTGCATAGAACTCAGACTCTATCGATGAGCGTAAGAGTATTGTCTGCTTCTTTGACTTCAACGATATGACAGCTCCTTCCATTGAGAAAATATATCCTATTGTGGATCTCTCGCTCTCTTCTTCTGAGCACCAACTAGCATCACTAAAGCCTTCTACCACTGATGGATCTTCGTTGTAGTAAAGTACAAATTTCTGAGTCTTCTTGAGGTATCTCATCACCCTCTTCACAGCTTTCCAGTGTTCAACACTTGGGTTACTCATGAATCTACTCAACATCCCCACAGCAAAAGCAATGTCAGGCCTAGTAGCATTTGTAGTATACATCAAGCTCCCGATGACGCTAGAATACTCCAACTGTCTGACGCTTTTTTCCTGGGTTAGGCTTCAATATTTTTTCACACCTATATGGAGTATCGATCCCTGAAATATCCTGATATCCATAGCGTGTTAGCATTTTCTCCACGTTGGGAGCTTGTGATAGAGCAAGCCCAGCTTCCGTCCGGATTATCTTAATCCCAAGGATGACATATGCATCTCTCATGTCCTTCATATTGAATTTAGACGATAGAAACATCTTTGTTCTGGTGACACTTTCTTCATCCGTGCCTAGGATTACCATGTCGTCCTCATAGATACAAATGATAACACCTTTATCGCCAGCGAACTTCGTGTACACACACTTATCAGTTTCGCTGACCTTGTATCCATTTGATCTAATAACTTTGTTAAACTTCTCGTACCATAATTTGGGAGCTTGCTTCAGACCATATAGATATTTTACCAATTTGCATACTTTATTTTTAAGACTTTGACGACAAACCCTTCTGGTTGCTACATGTAAATCTCCTCAGTCAGTTCACCATTCAAAAATATTGTCTTGACGTCCACCTGATGAATTACCATTCTGTGAATAGCACCTAGAGCAATCATCATACTGATAGTAGTCATCCATACAACAGGAGCATAGGTATCGAAGTAGTCAATCCCATGTATCTGAGAAAATCCCTTGACCACTAGCCTGGCCTTGAACTTGTGAATAGTTTCGTCTGCTTTCATCTTCTTCTTAAAGGTCCACTTGCATCCGATGGGTTTAGCTCCTTTAGACATATTGACTAACTTCTAAGTATTATTAGAAGTTATCGAGTCAAACTCGTCATGGATAGCCTCTTTCTAGAAAATAACATCTCTGGTCTTCATTGTCTCATCATACGTAAGCAGATCAGCTTCCACATGATAGGTAATAAAGTCTTCTCCAAAGTCCTTCGGCCTCCTTACTCGCTTTGATCTCGGCTCAGCAGGTTCTGGTTCAGATGTTGTCTCATCAACGATAACTTCTTCTTGGACTACTTCTCTTTGAGAGGTACTTGCCTCGTCCGTGCTAGCAATATTCTTCGGGACATCTATGAGAACAATATTCTTGTGCCTAGAAAACTTGTCTTCAAAGAATTTTGTATCATGAGATTCTATGATATGATTAGATTCGATATCAAGGAACCTCCGAGCATCACTCTTATCTACATAGCCCAGAAATATAGTTTTCATAGTTCTCGTTCCCAACTTCTGAATCTTGAGGTCTGGAAGCTTCATATACACCATATACCCCTATACTCGAATGGCATTCAAGTTTGGTCTGACCTTGAACCAGAGTTCACGAGGAGTAATGTCAGATATCGCGAAAGTTACTCTGTTCAGAATAAACGTTGATGTAAGCACTGCTTCTCCCCATAAGCACTTTGGAAGTCCTGTTGTCAGCAACATGGAGTTCATCATCTCTGTCAGCGTCATATTCTTCCTTTCTGCTACACCATTAGATTGAGAATAATACGATGCAGTGGTTTCATTGACAATTCAATATTCTTTGCAGAATGATACAAATTCAAAGGAACAATATTCTCTACCTCGATCGCTTCTGAGTCTTTTGAGTTGTTGACCGGTTTGACGTTCTGCTTCAGCCTTGAAGTCCTTGAACTTCTCGAACGCTTCATTTTTTACTTGAGAAGATATACGAATGCGTACTTCGAGAAATCGTCAATAAAAATGATGAAATACTTTATCCGACTTTTATGGAGAATTGCTTGAACTCACAGATATCTGAGTGTACCAACTCCAGAAGATATTTGCTTCGGTTCACTTTTCTGAACGGCTTTCTGACGATCTTCGTCTGCGCACAAACTTCACATTTCTCCACCTCCTTACCCCCACGTTAGGAGATAAGGCCTAGACAAGACATCTTATTAATGTGTTTATAATGCACATATCCTAAGTCTATTATGCCACAACTCAAGAGAATAAGAAGAAGTAGAGACTGCATTGATACAAACAGAAGGAGTTACAAGCTGCAGTTTAAATATTCCTTCGGTACAGAAAATTTTTTCAAAGTATGTTCCCTTGTAGGACATTACCATCTGACCGACATTGATATTCATCCTCAAGCCTGACTTTCACAGCAAACTCCTAGAAACCAGATTCTTGGTGATCATTGGTACGTGCTTCATATTCTCCAGTGTTAGTGACTTTCAAGAATTCAGCTTCAGCACTATCATCCTGATCCCCAGTATTGTAACTTGAGACTTATCCGCCATCAAGACTTTGTCAGAGGTAGGCTCATACTTGGCGAATAACTTCTTCTTAGAGCACACGTGGTGTCATGCCCCGGTTCCATAGGCAAGGAACCAAGTCACGTGGCAATGGCCCGCAGCGCACTTCGGCAGGCATTCCAATCTAATGGGCCCGTCGGAGTACACTTAAGCTGTAAAGTACAATAAATAACCCATCAAATAATACATAAATAGTCAAACTAAATCTCATCCACAGGCAGCAATATAAGAGCACAATAGAGGTAAATACAACAACTAATGTGCAGAAAGAAAATATCCAAGATAAGTATCAAGTACAAATACTAGAGTAGTCACACGGGAACAAACCTGCTAGCACAAAATACTGGAATGAAAGTAAGCAATAAGATAACTTGGAACGACAACAGGTAATTAGGTAATGATACCGTCCCAAGGAAAGAGTCACTGCCAGCGATCAGGCGAGGCGAAGTCCTCAGGGATGATCTCGTCCTCGGCAGTGAGTACAGCTGCTGGATAGATGCCCGGCCCGTACTCCTCCGGGTAATCCTCGTCTCCTACACCTGGAAGGGAACCAGGTCCTCAGAGGGATATAACAAGGTACAAAAATACAGCATGCCAAGTAAACAGAAAGTACAAGTGCAACGA
The DNA here is from genome assembly GCA_036927795.1 of Iris macrosiphon. NCBI lineage: Eukaryota > Viridiplantae > Streptophyta > Magnoliopsida > Asparagales > Iridaceae > Iris > Iris macrosiphon. Next base: position 145,998,018 of record JAYESA010000003.1, on the reverse strand, counting down.
CTAGGTACTCTATCATAACCAAACAAGTGTGACACAGTTTGAAGACAATGTTCGACGCGTGGGCTATCTAAAATAAAACCGTAGCTCTGAACACAGAGACACACGGGGCGTACCGTAGCTCCGAGCACAGAGTCACACGGGTGATACACTACTCTAGAATACAGGAACACTACATATACATATATAAGCGCGTACAGAGGAGCCCAAACGTCTAGTAACTGTCTTCCCCTTCCCAAGCGGTCAACGATGGTGCGCTGAACCTGAACCTCTATCTAGCAGTCTCGATACACGACAATAACTCAACAAACGCGACCCTAAGGTCGTCCCAATCTTTGGTCATGATGTCAGTATCAGGATACAGGAATCTGGCACGATCACAGTGTATGAGTGTGTCCTGGGGTGTCGATGTACTCAGGTACGTGCATCGAGGTGCTACGAAGCATCTAACAAATATTCTAAGACGTTACGATGAACGTCAGCACCTGGTTGTGATCCGGACACGAAAATATCGAACGTCAACATAAATACACGCACAATGTACATAAAGAACAACAAATATTTGTAATCTGAAATACAGGGTGGCAAGGTACCCTTGCCTACGCGCGGCTGCTGGTAACGGGGTCCCGGTACCGCGTCCAAGCCCTCAGGTCCCGCAGCACTTAGAGATGAGATACAAACCAATAATCAATAATCTATTCCACGACAGACAGGGATGCGACACACATCTACACCTAAACTCAGTCTCAAACTCAAATAGTTAACTACTAATTTTACAGTCCTCAATCTCTGATCCTTGATCCGAATAATACCTATCTCAAAATCAATCACCTGTATAATATCATCAGACCCAATCCTCAATCCCCAATATTCATTATGATGCTTTTCAGTAGTTCAAGTCATGATGTCCTCAGATTTTACCCTGGTATTCACCGACATTAATATGCACGTTTAAATATATCAACCTTGAATAAATTAAATATTAATCAATTAAACCCTCGGTAAATAAATCATAGTGTTATTTCACAATAATTTAATTTGTTCAACAATATTAATCAATGGTGCATAATAAATTACAATGCCCTAACATCTCAATGTATCTCAATACCTTAAATATTACTCTTGCAATTTCCACCCATGCATATAGTTCATAACCTTCTTATATTATCCCGACACATAAGCAACAATCCATGTATTCTCATACCCTATCTCACGTTTATCCATTTATTTCCATTTTAATATACTTATGACGAATAAACCCCAAGTTCACCATTAAACCCTAATCACCCATAAATAACACATGATCATTTATACTATACTACATCTACACAACAATATTTAAACACAAACCCTAGCTAATATACATAAATCCATATATAACAACAACCCAAACTAAAATACAACACAGTATAAATCAATATAGGGAGGGGAAAAGTGGTATACCTCGACGGCGAGGTGGCGGATCGCTGGCTGGAGCGAGGTGGTGTTGGCCGGACTGGATGGGTGTCAATGGTGATGGTAGTGATCTCGTGGTGGTGGTGGTGGTGATGATGGGAGCTTGTGGTGGTGGTGGTGGTGGTGATGATGATGGGAGCTTGTGGTGGTGGTGGTGGTGATGGTGATGAGGGAGCTGACAGGGAGGAGATGGCCGGATGAGGGAGGCCGGAGCGGCGCTGCTGAGGCGGGTCAGCCGGCCGGATGAGGGAGACTGGCTGCACAGTGGGTCGAATGCGGCTGCACAGTGGGCCGGATGAGGCTGCACAGTGGGTCTGGACCGGAGAAGCTTCAGTGGGGCTGGACCGGAGTGCTCCTCTCCAGGAGGAAGAAAGGGAGAAGAAGAAGAAGAAGAAGAAGAAGAAGAAGAAGAAGAAGAAAGGAAGGAGAAGAAATGTGTATGGAAAATAATATGGAGGAGGGAGGAGAGAGAGAGAGAGGGGGAGTGCGGTTCCTGATGTCTAGGGATTAGGGCCGGCTTGGGAGTTGTGAGGGTGATGGTGATGTTTTATAGGGAGGTGTGTGAGTGATGTGTGGTGGGGATGCTCTCATTTAAATTGGAGGGCTAGGATTTCACATGGAGGAGTGGGTTTCTCCATGCAAAGGAAGGGGGGAAAAAGGTTGACTAGGTCAAAGAATGGTAAGCTCTCCATTTGGTCATGGCCAATAGGGTAAGGACACCTAAATTAATAAATTGCAACTAAGCCCCTTAAATTCGAAAAATTTTACGAACACATGAAATGATGCAAAAATTATGGGGAAAATGGAGTTTGGTGATTTGCATGGTGAGGGGGTGTTGGGTGTTTAGCATGGGTTTAATTAAATGGGCATTGGAATTAATTTGGGAATTAAAATAGGATTAGACAAAATTGGTATCCCCGATTTAAATAGAATTAAAGTGTCCCGCGCTTTTAAATTAAATGGGGGCACTTGGGGTCAAAATTTGGAAATGACACAAAGGTCAAAAATGGTGGGGGCTTAGAGTCAGTCTTGGACCCTTTAGTTGGTCCGGCTCAACGGGTTAAGTTGGTATCTCAAAATTGAGGGTAACGACACAGGTGTCCGACACAGAATTAAATATGGATTTTAGGATACTGGAAGTTGTACGATTAATTTAAGGCACAACGAATTTGATTTTTGTGTGACGAAAAGTCCAATGCCTAAATTGGTGAGTCAAGTCAGAAGTACAATAGTCCGATGGAATTTATGGGCTGATATTGGGCTCCGAATAATTAAACAATGATAGGACACGCCAAGGGTTTAATTAAATAAAATAACAGACACTCTACTCTAAACCTCAACATCTGTTGCTAATCCAAAATTTTCCAAATCCAAACCTGACTATCTATAGAATTAATCGAGGAGGTTTACATGTGGCAAGATGCACCAGTGTTCACCCACCCGTCAGTGTCCACGCCATGTGATTCAACCTGCACAATCATAGCAACTAGGTTAAGCTCACCTTGTTATTTCGGTTTAGGCTTCGACCTGCAGTCGCTCTTATAGTAACCCTTCTTGCCACAGTTGTAGCATGTCACATCAGTCTTCGGCTTTGGCTTGAACTGAGTCGACTTCACCTTCAGCTGGTTGAAGTCCTTCTTATTCTTCTTGTAGAAAGTTTTTTGCTTCCCTTTAGAGTCACTAACATGTACCATGTTGGCGTTAGCCAACTACTTGGACAAGGAGTCCAACTTCAGTTGCCCCCTGGCTTCATCTTCAATGTGAATCCAGTGAAGAAGATCTTCGAGCTGGATCTCCATCTTTTTACGGTACATGTCAGTCTTGAACCTGATCCAGCCTGGAGGAAGTTTGGTGACGATAACCCCCACCATAAATTTGTCTTTCTGCTTCATGCCTCTTCCTCCAGTTTCTGCTACATCTTCAGAAGTTTCTTAACTTGTGGTAACATCACCTTCTCGTTCTCAAATTACAAAGTGAAGGACTTCTCGATGAGATGGATTTTAGTCATTTTTTTGTCAGTTTTATAATGCTTCTCAAGAAATTCTCAGACATCTTTTGTCTTCTCCTTCTTGTTGTAGGACTCTGCCATCGAGTCGTCCATAGCATTGAGAATCAACAACCTGCAGAGGTCGTTGTCTTCCTTCCACTTGGAGTGTGCGTCCTGCGCCATACCAACTGCAAGCTCTCCTCCATCTTCGGGAATGGTAGATTCAGGATCAACCAACAAATAAGCAACTTTGACAAGACAAAGATTCAAGGAGATCTTCCTCTTCCAAATGTTGTAGTGTTCGCCATCAAACTTCTCAAGCTTGTGAAAGCAAGTATCAAGAAGGTTTGAGCGGTTGTCTATTCTAACTCGAATCTTGCATCGATATTGTTAGTCCCGAAGTCAGATCAAAGAATAAGAAGTAGCCACAAAGTAGAGACTCACACAAGAGTTCGTCTCTACAAACTCCAGAAGAGAAGTTGGCGTACTGAGATTCACACAAGAGTTCCTCTACAATGATACACAACCCCACAGAAGCACTAAACAAGGAACATGTTATAAACTGACAAACCAAAAAAATGTAAATACAACAAAAATCAGAAAATCATTCTTCTCTTTACGTTCGCAGACGCTACACTGAGAAGAACGGGAACAATAAAAGAAATACAAAAAAGGAAACTCTTGCTGGGGTGATCAAAACCACTAGAGTTCAAGGCAAGATTCACAACAATCTGCCCTCAGGATCCAGCAAGTTCACACGAGAACTTCTGGAACGCTCTTGGTCACCTTCGGATCACTCGGAAGATTCCTTTGGAAGGATGCTAACTGCTGCCGTAGGTCCTGCTGGTGCTATCGATTTTTGTTTTTTTTAATTTTTTTAACTCTCTAAATGAAAGAGGACAGCCTGTATTTAACGAGAATTTCATCTTCCATGCGGCCTGAAGAAAAAAATAGGCCGCATGTGCCACCTGTGTCGCTGTACTGCACAGAGCAGACAGAGCCGTTAGGCGCCGAAAGCTGCAGCCGCGTGGCACAAACAACCACGAACCTCCTGCGCCACCAGCGTTTTGTACTACAAAAGAGCAGACAACGTCGCATCGAGCCGCCAACAGCAGTCCCTGTCCCCTCCACGCTTGACTTGCTCAAGCTAACTTGCTGGCCGCATAGCGCCTGGTCGCATGGGCTCTTGGCCCCATGCGCACCAAGTCGCATGGGCACCTGGCCGCATGCCCCCCTGACAGCATGGCCTCTGGCCTCATGTGCTCCTGGCCGCATGGCTTCTGGCCGCATGCACAAATTGCGCCAACAAAGCGCCACTTTGCGCCCTTGAACCTGAATCCGAGTCGCTAAGCCCCTTTGGGACTTAGCTAATAAGAAAAACTTCTCAAAGGTGGTGACAAAATAAAGATTGTCATAATGGACTTCACACTTAATCCCTCTAGAAAAGTCAACCCACATGGGCCACCACCCCATGTGCATATATCAATACTAAGCAAAGCTATATATTAAGATATACACATTGGTGGTTTTCCAATGTGGGACTAAAACTCCCAAAGCAAAGTGAAAAACACAAAGAACTCGCTCATCCAAACCTGGCCGCATAGCGCCACGAGCTAAGTGCAAAGTGTGCCAACAAAGCTCCACTTTGCGCCCCTGAGCCCAAGACGCGGGATTTAGCTCCTAAGGAAAACTTCTCAGACGTGGAGACAAAACAAAGAGTATCATAATGGAGTTCACACTTAATCCCTCTAGGAAAGTCAACACACATTGACCACCATCCCATGTGCATATATCAATACTAAGCATAGCTATATATTGAGATATACATATTGGTGATTTTTCAATGTGGGACTAAATCTCTCGAAGCTAAGTGGAAAACACCAACAATGTGCATGTTCAATCAAACTCCTGCCTATATACGGAAATTTTGATTGCTTTCGAAAGTAGAAGGATGCTCATGAAAGTAGAAGGATGCTCATTTTGGAAGTGCAGTAACGTACAAGAATGTTCGTGCAACATATGTTGTTAGTTAGGCCACGACTTCTTGTGTCTTACTATGGGAGCATATGCATTTATCAATCGATTTCAAAACGGGACACCACGCACATATATATATATATGGAAAAGATTATTGTGCAACTAACAAGGACAAAGTGGAAACATCACCATGTTTTATAATTATTATTTAGGAAATTATTTGGCTACCAATCGCTTTTCCTTGAAGCCAAAAAAATGGGGAAAAGGAAAGAGCTGCTATCATTGACATCATTAAGGATTAACATATAGTTTCACCATCAAAGAGAGAGAGAGAGAGAGAGAGAGAGAGAGTCGAAGACTTGCTAGTTAATTAGAGGAATGGCTGAGAGCCTCCATTTGAACAGTGAGAGGCAGAACCGAAAAAGAGAAGAAGTATATATGTGGACTGATTAGTAGAACACTGCTACTTCCTTGCATGATAATTACACTGTAGCTGCTGCGAGTGTGACAGAAGAGAGGTGTGTATGCCCTTTGAATATTTTGCAATGATCTTTAGCTTAATTTGTTCAAATCAATTGTATTTCATAGTTTCTCCCACACTTTATGCTTCTGGGAGCATAAAAGTTTTTGTCGATGAGAACTGCTTCTTTTTCCTTCAAGATAAAAACGGTTTTGTTCTTGTTCCGTCTGAAAATTGTCAGCTTAATATTTCCATGATACCCGTCATTTCTATTCCTTTCTTTAGGTTATCTAAATCTATGACTTCAAAATAACTGAATAGATTCTTTATTCAGTCATAAGAACTATGTTTTCTTTCTTCTTTTGAGAAAATGAATTTGTAATATCATCCTCTCGTAGTACTGTGTCACGTTTCAATAAGTTTTGCTCAATTCCCTTTTTTTTCCAGCGGGGTTTACATTATACAACTTTGTAATTAATAATATAGTAAATGTTTACCAAATATCCTTCAATGTCATCTGTATTCTTTGTTTAATATCGTCTGTATTCTTGGTCTCTTGGGATACATAAAATTCTTACATCTTCCACCTTAATGTCGGTATTAGCCTATAGAGAAAAGAAAGAAAGTATGTTGTGACATTATATGTTGTTCTCCTGATTCTGATTGAAGAATTTTATGTTTAACTAGAATCTCTGGTTGAACTTGAGCCCCACTACTCTGTTAGATCAATCACTGACTCCCTGTAAGAACTATGCTAACACAAAACTTCTCTCTTTTCTTCCTGGCATCAAGTACTACTCTACTACCAGTTATGTTACAGAATAACAACTTCTACGAAAAGGTGTTCCTCACCTATTCTCCTGCAGCTCTTTGTGGAAAATATAGTCCCCTATAAGTTCATTCATCAACAGCTACTCTAATACCAGTTATAGTTGGCAAAGAATATCGAACTCTGAACACTCAGGGTTTTCCCGGAGGAGGAAGATTAGGTAGTGGGGTGAACAATATCCTAGTCAGGAACATAACTCCTCCATTTTCACTAAATCCTAGATTAAGAATTCCTTGGAGACTAAGCTAGCTAGGCCTTCTTTCTTCCCGAGAACAACCCTCCTCGCAACTAATGTAGTTCTTTCCCTAGACAATCACACAAGACTTAATGGCTTAATTATTTGCATGCCATTCATCTACTTCATCGTACTTCTTGAGATAAATGCTTAACTCATAACTCTTCTAGTTCTCTCAAACCTTAATAATCCCTACCAGCAAACTTATAAGCCATGAGACAAGGCCAAGCCTTATTTCCTCATAGCCCTAGCTAACTCGAGACTTGGTAAAGAGCTCTCGCTGCATTGGTGTACTCACTCACGGTTGGACTTGATTCATTGATTGCTTAATCGTGAATATCTCTACTCATTTCTACATGTACTCTCATTTTTATGCGTGTGGTGAGATGTATTTATTTTACTTTACTATATATAGACGAATTTGAGCTTAAATATACTCAACTATCAAGTTTTGGCTTATTTGGTATCCTTAGCACTTACACGGTTACACCTTGAACTTATTTTCTCATTTAAATACTCTGAACTATTCTAGTTTTACAAGTTTTTTTTCCAAATAGTAAATATTAGCTGTGTTTGAGCAAAAGCTCAACTTTCCTTTTTTTCTTTAGTCCCACATCGGTTGGACCCCCCCCCCCCCCCCCCTCCCTCCCCTTGTATGTATATATTAGTTCTTCTTCATTGCTCTCTTAAAGATGTTGTGTGGGGAACCCCTTGGGCCACGCGCGCGTCGTCACCGCCGTCGCTCGGTTCGGTTCGCACGCGTAACGGGTGCGGGTACGTGTCCACACCTGCGGACGCCGAATGTCGATCCAATTTACTCTTCGGGTTCAGGCTGGGATCAAAAAATCTTTTTGCTCATCTTTATTTTTTGAACCGATTTGACCCATTCCTCTCTCGAACCAAATTATGTTCTCTAAATCCTTGCTCTGGATAGAGCTAAGTTCAGTCTCTCTCTCCGAGTTGTGTGCAACGAAGAGTAGTCGGGGGGGGGGGGGGGGGGGGTTTACCACTAGGAGCTTCCGAGAAATGTCTGCACATAAACATCGGATCAACTCTTAGGACAGTGTTTCATGCTTCCCGGAGGCAGGTAACAATTTTTATTTTCTTTGTTCTCTTATCAATTTCTGAAAAATAATATATATATATATATATATATATATATATATATATATATATATATATATATATATATAACAGTAAATATCAGACATTTGACCTACAGTGGGTAAATTGTCGAAACTTTAAATGCTAGGATATTTCTTTGCCAAAAAAAAAAAAAAGAAGAAGTTTAGGTATTAAAGTGTCAAAATTTGATACTTCAGGTTTAAGAACAAATTACCCTATAATAATGTGATTGTATAATTAAGGTGAGAGGTTATCCAAAAAAGAAAAAAATGGGCAGCAAAACCCTTGCTTGACTAGGAATCTTGTTCTTTGATATTCTCATATCCAGGATAAGAACACGAAAGAACATATGACACATTATGCTTTGAAAAACTTCAAACTCCTAAAGTCTTGGTATCATGATCTTCTTGTCAAAATAATATAATTGAAGATTTCTTGGTAAATAAACTATACTACTTCTTGATACATACTCTAATTTTTAAATGCATTATGAACTGTAGGGATATGGATGATGGTAGCTTGACCAACCAGTGGGAGTTCAGCTCTCTATATCATTGCTTCACCTCTCAACAAATGTTGACCGACTTCCAACCTCCCCAATCTTCGGAGACTGGGTACTTCTTTTCATCCATGGTGTCTCCTCCCATGAATTTCCTCAAAAACCAGAGTAGCTGTACTTCTTTCGGATCCCAACAGGCGCCTCCAGCCTTGGTGGCGGAGGACGAGATACCAATTCATGGGGATGGGGTTCTGAACTCTTCTCATGAGGGTTTCAAATGGAACTTTCAAGATGTTCGAGATCATGAAAAAAGGTCCAAGGGAGCTAATTACTCGAGATTTAGGCAGCTGCACGCGAAAGAACATATCATGGCAGAGAGGAAGAGAAGGGAGAAGCTCAGCCAGCGGTTCATAGCGCTTGCGGCAGTCATTCCTGGGCTAAAGAAGGTATTTCTGATGATTTAAAGTTTCAGTGATTAATTCGTTTATAAAAATTAAATTTTTTATTTTTGCTTAACTCGGAGCTTGATTCTTTTCATTAAGGCATGCCTTCTAAGATCTACTCATGCTAATACGATGAAACAATTTCATATGTAGCTACCTAGGAACTAGGTATGTATCCTTCGGGAACGTAGTGAAGCTATATATATATATATATATATATATATATATATGTTGGAAATACATCGCAAAAATCGTTTTCAAAACCAAAGAGCTTGTAAGAGAACCGAGAAAAATCAACACAAACCAAACATCAAAATCTAAGAGAACCGAGAAAAATCAACACAAACCAAACATCAAAATCGCATAGGAAATAAAAAAATGACACAAGCAATTTTTACGTGAAAAATCCAGATAGAAAAAATTACGGGACGATCGGAGTCCAACCCTGAAAAGCCTCCACTATTAGAATATAATATTATACCCTATACAAACTCTTCACCGATCCAACACGGATCACCACAACTCTTTGGAATAGAAAATTGATCTCAAACACACAGAAATAGATACGACGAGAAAAAGAATTACCCGAAACGATCTCCTCTTCGAAATAGCCGTGGATCTCTCATTTCTTCTGCCAATAGTCGCAAAACACTCTTGCCACTTTTTTGTTGTTGTATTGTATGAACATTTTTATAAAATCTTGAAATAGCCTGCGAAAGAACCGAAGAAAAGCAACACAAACCAAATGCCAAAATCACACAGAAAATCAAACGCTGACACAAGCGATTTTTACGTAAAAAATTCAGATTAAAAAAACCCACGGAACGATCTGAGTCCAACCCTGAAAAACCTCCACTATTAGAATAGAAGATTACACTATCTACAAACTATTCACCGATCCAACATGGATCACCACAACTCTTTGGAATAGAAAATTTATCAAAAACACACAGAGAACAGAGACGACGAGAAATAGAATAACCCGAAATGACCCCCTCTTTGAACTAGCCGTGGATCTCTTCTTTCTCTTCCCAATAGTTGCAAAGCACTCTTGTCACATTTTTGTTGTTGTATGGTATGAACATTTTTATAAACACTTGCATGGATTAGGGTCTATATATAGAAGCACAATATATATGAAAATTCAATTATATTCAATCATATATTTTTGGTCAAAGATATGAAAATCCAATCATATATTTGTTTTCCATATATGTTCCAATATACGATGTTCGATGCACTTTTTGAACTTCTTCGACACACGGATGACGCTCATTGTACTCCGGAATGTTCTCCACATAGGTTGAAAATGCCATCCACTCCAACAATATATAGAGGATTAGGAAAGTTGTAGCTAAATTCTGTAAATTTGCAAAATCAAGTTCTTATACCCTTCATTTCGCCAACACACCCTCTCTTCCTCCGTAGCTGGCTTGGATAGTCTTAATAAGATTATTATTCTTCTTTGTCTAAATCTTTCACCGCCATTTTGCCATCAAGGCTTTGTTCATGTCTCTCAAGTTTATGACACTGATCAAATCTCCAAACTCTTTCCTTTTTAGTCGGTCCTGAAATTTTGGAGGTCCTGTACAAAATTAAAAAGGGCCTCTTTAAAAGTACTCGAAATAAAATTACAAATCAATTATATCAAAACATAACGTAACTAATTGTTCCGCAAGTCAGATACAAGGTGATCAACATAAGAACGGAAGGGGCCATGTGAGGCTCGCATCAATGTATCAATAATTTGTCCATACACATGTGTGTTGTTCTGTATTGTATTCAATTTCATAAGTAAATTAAAAATCTTGATACAATATAATACTTAATAAGACCTACAAGTACTCAAATAAAATTATAAATAAATTGGGAGAGATTGGTGATGAATTGGTGAATAATTGGAAGTGGACCGTGGGCCAATATATATTGACCATAGAAAACTAAATTTCAGATAATCCCCTACTCCACCCCCCCCCCCCCCCCCCCCGGGACCGACCATAAGTATACTTTCTTAAGTTCCAAAAAAAAAAAAAAAAAAAAAAATTAAATAAAGTTTTACTAATTTCCAAATTATATTTGAAATAAATTCAATATATATGGACCAATATTGTCACACTCCGGTTCCACAGAATCAAAAGTCACCACTGAGCGTGATATCTCACAAGTATAAATTGTACTTGTACAAGGCAAGATCAATCACGGTGATAAAACACATCTCAAAAAAATAAGTCTTTGTAGCAAAAAATATGCAAAAAAAATTAAATATGCACAAGATATACAAAAATAATTCTCTTTATTGATATATGTAACAGAATTATAACGACTCAAGGCCAAAAGAACAACTCGAATACAGGCGCTAAATCTCAATACAATAAAACATGTCATAAGACTTACAAGTCCAAGAAACTATACAACAACGATGTTCCATATATTATGTCATTTATATGCAAAAGAAATCATCTTCGGCCAAACATCTTCAAGTTGCCATTCTTAGCTCTAACGCTACATCACATTCCATAAAACTCTGCACCTGAGAGAGGTCAGTACATTGAATGCACTAGTGAGTGGCCTCTAGCAAACTCAACTAAACCAACACTGTAGACATGTGAGAGCAGATAAATTATTATGTGATCTCTCTAATCTTGCCTTATGATCAGTTAAAATTTCATAAGCATGTTATATAGCATACAAAGGCATTGTAAATTGCTTCATAAAACAGATATAACTATATGAACACAGTTTATCTTATCCAACGATACCATCCTTTCCTGCATACCATGTTAACATTTATAATATATATAAATGTGTCAAAATATTTTCATGCATTAATTGTTAGCCTTCATAAAATATAATTTGTGCCTTGAGTTCGTCCCTACAAACAATTCGATAGACCTGCAAGCAAATTGAGATTACCATTCAGCCTAACTATATGAAGGTCACTGGTACCACATGTCATCTTGGATTATCTCAAATTAGACGGTTCCCTTTCAGCAGCGGTTAGCTATTCCCCCTGAAATATTTTGAATCACCCCATAGTGTGTCGCACCCTTCCAGCTCGGGTAGTTAGTCCTACTAAAAGTCCCGCAATACCCCGTGCTAGTATGTCACCATGGCTCCCATAATTTTCTCCTAGACCGAATCGGTCCCAAGGTCCTGGTGACAGCTCGAGGAAAGCCAAACTTATATACGAGTTGTTCATGACCATACAAATGCGTGAACAGTTAACTATAAAATATATACATGATACAAGAAATAAAAATAACTATGCAACACATCTATTTGCCATCACCACATTTCTCGAGCTATCGCTTGAACTTTCATCCTTCCCAATCTAGGGATTACCACATATTTTCTATCACCACATTCCTCGAGCTATCGCTTGCACTTTCATCCTTCATAATCTAGGATTACCACATTTACTTACTTCTCAGTCTAGGAATTTTATCTTGGCGACCCAGCGGTCCCAAACCTTTCAACATAAATTTTATCTCTAAACCACAATATGATATTCCACATATTTATAATAGCAATACAATATTCAATAACAACAATAATATATTCCATATGACAATTTAATGACAGTAATAAATTTTATATGATAAATAACAACAACACTATATATATATATATATATATATATATATATATATATATATATATATATATATATATATATATATATATATATATATATATAAGTTTATGACAATAGTTCAATGATCCATGTTCTTTAGGAGCAAGTTAACTGAGATGATATTATTCCACTTTTTCTATTTTGGTTCTTTTTAACTAGCATTAATTATCTCAAGGCATAAAAACAAAAGTAACATCATTTATTAAGTGTGAAGGTAAATAAGAGAATGATTAAATCACCCACCATAAAAAAATAGTATTCATCTCGAACACCAAGATCTCTGCATGGTTCTTTCGTCCGAATTCATGTCCAACCAAATCCTTCGAGCCAACAAACCAGCTCAATGCACCTCTATATATTCAACTTTTAAAATCTCAAACACCCCCCCCCCCCCCAAAAAAAAATCATTTGGCGATCAAAGCTCTTATATAAGAAAGCCCATGCTTTCCTTTGGCTGACTTGTAATAATGATATTTTCACTAGGGATAGTCCTCATCAGAAGAAAGTAAAATGGGTTAGAAAAAAATTCAATAATAAAACTAAAAGTAATCATCATTTAGTATATCTCATTTTAACAACATTTAATTATGGGCATGCGAAGCAATTGGGAGGGGAAACAAGAGAAGCTTCTTGAGATGCCATCATGCAGTACACATGGAGGGAACCCACTTGAGATAGAGATATAGTCTATGTTGGTGCTTATGCATATGGGACCAGGTATCATGCCCCGATCTCCCGCAGGATCGGCCGTCCCCACTATGTGCGAATCACCATGCCAACACCGCCGCAGAACGACCGTTTCTATCAGGAATGTGATATCGCACAAGCATAAGTTATGTCCATGCAAGGCCATGAATTCGAACAGGCGAAGAAATAGCTAAGCCACAGAGTTGCACAGATAATTCGTATACAACGGAATAAGAAACGAATAGGCAATTGGTAACAAGTTCATAGAGTCGTCATAGCTGAAACATTGAATAAAACAATTATGGGAGTAAAATAAGCACTTTATTGATATTGAATCAGTACTACAAGCGGCACTAGGCTGAGATTATAAGTCGCCCAAGTCCTTTCTCTCGAAACAATAAAGGTGTGCCAAGTGGCTTACAACATGAAATAATACATAGACGATGTTCCAACATTATGTCTTGTATATGTGCTTCAGCTTCAGATGTAGCACTTCAAGGCTCCAGAATGAACTCATCGCCTTAGCGCGCACGAGGGATTTCCGCACCGAACGAGGTTCTCTCGCACCCTACAAGTAATATGGTGGATTATCAGTACATGAATGCATTGGTGGGGAGGCTTCTCGACAGTTCGACAAATCCAAACACGTTATACAGGTTCTGTACACAATCTATTAAGTTATCTTTCTAGTCTTGTCTTAGGATCAGTTTCATAGCATAATGAAAAGCCTAACTCGTGTGGCAGTGCTCCGTGCGATATAAGAGTTACACGGTGATACTTACTAACTTACCATTTGTCATTTCCTGTCCAATAATAGAATCAAGTTAAATTAAGCACGATATATATATATATATATATATATATATATATATATATATATATATATATATATATATATATATATATGTGTGTGTGTGTGTGTGTGTGTGTGTGTGTGTGTGTGAAATCCAAGGACTCACATAAGCAAATACATTTGTCACGAGCGGGTTCCAATTTTAGGTTTACCTAGAGACTAGCATGTATCGTCCATATTTTATGTGTGCGGGCTAAGCAAAGACAAGTTCATCATAGCCGTCCACCTTAGAGATGATTCGTCTCGGTCGAGTGATACTCTGAGCGCGCATTTGAAAGTCTAAGTCTAAACTCCTGAAGGGCCAAGTCTGAAATCATTTGCCTCAAGCGAGTCTTCTCGGTGAGTAAAGCGGGTTAGGTCATCGCATTTGTGCCATTTTAATCAGCTCTTCCTGAGCGGAACAGGTCGTTACACTAGGGACGGAGCTAGGACTCCAGTTAGACAAGGGCCGAGCACCCAAGAAAATTAAAAAATAACAGTAATCACATCATAAAATCTAGAACAGAGCCAATATTTTTAGTGATATCAAATTCATAGAGAATGCATATTCAAAGTTCCATAGAATTGTATTCATAGAGTGCAGGTTCAAAGGTACAAAGATTAGAGAATGCAAGTTCAAATATTTTATAATAAAACTATATTGTACCTGCAGAAAGTATTTGGACCACCTAAAGAGCTTTATGTAAATAAACACAGCAAAATAGCTTTCTGGAACAAGCTCCAGTTGTTAGGCACCGATCTCCCGCAGGTAATCGGCCATCCCCGCTAGGCGCGAATCATCGCGCCAGTGCTCCCACAGGACGATCTTTTTCATTTGGATATGATGTCGCACGAGCACAAGCTGCACCCGTAAAAGGCCATGATCTGAACCGGAGAAAAAATGACTAAGCCACAGAGTCGCACGAATAGTCTAAATGCAGCGGAATAAGAAATGAACAGGCGATCGGTAACAAGTTCACAGGGTCGTAATAGCGGAAGCATTGAATAACACAAGTATAAAATTAAAATAAGCACTTTATTGATATTGAACTAGTGTTACAAGCGGCGCTAGGCCGAGATTACAACTCGCTCAAGACCCTCTCTTTCGAAACAATAAAAGTGTGCCAAGTGGCTACATTTGTGGAGTAATACATAGGCAATGTTCCAACATTATTTTTTGTATATGTGCTTCAGTCCCGGATGCAACGCTCCAAGGCTCCAAGAGCGAACTCCACGCCTCAGCACGCACGAAGGGTTTCTGTACCGAACGAGGTTCTCCCGCACCCTGTAAGCAATCAGGTGGATTATCTATACATGAATGCACTGGTGGGGAGGCTTCTCGCCCGCTCGACAAATCCAAACACGTTATAAAGGTTCTGTGCACCATATATTAAGTTTTCTTTCTAGTCTTGCCTTAGGATCAGTTTCATGGCAATGATGTAAAGCCTAACTCGTGTGGCAGTACGCCGTGCGATATAAAAAGTAACACGGCGAGACTTACCAACTTACCATTCTTCCTTCCATGTCCAAGGCAACCAAGTTAAACCAAGCATGAATGTATATATATATAATCCAAGTCAAATTGTATAAGCAAACACGAGCGTCGTGAGCGAGGTTCTGTTTCAGTTACACGATTTACATGGATATCCAGAAGTGTTGCAGAAGATGATCAAGTGTTAAAATATGTACATCTTTTATCATTATTCATCTTTTATCATTATTCATCTTCAGTTAGACAGTTTATAGTTCTTAAAAACCTAGAAGATATTTCTTGTTTTCACGAACTTTAACTTCCTACCAATAATAGGTAGGTTTACCTACTAGTTAACTGGCTAGGTTTTATGGCAAGGTAGTCTCATAAGTTATCTTGCAATATAGAGGGTTGGCACTAGATCGACAATTGATCATAAAAACTTTTTCAATTCATTTCTCAAGCTTTCTAATTATGCTCTATAGTCCACCTCATTCTATGGGAACAAGACTTGGATGATGATCGTAATAACTGATTGAAAGCATCTATATACATATGAAACTTAATTAGACATTTTGAAGATAAATGAAACAAAAAATTTCATCTACGGAGATAAATTTAGCTAAAATTGTATGTGAAGAAAAGTGTTAAAAAAATTGCGGTTGAAAGGACAAGTCGCCAACTAATTTGGCGAGTTGGAGTAAGTCGCCAACTGAATTGGCGAGTCAGATTATGGTAGAGCATTCCGAGGCCGGGAGAGGCGAGAAGGACGACGGCAGCAGTCATTTGGGTTTTATGGAAAAATATAAACTAGTTCAGATATGAGGGCTACGCTTTCTCGAAGGCACGGTTGATTTTTGAAGTGTACATGCAGAGGTCAAAGGCTACGAGGGAGTAGGTTTTCAGGCCGTCGGAGGGGGGTATACTTATTTATCATTTTGGGGGTATACTTTTGGTTTTTTGTGTTTTTCAGTTGTTGGGGGTTGGATTAGACTGGCTTATTTGTTTAAGGTCTTTTCCCTGATCAATAAAATTATTTATATATATATATATATATATATATATATATATATATATATATTGAGAGAGAGAGAGAGAGAGAGAGAGAGAGAGAGAGAGAGAGTGTGTAATAAGACCTTGAAAATAAAAAATGAGACCTTGTATCTCTCAAAAGTCGCAAAAAGGCACAAACTACCTCCTTCAAACATCTCCATAGACTCATATGTAACCTAAAAATAACACGAGAAAACACATAAAAACCTAATTAGAATCATAATAATGCATCAATTAATAAACCCTAACAGGATATCACCCTAAACTACAGCCCGTGGTGAACTAGCCGACCCGGATCAATTGGAAATTTGGAGTGCTCGAGGAGCACCATGACAATGATCTTTTTCTGAACACATCTTCTGACAATAATGCAGTTTTTTTTTTTCCCGGTCCCATAAAACCCCAGTACTGCATGCGATACCAATTGTGTCAATTATATGTCAAGAAAACTTACTGCTCACTTTTGCAGGCTGACAAGGCTTCCGTTCTCGGAGATGCAATCAAATATGTCAAAGAACTCGAAGGGGTAGTGAAGTCTCTCGAAGAGAAGAAGGTGAAGAAGGCTGTAGAATCTGCTGCAGTCTTCATCCAAAAATCCAAGAGTTACACCACTAGCATCGAGAATTATGGAAGCCCATCAAGCTCCAACAACAACAACAACAACAACAACAACAACGACAATAACGAGAAATCGGAAAAGCTCCTCCCAGAGATTGAGGTAAGGGTTTCCGAGAAAACCATACTTGTGAGAATTCACTGCGAGAACCGGAAAGGAGTGCTCGTTAGGGTTCTGTCGGAGATCGAAAATTGCCAACTCATGATCACAAACACTAGCGCCGTTCCCTTCTCCGAATCGTTTCTTGATATTACTGTAACTGCACTGGTAAGTCCTTAGCAGTACTTTCCTTCTTAAGAAACTATATGTAAGAAGGTTTATAACCCTTACATTCGCTTTTGGTCGCAGATGGAAGAAGGGTTCTCCTTAACAGTGAAAGAGCTTGTGAAGAAGATCAACTTAGCTTTACAGCCACTTCATATGATGAAATAAGTGAACCATGAACCTCTTCTTGTATATAAAGGTCGAGCTAATTTGCACCTAAATACCTTGTAAATTTTTTTCTTTTGCAAGTTGTTATTCTCATCATGTTATCTGAACTATCATGTTATCTGAACTATTATAAGCTGCAACTATATACTATGATTGGGTATCATTGTTAACGACATAGGGCTAGCAAGTTACAAATCGAATTTTTTTTTTTTTATTTATGGTATTTAGTTACTAATGATAATAGCTCAGGGTAGTAACTTGCTAACTATTATATATCACTAAATTAACAGTTTACAAAACGAGGAACATTCAGGGTTTTAGTTGCAAACTAGCCTAAAGGTTTACGATGTTGTGATTTGCTCTCTTAATTTTGTTGCGGTTATTATTATCAGAATCATGTTTGGAAATAACCTACCATGTAAATATAATTCAACAATGCTAAACTTGTCAATGTACTTGTTAGTATACCAATATGTGTTTATCACTAATTAGTTGTTTCTAAATGAGTTGGAATTAAAGGGTGTGTCTTGCGTATTTTAGGAAATTATAAATAGGGAAGTTTTGTTGATAGAGTGAGGTATAAATAAAAGTGGAGTTTTATATTTCTCTCAGTTCATTGTTGGTTCATTCTTTGAACAATGTCTTGTATACATATAGCTGCATATCCATTTGAGTTCTGTTATGATCTGTTAATTAAGGATAGGAGAAAACTTCAAAACACAGCTGTCTCGGTTGCTCATCTCTTTAAATAAGCATGCTTTGGTGTTAGGTGAGATTGCGGAATATATGACTTCTGGAAGCACGTACATATTAAAAATTGAAGCATGCTTATAATTTATCAAAGCACGTACATATTAAAATTGAAACATGCTTCTAACTTATCTGGCACAAGCTAAGATTTTTATAACGTTATTTAGGAATGTTGGGTTGACTCGATGTGTGTTTTGTTTGAGTGGGTACGTGGAGAATATTCTAGAGTGCGACGAGTCTCATCCGTGTGTCGGAGAAGCTCGGGGAGGCGACTATTGTCATTCGGAGATCGAAAAAACTCTAGAAATCAGAGGACCAGCATTTCTGTCCAGGGAGGGCCGAGTTCTGCTCGAACTCGGTCCCACCACCGAGTTATGTCCGAACTCGGTCTCCGGGGGCAAAATCGTTCTATCTCGAAAATGTCCAAAATCGCAGAACTCGGACCGAGTTCGGTTTCGACAGGCTGAAGAGAGATCTGGAGAGTTTTATACACCGTTGGATCACATCGTGTGGTCTAGATTTATTACGGGATTGAGGGAATATAAATAGGAATTTTCTAACTCTAATCAAATAAGAACTTTGGAGGCAAAAGTGCTTTGCAACTATTGAAAAGAGAAAGAGGGGATTAACGGCTACTTCGAAGAGAAGATCGTTTCGGGTATTCTTTTTCGTCATTTTCGTTTTTTTGTGTGATTGTAATCGTATTTTCTTCTTCAAAGAGTTGCAGTGATCCGTTTTGAATCAGTGAGAAGTTTGTAAGGAGTCTCCGTTTTCTTTATTTCAATAGTGGAGGCTTTTCGGGATTGGACTACGATTGTCCCGTAGTTTTTTTCATTTAAAATTTTTACATAAAAATATTTGTGTCTGCGTTTGATTCTTTTGCGATCGTTGACTTTTGTTTTGTGTTTTTTTTTTTTTTTCAATTTTCTCGCAACTTTTTAGTTTGAAAAACAGTTATCTCATTTCGTTTCGTTTCCTATATAGGTATCAAAGTATTAGTTTTGTGGTTTGGAATAATTTACACTAGCGGGTGCATCGAGATAGTGTTGTTAATATTCTGAATATCGTAGTACTCTCTGATTTATGACCTCCTTCATTGGATAAAATGCTGACGTATTATACTACATAACTAGAAAAAAAGGTTACATCTTTTCAATATAAACTTCTTTGAAGACTTTCAAAGTCTCCTTCTTTTTGCTCTGCACAAACAGAACAACAGATCTGTATTTTTGTTCCCTCTTTATTATTTGTAAAAAAAAACATTTAAAATATCTGTTGAGGCCTACATTTAATAGAGATAGAACAAAATAAAAAATAGAAATTGTAGGACAACATATGTGCTCTGCTGCACAAGTTGTTGGTTTTCGCCTATACTTAGGAGAGCCAACCAACAGGGCAGTTACAAAATATGAATAGTTTGCCTCAAATAAAAGCAGCAATCAATGAACCAGTAACACCTAAATTGTGGGCAATTATAGAACTAGAAAAGCAAACCGCACCCATAGGCCTCAAACTAGGCCCTGTAGAACTCAGACATAGGCAAACGATGCCAATTGACGCTTAGATGATTGGTGATTAAAAAACAAATATTGATTAGAGATTTGAACTTTGAGCACTAAGTAAAACCACCCACCATACTAGAGGTGAGCATTATTCGACCGAAAATCGAATCGAGTCGAATCGAATAAGAGATTCGGTTCGGTTTAAAAATCAGTTCGATTTCTGTTTTAAAAATACTAAATATTTTTATTCGATTTCGGTTTCGATTTTGGTTTTGAGTTTCGGGTTTCGATTTTCTTCCAAAACCGAAAACCGAATAAGAAAATATATATATATATATATATATATATATATATATATATATATATATATAGTAAATTACTATATATATTAAAAAAATTGCAAATAAACCGAAAATCGAAAAATCAAAAAAATTGAACCGATTTAATTAGGTTCGGTTTCGATTTTCGGTTGAATTCAGTTTTTCTTATTCGATTCGATTTTGAACCAAATCGAACCGATGCCCACTCCTACACCTTACTTAGCGCTTGAGTTCACACATCATATGTGTGCAAGTCGATAAATGATGACTCAAATATTAAAATACGTAAATAGTATTTGATCTAAATTAGCAACAGTGGAACTGGATAACGAATGGACCGAACCATTTTTTTCTCCATCCTACCAAACAAGGAGAGGAAAAAAGCAACAATGGAAATGGAGGAGAAAAAAAATAGCATTTGATCTAAATAAGCAACAGTGAAAATGGAGGATGGAAAAAATGAAAGAAAATGTGAATGTTTTTCTTCGTTTACAATTATATCCTATAAAAATTATATTACTTTAAAATAGTTCAATGAAGTCAAATGGTAAATAAATATTTTTAGTTAAGGATATAATTAGTAAAGTCTATATTTTTATTTTACTTCTTCCCACCTTTTTTTTTCTTACCAAATAAAGAAAAATGTATCACTTCCATTTGTCTTCCATCATACCAAACACAAAGTAAGAAAATGGTCTTTCCTTTACACATGGATGGAAAGTATATCTCTTCCATTTTTTCATCATTTCTACCAAACGGAACCTAAAATTGATCAGTTTTGACCTCGTCTGGGTCTGACCAGCCTGAACCGGTCTAGAGAAGTGGGTCAGTCTGAGCCTAGATAAAATCCAAAACCTCAAATCCAGTCCGATTCAGAACCTGGTTTGAGCCGGGCCGAACTAGGTCCGAAGTATAAGTTTGAGTTGGCCTGGGCCATTTTATGAACCAAAAGAAACTATTAAAAGTTAGTATCGGATTTGTGGTTAGCTAGTAATGGACAAGGATCCTATCTGTTGGGTGGTTGGTGGGTGGGTGGGTGGATGGAAAATCCATCCTTATCTGAATATTGGTTGGTTGTGGAAAATCCATCCTGATCTGAATAGATTGTAGATTGAGCCGGTCTTGTTCGTTAACCGGGCCTGGGCCAACCTAGCTTAGGTTTGATCGGGCCGGTTGTGGGCTGTTCTTCGAGCGGCTTGGCCCAATTCACACATCTAGCTCCACTCCTGACTCCCGCTGGATGGCCTCTCGAAGGAATACTTTTTAATTGTGCAGCTAGGAACACAACATAAGAGTTTTCCACAGAATCTTGTTCTTGTAATAGCGCCCAGTGTTGCGCCAAGACCCTCCTGGGTCATGCAAAATTTGTGTCAATACAATCCATAGTTTTGTCATCACGGCGTCAGACTGGCAGGCGCAGAACAACGTAGTGCTGATTTTGGCATCGTCCAATTTGATTTATCGAATATTTTGACGAGAAGACTTTTAGTCCCACAAGATGCTGAGGTAGAGCCTATAGACTCAAGGTGTGTATTGGGCCGGTCCGGACCGGTCCGCGGTCCGGGTCAACCGGGTTTTACCGGGTCCGGTTTGGACCGGGCTCAAACCGAAGAGAGCGGCGGCCGGAGCCGGTCCGGTCAACAACTAATTCGACCCAGCCCGGACCCATGACCCGGTCAGGATAGGACCGGAGCGAACCGGTCTGGGTCCAAGCCGGTCCACGGTCGGATCGGACCTGCCTGGTTATATATATATATATATATATATATATATATATATATATATATATATATATATATATATATATTAAAGTAAATAAAAAAATCGGGTCGGCTTGGCCCAACCAGGAACCGGTCCGGACCTGCAAAGTTGCACACCGGGTCGGGCCGGGCATACGGGCCGATTTTGCCGACACAGCCCAGACCAGCGAAGGAGGTGGGCCGAACCGGTCCGGGTCGTTGAACGGGTCCGGGTCGGCCCGGACTTAATTTGACTGGGCCGGACCAGTGGCGGATTCCGAGCTGCCCGTCCATTTAGACACCTTGACTATAGACTTGGACTTCGTCTATGGTTGCTTTAGCAGTTATAGCTTCTTCCTATATAAATGTTATTTCATAATTTGTAGAATTGATAAATTACCATTAGAAGTGATATTGTACAAATTTAAATTATACTTCAATAAGACAAAAACATGCACGTGTGAGAATATATTTTTGAACATAAGATTAAAATAATCTAGCAGTGGAAAGTTGAAGACAAAAAATAGCAAGAAAAGAACTTTTTCATTAATAATTTGAAACATAGTACAAAGATCTCAGTACAATCGAAATGTTGTCTCATCCTATATTTCGTAAAATAAACAAAATAACTAAAAAGCTGTTATGAAATAATATTATTGTTACATGTGTAGAAGCATGAAAATCATGCAGGGCGTATAGAGCCCATGCACCCTCAAAATGGAAGCATGCCGCAGAGAAGCCACAGAAAGCACATGCGACCGAGGGTCTCG
Organism: Iris macrosiphon; assembly: GCA_036927795.1. NCBI lineage: Eukaryota > Viridiplantae > Streptophyta > Magnoliopsida > Asparagales > Iridaceae > Iris > Iris macrosiphon. Next base: position 145,975,205 of record JAYESA010000003.1, on the reverse strand, counting down.
TCCAGCCTGTAGAGCATCCATGCGGCCCGTACAAGCAAGGAATTGGAAGCCGCATAAGAAGATCCCATGCTGCGTGAATAGCCAAGAAGTAAGGGGCCACATGAGATTCCTTGACACGACATTCAATGCCTGTCAGAAGTTTTGACACACCACTCGTCACCCAGAGTGCTTCGAGAATCGTAAGAGAGGCCACGGTTCATAAAAGGACGAAAAGTCACATTAGTGCATTAATGACTTCATCAGATGTGCCATGCCGCGTGTTCCCTCATATACAGCTACTGCCTTATGCGGCCTCGTCATCATGCGGCCAAAGTGTTCAATCGACCAAGGCCATTAAAAATAGTTTTGGACCTCAATAAATTCCAAAAAAATTACACAATATTCTATTGTTAATTATACACCCAAAAATTATAATTTTTGCACTATTTTAATAATTAATTTAATATACAAAAATATAAATTCATGAACGAACATTTATTATAATTAACTAAAAATAATAAAAAATTTCTACAATAATAATTTATAAATTTTTTAAATTAAATTTTAAAAATCAGGATGTTTACAATATGATCATTTGTGCTAATAAAATATTAAACAAATAATAACTGAAGTGAATAGCGTGAGGACCGATGAAGTGAAGAGGGCGGGGAAGATGAAAATGAGAGAAGAGTTGAGAAATAAAAATTAGGTTTGGCTCTTGGTAGCAGTGCTTGAAAAGTGAAGACATTGAAGAGTTAGAAAATTAGGATAAGTTACTAACTAAAAATAATATTTTTTAATATAAACGGGCGAAAATATTTATTTTGGAAATACAATATGTCCGATTCCGTTTATTTTACATGTTCCGTTTTGATCCGATCCGTTTAATAAAATTTTAGAAATAGAATTGTTTGGATAATTTACGGTTCGAACTGGATCGGAATCACAGATCCTAAATTCGTATGTCCAGTCCTGATTATTATTAATATTATTATTTTCTTTCTTTACCTCTTTCCCAAGAATTAGCAGCACATCTTCTGTGCTCTCTCCTTTGTCTACAACAAGCCCCCCTACCCACACCTCCCCTCCTCTCTATTGTCAATGTCATCACCCACTCCTTGAGTACTTTGTCGCCGCCACCACCATTGTTTCTTTTCCATAGCTCCTTCTTCCTCTACTCCCCTTCCCGATCCGTTCCACCACCACAACCACCTCCTTTACCAAGAACTCACCGGGAGAGCGGCACTGGAGGAGGAGGAAGAGAATGTCAAGAGGTGATGGTGCACTGGCGAGGGACGACGACGATGGTAAGAGAGAGATTGGGGTGCTTTCTCTGGAAGAAGTGAGAAAAAGATATAATAATTTGGTCAAAAAAGAGAGAATAACAATAACAGTAATAATTGTAATCATTATTAATAAATTATTAGCAATAATTTGATCAAAAATTATTATCGGAACATACACTTAAAAATATTCAATAGTTAAAAATAATAATTGATATAATATGGAAGATAATATTACCTCAATTTATTTTAAATATATCAAGTTAAAAATTAGTCTAAAATAAACCTCTACCTACATAGCATGTTTTTTTCCTCTTTCTTTATAAAATATTTAGGGTAAAGCCATTATCATGTCCACTTCTTGTAGACTTTGAAAACCTCAGCAGTTGATAAAGGAAAAGAAAGAAGCACTGAGAGTTGCAGTGAAGAGTGACTCCCGCTGCCACTCCCGAGCAGTGGGTCGGTCTGAAAATTCAGACCCGGAAGTCCATTCATGCGCATTTGTAGAAACTTCTATGTATAATGGAAGTGGGCAGTTGGGTTGGTGTTTGACTGTTGACTCAACAATCATTGTAAAGATCGTATCCATCACACACCAATAACCTCACCATTGTGTTTTTTAATCAAAAAAATTTCACCTTTTCGTTGTTTTCTTTTATAATTAAATTCTGTTCAGAAGGAAAAATAAAAAACGAAACTTATTTTGCTTATTTTGTTTATAGTTTTTTCTTTCTTTATAATTTTCTTCATTTCTGAAAATAATACCAGAAGGATCAGCCAATATTGTAGTCAAGTTCGAAAAAATTGCATAAAACATGCTCAGTTTCGAATTTATTTAAGACTGGACATCCCTTGTGCTAATCCAAGTTAAGTTCAAAACTATGACTCGATAATCATTGTGACGGCCAAAGTCATCACACCATTAATTACCAACTATGTGTTTTGTAATGAAGAAGATTTGACTTTGATGTGAATTATGATGTTATGATTAGCAAGAACCCGTCTAAAATAAGTATAGAAATAATAACATCTTAGTATATGTATAGATTAAGATCTGATTTTAGATTGTTGTTATTTTAAAAATAAAGATAATATGAAAAATAGTTTTTGACGGACTCTAATTTGTTGTTAAAAGTTACACCAAAATTTAGTTGAAGTTTCATAAAATTTGATAAATGTTTTTACCAAAAAGTTTTGGGGTCTATTTTCGGAGAAGAAAAGAAAAAGTCGATAACAACGCGGCCTATGCTGGCTATGTTGGTTTTGGTTTGTTTCTTGCAAAAGTTCAATTCCTCTCCCTTTCTTTAGTCCCACATCGGATGGGGCAAAGCCTTCCTATGTACATATATTACCTTCTTTCCTTTGCTCTATTAAGTTGTTGTGTGGGGAACCCTTTGGGCCACACGCGCGCGCCGCCGCCGCCGCCCGGCCCGGCTCGGCTCGGTTCGGCGCGCGTAACGGGTGCGGGTACGCGCCCACATCTGCGGGCGCCGAATGCCGATCCGATTTCCTCTTCGGGTTCGGGCTGGGACCCTAAAATACTTTTTGCTTCTCTATTTATTCTTCATTTATTTCCTGTACGTTGGAATTTATTCTGGACGTTACGGTTTTTGAACCGCTATTGTTTATGTGTCCAGGTTCATTCGTAACGGCTGAATTAAATCGTAATTTAATTCAGACCGTTACACAAATGTTCTATATATTCGTCCTCGTTCTTTGTAAACAGACAGAAAAAAAAAAAAAAAATCTTACGGAACCTCTGTCGACATTCTGTTCACTTCTTCATCTTCATCTCCAAAGCTCTGGGCAGAGCTAAGTCGTGGTCGTTCTCTCCAAGTCGTGTGCGGCAACGAGATACCGGTAGTGCGGGGGTTTTACCACTAGGAGCTTCGGGTACGTCTGCACACAGATCCCGAATAAACTCTTAGGGCAGTGCTTCGTGCACGACTTCCCCAGAGGCCGGTAACATTGTTTAAATTTTATTTTTTATTCTGCAATTTTACAAAGAAAAATTTACAATAGTTCTAACAATCTAAGAGTTTATTCGTTCACTTGTTAGAATTCTAGTTACTTCACAAATACTCTACCAATCCAGTTAACAGTATCTGCTGTAGCCAAACAATAGTTGATTTCGTGTATTTGCTGTAGCTTCACAAGTTACTATAGCAATTTCACTGTTTGTTACTTACTGTTAATTTTTTCAAAGTAGAGACAATTGCTAGACTGTTTGTTAAAATTGCTACGGTTAGAATTGTTACAATTCAATTGCTACAAAAAATTCTACTGTTAAAATTAAATATTTGCTACTGTTACAAGACAGTTGTTTTGCTACTGTGAAAAAAAAAAAAAAAAAAAAAAAAAAAAAAAAAAAAAAAAAAAAAAAAAAAAAAAAAAATTTGTCAAATATTTGCTACTGTCACGTACTATTGTTCAAAAATTTGCTACTGTTACTTAGTATTGTTAAATTTGTCAGTTGCTTCAAATATTTGCTACTGTTACTTACTATTGTTAAATTTGTCAATTGCTTCAAATATTTGCTACTGTTACTTAGTATTGTTAAATTTGTCAATTGCAATTACAATTTTGTCTATTTATCAATTGCAATTTTTAATCACTTAGTATTTTTTTCTGAAAGCAATCTAGGACCAAAAGAAAATAGTTTAGTAAAAGGAAATTGCAAATAAAATCTTCAAATCTAAAGTTTCAAAGTAGAGACAAACTCGGGCACAAGCCGAAAGGGTCCTTCTGTCAACCGGGTGTAAATAACCCTAAGCGACACGGTATTTAAGAGTCTTCGGACCACCGCTAGCTGGGAACCGGCCCCTACAGCTAACTTGAGTTGATCAACACTTGAAAAACTAAAGATTTTAAGATTGTTTAGCAAAGACCACCTAAACTATTATCTTGTAGAAGGCCAAGGAAACTTTCAGCCTAAACCAAAAACTAGAAACTTCAGGCAGACTTAGTTAGACCAGAAGCGAACATGCTTCACAAAGGTTCTTCGAGTTCCTTAAGGTCTATAAGCTTTCAACCCATTATTAACCTCTCTTACCATTCTGATGATTGGTGGTTGGATTCTGGAGCAAATGTTCACGTTTCGTTTGATCGCTCCTGTTTTTCAAACTATCAGGAATCAAGTGGAGGAGGTGTGACCCTAGGAGATGGCTCAACGGCACAAATAATTGGAAGAGGAAAAGTTAACCTGAAAATGACATCAGGAAAAATCTTAACTCTTCATGATGTTCTTCATGTGCCGTCTGTCAGGAGAAACCTAGTTAGTGGATCCCTTCTTGTAGCCTCAGGATACAAAATTGTAATGGAGGCTAATAAAGTAGTTTTTTCTAAGCATGACTCTTTTATAGGAAAAGGCTTTGTAAAAGACGGTCTTTTCATTTTAAGTACAATAAATAAAATGTCTGATCGTTCTCTCATTGTCTCCAATATAGAATCTTCAAATGTTTGGCATGGCAGACTAGGTCATGTGAACCTAGGTTCTATTAAAAGAATGATGACCTTAGATCTTATTCCCAAGACTCCAATAGATGTCAAACACAAATGTGAAATCTGTGTTCAAGCCAAACACACTAGACTACCATTCAAATCTGTAGAAAGGAATTCTGACCTTCTAGAACTTATCCATAGTGATGTATGTGACTCAAATAGGATTTTGACTAGAGGCGGTAGAAAATACTTTGTTACATTTATAGATGATTATTCAAAGTATTGTTACATCTACCTTCTAAAAACCAAAGATGAAGTTCTAGATAGGTTTAAGGTCTACAAATCTGAAGCTGAGAATCAATTAGAAAGGAAGATTAAGATCCTTAGATCTGATCGTGGTGGAGAATATACCTCAAACGAAATGACTAACTTCTGTGAAGAACATGGAATAATTCATGAGGTAACTGCTCCATATTCACCTCAGTCTAACGGAGTTGCTGAACGCAAGAACCGCACTCTGTTAGATATGGTGAATGCCATGCTTCTCAGCTCTGGTGCTCCTGATAACTTGTGGGGAGAAGCCCTTTTAACTGCCTGTTACATTCTTAATAGGATTCCTAGTAAGACAAAAGATAAGACTCCCTATGAGCTGTGGAAAGGTAGAGCACCTAGGATTAATTACCTTAGAGTTTGGGGATGTCTTGCTAAAGTCGGAATTCCCGAACCTAAAAAGAGGAAGATTGGTCCCAAGACTGTAGACGCTGTTTTCATAGGATATGCCTTAGACAGCTATGCCAATAGATTTCTAGTGACTCACTCAGAAGTAAATGAAATCTCTAACAACACCATTATAGAAGCAAGAGATGCAGTTTACTTTGAAAACATATTTCCCTTTAAGGATAGAAGTTCTATCTCTTCCTCCATACCCTCTACTAGTTCTCAAGTCCAAATACCTAGATCTCAATCTGAACAAAACTTAGAACCAAGACGGAGTAAAAGGAATAGGATTGAGAAAAATTTAGGAGAAGGATTCTTCACATTTTTGATAGAGGGTGATCCCTCAACTTATGAAGAAGCAATGTCATCTCCTGATGCTCCCTTCTGGAAAGAAGCCATTAACAGTGAATACAACTCCATCATGGAGAATAACACTTGGTTTCTAACAGATCTACCTTTAGGCAATAAACCAATAGGCTGTAAGTGGATTTTCAAGAAGAAACTCAGAGCCGATGGTACTATAGAGAAATACAAAGCTAGACTAGTTGCCAAGGGTTTTACCCAGAAGAAAGGGTTAGATTATTTTGATACCTACTCTCCTGTAGCTAGGATCACATCCATTAGAACTCTCTTGGCCTTAGCATCCATTCATGATATGCTAATCCATCAAATGGATGTAAAGACAGCATTCTTGAATGGAGATCTAGAGGAAGAACTTTATATGGACCAACCTGAAGGTTTCATTGCTAAAGGTCAAGAAAAGAAAGTCTGCAGACTAGTGAAATCCCTCTATGGCCTGAAACAAGCTCCCAAACAATGGCACAATAAGTTTGACAAAGTAATTTGTGAATATGGTTTCTTGTCAAATGAGTATGACAAATGCATATACTCTAAAGGTACATGTAAAAGTTGTGTCATTTTATGCTTGTATGTAGATGACATTCTTATCCTAGGTTCATCACTGGAATTGATAAATACTACAAAGAACTATTTATCTAGCCAGTTTGATATGAAAGACCTAGGAGAAGCCAACTTAATTTTAGGAATGCAAGTGACCAAAGGCAAAGAGGGTTATACTCTATCTTTAGCACATTCAATTGAAAAAATGCTAAAAAGATTTGAGTTATTTGATAAGAAACCTGTCCTTACTCCTTATGACAGCAGTATTGTATTGAAAAAGAATGAAGGATCACCTTTGGAACAACATAAATACTCACAGATGATAGGCTCCCTTATGTATATAACAAACAGGACAAGACCTGATATTGCATTTGCTATTGGGAGACTAAGCAGATATACCAGTAACCCAAATCAGTCACATTGGACTGCCTTGGATAGGGTATTTAGATATCTCAAGGGCACCCTAGATTACAAACTTCATTTTACTAGGCACCCTGATATCATAGAAGGTTATTCAGATGCAAACTGGGTAACCGACTCACATGATATAAAATCCACTACTGGATATGTATTTACTCTAGGAGGAGCTGCGATCTCCTGGAGCTCTTGCAAGCAAACTATCATAGCTAGGAGTACAATGGACTCCGAAATGATAGCTTTAGATACAACTTGCACAGAAGCTGAATGGCTTAAAAATCTTATTATGCATATACCTGTTTCCTTTAATCCTGTTCCTGCAATTTCTATAAATTGTGATAATAAATCTGTTATTGAACTACTAAAGCATGATTCTGTGAATGCTAAGATGAACAGGCACCTGCAGCTGCGCTTCAAGTCAATCAAAAGCCTACTAGGCAAATATGTGGTTCTTGACTATATAAAGTCAGAAAAGAACCTTGCAGATCACTTGACGAAGGGTCTGTCTAGGACTTTGATCCTAGAATCATCGAGGGGGATGGGGTTAAGCCCATAAATTAGTCACCAGCAGTGGCAACCCAACCGAGTCTGACTGGAGATCCCAAGAAGCCGGTTCAATGGGTAGAAACAAGCTGAACTTAGGTGACTTTATGGAACACTGACTCGAGATTAAAAGTCTCATTAAAATAAAGCCCAAGTGGCTGTACATGTGTACAATGACTCCCCATCCCTATGGTGACAGTGTTCCTGTGTGATATGGTTAGGATGAGTTTTAACTCTTAATAGGTCCAAGCTGTAATGCTGGGTTGATTCATATCACCAACCATTAAGGACTTACCTATATGAGAGGTCGTGAAGGCCGCGACTATGGGACAGGGCGATCCCAGACAACTCTCATGAATGTGGAAAGTGCGCATGGCCATTTAAAAGCGCCACCCGATAGACCAAGGACCTCTAGCGTACTATGTGTACTATTTTCTAAATCTGGTTCAAGAAGTCTGATTCAAGGCGTAGTCCATCAAGCACTTCTTCAGATTAAGGCAATAGTTACTACGTGAGATTCAAGGCTGTAGTCCATCTCATCTATGCATAGTATTTTACTGCCCAGATGCTCTCTCTCTCTCTCTCTCTCTCGAATTACTTCACTCTTATCTCTGTTTCGGAAATTGTCCTTTTGGGGGGGGATTGTTGGTTTTGGTTTGTTTCTTGCAAAAGTTCAATTCCTCTCCCTTTCTTTAGTCCCACATCGGATGGGGCAAAGCCTTCCTATGTACATATATTACCTTCTTTCCTTTGCTCTATTAAGTTGTTGTGTGGGGAACCCTTTGGGCCACACGCGCGCGCCGCCGCCGCCGCCCGGCCCGGCTCGGCTCGGTTCGGTTCGGCGCGCGTAACGGGTGCGGGTACGCGCCCACATCTGCGGGCGCCGAATGCCGATCCGATTTCCTCTTCGGGTTCGGGCTGGGACCCTAAAATACTTTTTGCTTCTCTATTTATTCTTCATTTATTTCCTGTACGTTGGAATTTATTCTGGACGTTACGGTTTTTGAACCGCTATTGTTTATGTGTCCAGGTTCATTCGTAACGGCTGAATTAAATCGTAATTTAATTCAGACCGTTACACAAATGTTCTATATATTCGTCCTCGTTCTTTGTAAACAGACAGAAAAAAAAAAAAAAAATCTTACGGAACCTCTGTCGACATTCTGTTCACTTCTTCATCTTCATCTCCAAAGCTCTGGGCAGAGCTAAGTCGTGGTCGTTCTCTCCAAGTCGTGTGCGGCAACGAGATACCGGTAGTGCGGGGGTTTTACCACTAGGAGCTTCGGGTACGTCTGCACACAGATCCCGAATAAACTCTTAGGGCAGTGCTTCGTGCACGACTTCCCCAGAGGCCGGTAACATTGTTTAAATTTTATTTTTTATTCTGCAATTTTACAAAGAAAAATTTACAATAGTTCTAACAGGCTAGATTCTTGAATATAATGGAAATTCCTAAAAAAAAACTACCCAAACACAAGCACAAAACATTTATTTGGTATGAGAAAACTAATTAAAAAATGATGAGACATGTCACATAAAATCAATATTAATGACATGGGTGCAAATGAACTACTCCCAATATCTTTCTTACCAAAGACAAGCCCAGATGTGAAAGAATTAACAATGGTGTATTAGTATTCAATTGGGATTTATCAACCTTGTTGGAGATTATCAAGGGTAAATAATCACCGTGAAGAAGCTGGAAGATTTAAATAATGTTTGGTAGGGAAAGAGGAAGTATGGGTTTAAAACAGATGAATGTGAGTTGATTAGCTATTTTAAGTTGCAATTATTTTGTCATATTTCATATTGAGCTTAAAATGTACTTAATTTTTTTAATAAAATGAATGTTGTATCATTGGCATGTCAATATTTCATCGTGTATATGTCGTATAGTGTCTGACTAATATAGAACTGTGTCCAACTTACTAAAAAATAGCAACCTAACCAAAAAAATTTAGTTTATCAAATAGACTATTTAAGGCATAAACTCGAATACCAAGAGCCTTTGATATTATCTTTCACCATCAACAGAGGATCTGTGATGTGACAGAACTCGTCGAGGATGTGAGGGTTCAGACGACGAGGGAAGTGCTGGCGATGAAGCTTTCACGCAGCTATTGTAGCTCCTCCTTCGGTTGTGGTTATTGTTCGACAACGATGGCACAGTCTCGATTATGATGGGGGTTCTCGATTGAATATGAAGCAAAGAGAGAAGAGAATATAAGTTAGAGAGAAAGAGGTTTATTGAGGAAGGAGTGTTCATACGGAGAGAGAGGAAGAGAGGGGGGCACTCGCGATAGTGGAATTATAGGAAAGAAACAATTTACAGTGCACATTGCTTTCCATACGCAGGATAGTGTGAGAGAGGGAGTTTGAAATTTTTTTTAAAAATAACTGCATTACTGGAATGTGAGCTGTTGTGAACTTGTGTGGGCTAGATTTTGGAGTAAAAAACTGAATATGGACCGACATATATAAAAAAAAAAAAAGCGGACTAGAGACCACCCCGGTTAACCAGTAGCTCTGTCCTTGCCGTCCTTGCTGATATGTGCTACACACTCTAACAACTACTAGAGATGGACCTAGAATTAAGTGATAAAAAATGTCAAAAACATAAATATATAGTCTCACAAAAGTTTGAAAAGAAAAATAAAAGTTTATATTATTATTTTTTTAACTTTTAATTAATTTTTTCGTAAGTATGAGATACTGTAATTCATCCCTAACAACAATATCGATCTAAATCAGTACATATTCATAACGATCATGTTTCTTTTCTTTTCTTTTCTAATTCAAATTATATACATAATCCTGCAAATAATTTTAGTTTGCCAACGCGGGCACTAACCTAACTTTGTCAATGGCTGGCCATTTTCTGTTATTTTAGGGTTAGGGTTAGGGTTAGGGTTAAGGTTGAGTTGGATGAATTGTTAGTTACAAGTAACAGATATGGCAGCAACATTTGCACTTTAATTCTTTGAAAACAAATATTACTTGAGGATTATACCGCTTTTATTCCATTATTTATAAAAACAAGAATGCATATATAAATGATATGGGTTGGAAAAAGAAGAAGGCGACTTCGAGGCATGCAGGGGACATAAAGTTTTGGTTGGGCCAAATAGCACCCACAAAGTAATAAGTATGGACAAAGATGATTTGACCATTGAGATTTGAGAAGATTACATAATCAAACTGAGCTTTTTATATTGTAAGCAGATTGCTTGATTCTTTTGCCTTCCTTCGGCCTGGCTTGACCTGACTAACAACAGCTATGAGTCTCTCTCTCTCTCTCTCTCCAACATATATATGATTATCATGACTGACTTTTAAACACGTAGAATTTCTTCTGATCAAAGGACTGACTTCTACTCCTGTCTCCACTTCTGCTGGTGATCAGCGGCCAGTGTAGTCCCAACAATACTCCTAATGAGATAGTGGGGGTCCTCTCCTCGTGCATGAACTCATATCATCATTAGGTAGAAATGGCAAGGTTTAAAAAATTAGGTACCATTCTGGCATTGCTATCATCCATATAAGTGCATGTACTCATATGTATTGAGATTAAATTATATTATTGAATTATATTTATGGTGATTAACTATATATGATGATTGGCTAGCAATATATAGTTATTGGGGTATTGGAATTAAATTTATTAAATTATATTTATGGTGATTGGTCATGTGACTTAGGTCCCAAATTGATATGTGGATGTATATATGTAATATCATGATGAATGAAATATATAGAATATTATCTCCTATCACTTCTTTACATGGTATCAGAGTCTGACGGTTATGACATATTTTTTTCGAGCAGCGGCGGTGGCGGTATGTCGAGCGACGACGACGACATAACGAGCGGCGGCGACGGAACTTCTACACCGACGGCATCGCGGATCGATCCCACGTCCCCGCATTATCTTGGTTCTAATGACAATTCGGGTAATACAATTACGAAAGTGATGTTTCGTGGGGAGAATTATAAGGAATGGTCGAGATCTATTCGGCTTTCTCTACGGGCTCGATAAAATTTGGGTTTGTTGATGGGTCTATCAATAAACCTTCGGAGAAGGATCAATTGGAGGATTAGTATTGCGTCCAATCGATTTTGCATACTATCGATGTTTCGGTGAAGAAGACAATACCCTACTTTGAGGAGGCAAAACCACTATGGGATTCGTTCAATGTCCGATTTAGCGGACATGCAGATGGTGGTGGATGTGGATGGGGTGCAGTAGTGCATACGGCAGTGCCAGGATGTGGCTTCGTTGTTGCACAACCACGGATGCAGATGATGGTGCAGTCGGCGGCGGTGTGCCGGGATTGACTCCGGACCAATGGAAATAACTTATTTCTATGCTTGGTAATTCTTCGGCCAAATCTCCGGACACTACGAGAATAAATCAAATTAGCGACGTCTATAAACGTCGCTAAATGGAATAAAAACTTCGCTAAAAAAATTTAGTGACGTAATTAGCGACGTTTCAATGAAGTCGCCTTTAAGCTAGTCGCTGACAAGAAAAACGTCGCAAAACATCGCTATAGCGACGTATTTGCGTCGCTGATATTTTTTATATTAGCGACGTTTAGCGACGCAACGTAGCTAAATTAGCGATAAATTAGCGACGTGTTGTGTGTCGCTAAACGTCGCTAATATTTTTTTATTTAGCGACGTTTTGCAACACATTGAGCGACGTTTTGTTGACTTGACAAATACTGCCATGTCAGCAATTTAGCGATATTCTGCGATGAATTTATCGACGCATATAAACCTCGCTAAACGTCGCTAAATTTTCAGTAAAAAAATAAAAAAATAGAATATAAAATAGGTTCCAAACCAATCTTTCTGCAGTTTATGAAATTCACAATTTATATAAATAGACCCGAAGCAACCCTCCGTTGAATTTCCTGGGTTCGCCAATCCCTTCGGTGGAACACTCAACACCGATAAATTAACATACATCTAATATGAATAATATAGTAAAATTTGAAGAAAATGAAACATTGAAATTACAAACCAAATATGAAGAAAATCTCATCGTAAAGAATGCAATAAATATCCACACAAACAACTAGTAAACTGTCCTAACTAGGACTACAGCGGATCTCTAGGAGGATGACCACTGGCTCGCATCAGGGATAAGAATAAATCATACTGCACCCGTAAAATTTACATCGATGTCGATGAAGAAGGCAGTGACGTCAGTGGAGTCTGTGTCAATGAAGGCGCATCGGGAGGAAGTATCTGCTCCAACACTGTTAGTCGATGGTTATATGAATACATGGTAGATAACAGCCTCGTACTGCTATGAACCATTGAATCCTGCATCATCGTCAGCCTTTCGTCCATGGACAGCTGTGATGCCTGCAGCTCTGTCACGCTGCTCTATGTCGACGCTCTAAGATCAGCCATCATATCCCTGAGCTCCATGATGCTGCATTCGAGCGTATCAAATCGTGCGATGAGCGTCGCATCGTCCGCCTACGGCTAAGACAGGGGATGCTCCTCCATTCTTCGCAGCAACACGTCACGGAAATACACAATCTGACGGTCAACGGTCTTCTGGACTCGGACCGACGCCTGCGAGGGCTGTGGGGAATGCGCACTTGCAGTGGAGGTCCTAGAGGACTGCGTCGTAACAAGGGCACCATAAGATCTCGTATCGTAGTACGTACTCCTCTGGAGACCACCAGTAGTGGTCACCCACAGCTCGTCCGTCGACGGAGCTGGAGAGGGCTGCGAGGAAGTACCAGTCTCTCCCACTGTAGGTGCACTAGCAGTCGTCCGCTCACGCAGCCTAAGATACTCGGCCTAGAAAAGTTTGGATGCTCGATAATTGCTAATGTCTAAGGTACTTATTACTAAGTACATGGATATTTATTTGCATATTTTCTAAGTTATATTAAATTTAACACGAAGTAAAGTAATACTTACACAGGTCTGCGAGGCCCTCTCATCAATGAGATTCTCGTCCTTTCGATGGGTGGCCAGGAAGACGGTCACCATGTTGGCATCCTCACCCCTTTGTACCTGTTAAAAATATATTATTTAGTACTAAAATTAAATATTTTATCCTACTACCATTTTATTGTACTTGTATTGAAATAATATATCCGAAATAAAAAATATACCAAACGACAAAAATATTCCATTATCGAAATCGAGCCACCACACCACTTTGCTTCCTTCTTCCTAGCTGCATTGGTCTTCTCAGACCTTTCCTTGTACCTTGGATCGTCGAACCTAGCCCTCATCGCAGTCCACTGCTCAGGCGTGATCCAACCTTGGATCGGTTTTCCTTCGCGATCACGAACCTTATGGTCATCCGATCATCACGGACCGGCCTGGCGGCAATGGCAGGAAACATATGCTCGATCAACTCGGCCTGGTACGGTGGATAGAAATACGTTTGCTATAAGAAGTAATTTAGTAAGTTCTATAATATGCATAAATTAGATGATTGATATTAAAACCAAATATACTTTTACCTTGAAGTGCGCAAACCAGAACGCATTCCTCTCATCCGGAGCATCAGAGTAGTTGATCCAAGCGCCACCATAATTGTACCTCAGAAAGTGACCCAGGCGTCGCTGTACCTGTCACGCCCCAGTACCAAAATACCGAGGGACTAGCTACGTAGAAATGACCAGCAGCACAACTCCAATGGACAAACCCAATTTAATGGACCCGTTAGAGTGCACTTAAGCTGTAACAAATATAAAATTAAGTTTACACCATCTATCTCAGTATAATTATAATCTCATCCACAGAAAGTAAACACAATTCAATATGATAGACTAGTCAAGATAATAGTTAAAAAGAAATAGTTCATCGTCAAGTCAACATAAGTAGTGTCTCGAGGAACAACCCGACAAAACAAGAAAAGAGAATAACGTTAATACATATGTCCATAAGTCTAGATATGAAATAACAATGAGCATAAATAACTGAGTATGTAACTGAATACTCAGGAGAAATCATCTGGCACAACCTCGTCCTCTGGTGCTAGTACTGCTCCAACGTCAGCTCATGTCCCGTATACCTCGGGGTAATCTCCCTCTATTGTACCTGGGGACATAATCCGGATCCAGGTCCTCAGGGGACATAGCAAGGTACAAACAATACGCAAGCCAAATAAAATGCAGTAAATATAAAGCAGATCTCAGGGCAAGCTATGTAACCAGCTATGTAAAATACAAATGAGATTATCATAATAACTCAAGCTGAGACCACTACAAGCTCTGTGTCGGGGAGCCTGTTGCAGCAAGTAATATCATGACTCCAGTATAAGTGCCAAAGCAAGTAGTATCATGTATTCCAGTAGTATATATATAATCAGCCTGTAGTCTGTATGTCTCTCCCCACCCAATATAATCTTATATCTCATGTCAACGATGTCTCATGCCCATCACACGCAAGATCATGACCTCTAGCTAGTACAACGAGTCATAATGATATCTCTATATATGTAAGTCTCATGTCACAAATCTTGTAAGCCTATACAGAATCACCATGAATAACTCAGAAAAGATTCTGTCACATGAATAGTATCAAGTGTCCTATGGTATGACGTACTTGGTAAAGCAAGTACATAAAAATATAGGATCGTGGAATCAACCCTCTAAATGACGTTACACGACTCTGTGTACGATGTCGACACCCGAATCTTGTATTAACACTAAGCAACGTCTCACGGTCCTAGGTTTAACAGGTACAATACAGAAGTATATATACAGAAAGAACACAAGCAGATAATATATCAAGATCTCTGCAGATTTGGCAAGGTACACTTGTTTGGGCTTTGAACTCCGTTAGTTGCTCCTGTAAAAGTGAAATCTTCAAATACGTCTCCGGATGCTAAAACAAACATCACCATTGCTTTCAAAAAACTTAAAATAGCTAGAATTGACTACCCATAAGTCCAATTTGGACACAGGGACAGAATTGACAGTTTCTGGTCAAAGCGGGATCTACACATGGCCCACTTTGTACCAAAAAATATGCCAGAGATAAAGTTCTCCAAATTTGTCAAACTAAGTGTCTACGAGTCTAGAACGATCATACGAACCCAACGGCATATCCAGAACTGAATTTCGATGAGCCGGTCACGAAATCGCCCGTCAAGTAGAACCATGGGGCCCGCAAAATGGTATTTCGTCAATATTCTCAGAATTGAAACAAACTTGGGTTACAGGACCAGCATAACGATGCGAATTCGATGGCGCAAGTTTTGTTGTGAAAAGAGAAGTACACACAAAATTATGACGACTGTCAGAACAGGCCGATACGATATTTTTTGACAGATACGCGTTAATTTCGGTGTGCACGCACATCCAAATCAAATTTTGCGAAATCTCACACGTCCGTGTTGATGATACGTACCTTTCGGTGCAATTCGCACACGACGAAGTTGCTTCGTTTAGCCGGACGTACCCCGTATCGAGAAAATTTGGGTTTAGAAAATCAAGGTTTTGACGAATTTTAACAGTAAATAAATCACAACATACAATGAATTAAAATAAACTAATTAAAGAGATTGAAACTCGGTTATGTTGTCTAAATTATTGTTCCTGTAGAATCTTAGTATTACGTACCATTATGGAGATAACGGGACTCAAACACGCGTACTTGGAACAGTTTTTGTTCCGAAAACTCGATCATTTTTTCTTGTTTTGTGTCACGATTTACGATCGACATAGGACACAATAAGCTAAACTATTTAAACAGGGTTCATGGGGGTCATATGGTCTTCACATAGGATTCTACGAGTCGTTGTTTGGATTACTATGCAGGAAGATACAGGGCGAGAAGTAGAGTACCTCACCTGTGCTGCTGATCGTGAATTGGGAGGCCTTCTCTCGGTGGCTTGCGGCAGCAGTACGGCGGTCGACGTCGGTGGCGGCTCGTCTGGAATGGTAGGGGAGATGCCGGTGGTTGTGATCGGCTATGATGGGTTTTATATAGGGTTAAGAGGGGAGGTTACAGGGAGAGGAAAGGAGGGATTAGGCGATTGTGGGAGAGGAAGAGTTGGGGTCGCGGGGGTTAGGGGAGTTATTGTAGCAGGGGTGCGGGTTTGGGTGAGCGAGTCTGGGTAGCCGGGTACGGGTTCGGGTTTGTATGTTTCGGTACGGGTTGAGGATTCAGGTTATGGGTTTAGGACCCGGTTTGGTTTAGTTTGGTTTGGGTTGGTTTGGGTTTAATAATTATTAATAAACCCTATATATATATATATATATATATATATATATATATATATATATATATATATATATATATATATATATATATAGTTTTAGACTTCAATAAAATCCAGAAAAATTCTACAATACTCTAATATTAGTTGTACAACCAAAAATATTTTTTTTGTGCAATATTAGTAATTAATTAAATATACATAAATATTAATCCATGAGTATATATTATTCTAACTAGCTAAAAAAATACAAAAAATTATTCCTTAATCTCAGTAATTCAATACTAATAATTAAATTTAAAATCTAAAAATAAGGGGTTTATAATCTACCCAACTTAAAAGAATTGCGTTCTCGCAATTAAGAAAATGAAATGTAACCGGTTAGAAAAGGTTTGCTCTAGAAGAGATGACGCGGTTGCAAGACATGTTTGTTGAAGCACGACACAAAGGATAAGGGACCAAGAACAAGGGAAAAATTTGAGAGGAAGGGTGAGGATTTTGTTCAAGCAGAACACGTAGGGAAGCAATAAAAATTTTTTCCTAGGCAATGAGAGATAAGTAACTCAAGAGTAAAGGAGTATGGTTAGAACGAAGATCAACTACAGCTTCTGAAAACTTGGGTACCACTTACATACTACTACTCTAGACCAACCAGTTCATTCGAACATAATACTAGGTATAGGCTAGGGAATGGAACTAACAGGCACATGCTAAAATATTACTAGAAATATTCGCTACTATAACTAGCTATGATAAAATTAAATCTTACCCATATTCGCTACTCCTCTGGTCCGTGCCTCCTCTACTGTCATCGCAAAACCCTGTCCACGTCCTTATGGTGGTGCCTTCTACTGTTGCTGGACTTGATGGAAGATTGTTGTATGTGATGCCAAGGGTGGCCTCGGCTGATGTAAACACCCGAATTTTTCAGAAATTAAAATATAAATTTTTGGGGTTTTTTGGTAATTTTTAAATAACTAAAATTAGTGTTCTTCAGAAATTAAATATTTTTATGAATTATATTAAATATTGAATTATTATGAAAATTATATTTTTGAGTGAAAAATAAATAATTAGTCATAGTATAATTTTTCTGTAATTTATTGGACCCAAACACTATTTTTAAACAGCTAAAAACATCTTTTTTAAATTAACTAGAATAAACCAACTTGAACCCACCTGAATCGAACCAAACCAAGCCTAGAATAAACCAACCCAACCCCTAATGGATTCAGACCCGTACCCGTACCCATCACCCGACCCGACCCATTAACCCATTATCTACAATAAATGTAGAAAAAATGCCCCGTATTGGGCATGTTCTGAAACTCGTTGTAACTTTGTGTGTGCTTGTCGTTTCGCAACGAAACTTACACCATCGGATTCCTAGCGTTATGCTGGTCATGGGACCCAAGTTTGGTTTGATTCTGAGAACGTTGACGAAACCCCGTATCGTGGACCCCACAACTCCACTTGACGGGCAATTTTGTGATCAGCTCATCGGAATCTAGTTCTGGACATTCTATTGTGTTTGTATCATCGTTTTAGACTCGTAGACACTAAGTTTGATAAATTTGGAGAACTTTGTCTCTGGCACATTTTCGGTGCGAAGTGGGCCACGTGTGGACCCCCCCCCCCCCCCGCTTTGACCAGAAACTGTCAATTTTGTCCCTGTGTCCAAATTGGACTTATGGATAGGCAATCCTAGCTATTTCATATCTTCTGAGAATGATGGTAATGTTTATTTCAGCATCCGGAGGAGTACCTGAAGATCCCGCTGTTACCGGAGCAATTGGAGAAATTCAAACCCCAGGCAAGTGTACATTGCCAAACTTGCAGTACTAGCTTCATATTATTCTCTTAAATTATTTATGTGATGTATCTATTTAATCTAGGACCGTGAGACATTGCTTAGAGTCCGAACAAGATTCAGGTGTCGACGCCGTACGCGGAGTTGTGTAATGTCACCTAGAGAGTTGATATCACGATCCTATATATTTTCGTGCTTGCTTTATCAAGTACTTCATACTAAAGGATACTGGACACTATTTATGAGACAGAATCTTTCCTTAGTCATTCATGGTTATTCTGTATAGGATTATAGGATTTGTGACATAGATATTACATATGCATAGCTATCATTATGACTCGCTGCATTAGTTAGAGGTCATGATCTTGCGTGTTATGGACATGAGACGTTATGGACATGAGACGTGTGATTATATTGGATGGGGAGAGACACACAGGCTACAGGCTGATTATATATATATTTATTATTATGGTGCCGTAGCCACTACAGAGCTAGGCCCACTACATGATATCACTGCTACCGGCTTCCCGACACAGAGCTTGTAGTGGTCTCAGCCTGAGTTCTAGTGATGCTCTCATTTGCATATCACATAGTTGGTTACATAGTTTGCCCTATTGATATATTTTATATACTGTATTTATTTGGCTTGAGTTATTCTTGTACCTTGCTATCTCCCCGGAGGATCTGGATTCGTATTATGTCCCCAGGTTTAGCAGAGGAGATCTGTCTCGAGGTATACGGGACAGGAGCAGACATTGAAGAAGTACAGTACCAGAGGATGAGATGATGCCAGAGGATTTTTCCTGAGTATTTTGTTATATACTCAATTATTTTTGTTCCTTGATACTTTATTTCCTGTCTCGTGGATTATTGTATTAAACTCATTATCGGGTTGTTCCCCGAGACATTTTATTGAGACTTGTTGACTTATATTTCATCTTGATTATTCTGATATTTGAACTATGATTATCTTCTGTGGATGAGAATAGAATTAGACTGTGACTTGTATCGTAGACCATTAGATTATTTTACAGCTTAAGTACACTCTAATGGGTCCATTAAATTGGATTTGCCCATTGGAGTGTGTTGTTGGCCATTGCCACGTGGCTAGTCCCTCGGTATTTTGGGACTGGGGCGTGACATAGTTTTTTTGGTGGCCCATGTAGGTCATAGCAATAAGGTCTACGACTAAGGTCTATGACTGTGGTCTACGACTAAGGTCTACGACTATATTCTTTCGGTTTCAACTAAGAAATCGAGCAAGCCTGCGATTAAGATAGGATAAGTTATAGGATCTCGTCCACTTGATTGAATCGTTCTTGATCTTTATATCGGATTCAAAATAATTTCTTGACTTGCATCCTGCCTTGAATCCCCTGTGTGCCTTTAATAGTTTATTTTTGATGCAGAGTAATGGATCCACAAACAAGCGACAAAACTCTTACAGGAACACCACAAGTTGCAGTTGTCACCTACGACAATAAAGTGACACCAGTAAGTGGAGGTCAATCAGCTCAACAAAGCAATCAAGCAGGTCAATATACCTCAAGGTTCCGGCGAGACGATATTCCAACATCGCCGCAGTTTACTCCACCGATGCCTAATTTTCCACCAGGACAGCCTATGGATGGTCAACAGATGTTCCAAATATTCTACGCAATGATGCAAGCCCAACAGCAGGTTCATCAAGAAGCCCAGCAAAGACAAACGGAGAAGTTCTTTGACGGACTTAGCTCTGAGCTACAGAAATTTATCAGGTCCATTGCAACTACTTCATACACGGACGTCCTTGCTGCAGCCCGACTCATAGAGCGCGTCACCAGGAGAGAGTCTAGCCAGAAGCGGTCGCATGCATTAGCACCAAACCGAGCACAGCAGGAAAGAGATGCAAAGCGACCACAGATGAATCCACCACAGAGAGCAGTATCACATTCCCTAACCCTTCCTACTCGTCACTACTGTGGCAAGATAGGCCATATTGAGAGGGAGTGTAGACTTAAATTAGGATTATGTTTAGCATGCGGATCCAGTCAGTATTCGATAAGGGATTGCCCTGAGCGTCGAGAAGGAGAACCGATAGTAAACCGACAAGCTTTACCAGCACTGAGAGGATATCAGCCGAGGCCACCCTTGGCACCACGAGCAGCACTTTCCAACAGGCCCAGCAACAGTAGAGGGCACCACCACAAGGACATGCACAAGCTTTTGCGATGACATTGGAGGACGCACAGACTCGTGGAGTAGCGAATACGCGTAAGATTTAAGTGTTAGCATAGCTATCTATTCCTAGTAATGCTTTAGCACGTGTCTTTTAGTTCATTACCCTAACCTAAGCCTAGTATTATGAACTTATTAGTACTTGATACCCAAGTTTTCCTAAGCTGTAGTTTTTCTTGCTCTAACCAGATTCCTTTACTCTTGAATTATTTATCTCTCATTGCCTAGGGAAATATTTTTATTCCTTCCCTACGTGTTCTGCTTAACCCTTGCCCTTTCTCTCGATTTCTCCTTGTTCATGATTTTTTATCCCTTGTGTCGTGCTACAAACATGTCTTGCAACCGTGTCATCTCTTCTGACCGGTTATGTTTCGTTTTCTTAATTGTGAGGACACAATTCTTTTAAGGAGGGTAGATTGTAAATACTCAAATTTTTCAGAAATTAAAATATAATTTTTGAGATTTTTCGGTGAATTTTAAATAATTAAAATTAGTGTTCTTCAGAAATTAAATATTTTTGTGAATTATATTAAATATTAAATTATTATGAAAATTATATTTTTGAGTGTAAAATAAATAATTAGTCATAGTGTAATTTTTCTGGAATTTATTGGACCCAAAAACTATTTTAAAACAGCTAAAAACATCTTTTTTAAATAAACCAGATTAAACCAGAATAAACCAACTTGAACCCACCTGAACCGAACCAAACCAAGACTAGAATAAACCAACCCAACCCCTAATGGATTCGGACCCGTACCAGTACCCATAACCCGACTCGACCCATTAACCCATTATCTACAATAAATGTAGAAAAAATGCCCTATATCGGGCCTGTTCTGAAACTCATTGTAACTTTGTGTGTACTTATCGTTTCACAATAAAACTTATACTATTGGATTCTTAGAGTTATGCTGGTCCTGTGACCCAAGTTTGGTTCGATTCTGAGAACGTTGACGAAATCCCGTATCGTGGGCCCTACGACTCCACTTGACGGGCGATTTTGTGATCGGCTCATCGAAATCCAGTTTTG
This sequence comes from Iris macrosiphon, assembly GCA_036927795.1. Taxonomy (NCBI): domain Eukaryota; kingdom Viridiplantae; phylum Streptophyta; class Magnoliopsida; order Asparagales; family Iridaceae; genus Iris; species Iris macrosiphon. The sequence continues at coordinate 145,953,663 of JAYESA010000003.1, read as the reverse complement.
GATATTTTATTGGGTTCGTAGCGTCATTCTGGACTCGTAGACACTAAGTTTGACAAATTTGGGTAAATTTGTCTCTGGCACATTTTTCGATACGAAGTGGGCCACATGTAGGCCCCGCTTTGACCAGAAACTATCAATTTTGCACCTGTGTCCAAATTGGACTTATGGATAGGCAATCCTAGCTATTTCATATCTTCTAAGAATGATGGTAATGTTTATTTTAGCATCCGGAGAAGTACCTAAAGATCCCGCTGTTACCGGAGCAATTGGAGAAATTCAAACCCCAGGCAAGTGTACCTTGCCAAACTTGCAGTACTTGCTTCATATTATTCTCTTGAATTATTTATGTGATGTATCTGTTTAACCTAGGACCGTGAGACGTTGCTTAGCGTCCGAACAAGGTTCGGGTGTCGACGCCGTACACGGAGTCGTGTAACGTCACCTAGAGAGTTGATATCGCGATCCTATATATTTTCGTGTTTACTTTATCAAGTACGGCATACCATAGGACACTGGACACTATTCATGAGACAGAATCTTTCTTGAGTCATTCATGGTAATTCTGTATAGGATTACAGGATTCGTGACATAGATATTACATATGCATAGCTATCATTATGACTCGCTGCATTAGTTAGAGGTCATGATCCTGCGTGTTGTGGACATGAGTTGTCGTGGACATGAGACGTATGATTACATTGGGTAGGAAGAGACACACAGGCTACAGGCTGATTATATATATATATATATATATATATATATATATATATATATATATATATATATATATATATATATATATATTATTACGGTGCCGTAGCCACTACAGAGCTAGGCCCACTACATGATATCACTGCTATCGGCTCTCCGAAACAGAGCTTGTAGTGGTATCATCCTGTATTCTAGTGATGCTCTCATTTGCATATCACATAGTTGGTTACATAGTTTGCCCTATTGATACATTTTATATACTGTATTTATTTGGCTTGAGTTATTCTTGTACCTTGTTATGTCCCATGAGGACCTGGATCCGGATTATGACCCCAGGTTTAGCAGAGGAGATCTACCCCGAGGTATACGGGACAGGAGCAGACATTGGAGTAGTACAGTACCAGAGGATGAGGTGATGCCACAGGATTTCTCCTGAGTATTTTGTTATATACTCAGTTATTTCTGTTCCTTGATACTTTATTTTCTGTCTCGTGGATTATTGTATTAAACTCATTATCGGGTTGTTCCCCGAGACATTTTATTGAGACTTATTGATTTATATTTCATCTTGATTATTCTGATATTTGAACTGTGATTATCTTCTGTGGATGAGATTAGAATTAGACTGTGACTTGTATCGTAGACCATTAGATTATTTTACAGCTTAAGTACACTCTAATGGGTCCATTAAATTGGGTTTGCCTATTGGAGTGTGTTGCTGGCTATTGCTACGTGGCTAGTCCCTCGGTATTTTGGGACTGAGACGTGACAGCTGATATCCTCCCTGTGTTGATGGTCTGACTCCTCCAACTTTTGTCTGTGGTGCTCTCAGTGCTGGATAAGCTGGTCGATGTGGCGGCTAGACTGGTCTTGGTGCTGGTAAAGCATGTTAGTTTACCATCGGTGCTTCCTCTCGACGCTCAGCGCAATCCTTGGCTGAATCCGCAAACCAAGCATAGTCCCAACTTGCGTATGCACTCGCTCTCGTAATGACCTCGCTTGCCACAATATTGACATGTAGGCAGTTCCTACGGAGCTGCTTTGGGGGGCTGGTGCATGTGAGGTCTCTTTGCAGCTTCTTCATGTGGTGCTCTAGCTGGTGCTGATATGAACGGCCATTTCAGGCTGGACTCTCTCCTGGTGACGCGCTTCATGCGTCGGGATGCAGCAAGGACGTCCGTATAAGAATTAGGTGCAACGGAGCCAATTAATCTCTGTAGCTCAAAGCTAAGTCCGTCAAAGAACTTCTCCACCTTCTCTTCTTCGGTCGGGATCAGTGTTGGGGCAAAGCGACTCAAACGGATGAATTATGCAATGTACTCTTCTACCGACATGTTGCCTTGAGTGAGGCGGTTAAACTTATCACTAAGTTTTGTTCTGGCAATGGCTGGAATGTATATCTCCTGGAAAATTTTAGAGAACTCCTCCCATGTGACTCGGTCCGGTCCGAGTCGTCTCTCCTCAGATAGCCACTAGTGATGTGCATTGCCCGTCAACTGCATCCTGATAGCAGTCATCCAACGCTCCCTTAGAAGCTCAGATGCTTCTAATTGAGTGTTTGTGAGCCACTCATGAACTTCAGTGGCCTCCTCCTTGCCTGAAAAGGTACAAGGCTTCAGCTGACGAAAATCAGTGATAGATCCAATTGATGGCCTTCTAGCTGGTGGGTTCGCCTGCTCTTGTGCGGTCACTAGGCTGATCCTTAAGTTCACCGCCTGGCGTTGCTGGGCCTCTTGATGAACCTGTCGTTGTGCTTGCATCATTGCATAGAATATTTGGAACATCTGTTGTCCGTCCATAGGCTGTCCTGGTAGAAAATGGGCATTGGTGGAGTAAATTACGACGGTGGTGGAATATCGTCTCGCCGAAACCTCGAGGCGTGCTGATATGTTTGATTGCTTTGTTTAGTATAGGGATCTCAACTTAGTGGCATCATCCCATCGTCGTAAGTGACACAATACCTTGTGGTGTACCCACGGGATTCTCGTCGCCGGCTCGTGGATCCATTACTCTACATACAAAGTAAACTATGAAAGGTGCACAAAGGAAGCAAGGCTGGATGCAAGTCAAAAAATTATTTTGAAGTCGATATAGAGGTTAAGAACGTGTCAATATGTGGATGAGATCCTATAATTCATCATATCCTAATTGCAGGCTTGCTCGGTTCCTTAGTTGAAACCGAAAAAATATAGTCGTGGACCAGCATGGGCTACCACAAAAACTATGTCAGGTCCCAGTCCTAAAATACTGAGGGACTAGCCACGTGGCAATGGCCAGCAGCATAACTCCAATGGGCAAACCCAATTTAATGGACACGTTAGAGTTCAGTTAAGCTGTAACAAATATAAAAGCAAGTCTACACCATCTATCTCAGTATAATTCTAATCTTATCCACAGAAAGTAAACACAATTCAATATGATATACTAGTCAAGATAATAGTTAAAAAGAAATAGTCCATCATCAAGTCAACATAAGTAGTGTCTCGGAGAACAACCCGACAAAATAAGAAAAGAGAATAATGTCAATACATATGTCCATAACTCAAGATATGAAATAACAATGAGCATAAATAACTGAGTATGTAACTAAATACTCACGAGAAATCCTCTGACACAACCTCGTCCTCTGGTGCCAGTATTGCTCCAGCGTCAGCTCCTGTCCCGTATAACTCGAGGTAATCCTCCTCTGTGGTACCTGAGGACATAATCTGGATCCAGGTCCTCACGGGACATAGCAAGGTACAAGAAACACTCAAGCCAAATAAAATACAGTAAATATAAAATAGATCCTCAGGGCAAGCTATGTAACCAGCTATGTAAATGCAAATGAGATCATCACTAGTACTCTGGCTACGACCACTACAAGCTCTTTGTCGGGGAGCCCATAGCAGCAAGTAATATCACGACTCCAGTAGAAGTGCCAAAGCACGTAGTATCATGTATTCCAGTATTATATAAATAATTAGCATGTAGCATGTGTGTCTCTTCCCACCCAATGTAAACTCATGTCTCATGTCCACGATGTCTCATATCCATAACACGCAAGATCATGACATCTAGCTAGTACAACGAGTCATAATGATATCTCTATATATTCAAGTCTCATGTCACGAATCCTGTAAGCCTATACAGAATTACCATGAATAACTCAAGAAAGATTCTATCACATGAATAATGTCAAGTCTCCTATGGTATGACGTACTTGGTAAAGAATGTACGTAAAAATATAGGATCGTGGAATCAACTCTCTAAATGAAGTTACATGACTCTGCATATGACGTCGACACTCGAATCTTGTTCGGACGCTAAGTAACGTCTTACGGTCCGAGGTTGAACGGGTACAACACAGAAGTATATATATAGAAAGAACACAAGCAGATAATATATCAGGATCTTTGTAGATTTGGCAATGTACACTTGCCTGGCCTCTGAACTCCGTCAGTTGCTCCAGTCAAAGTGGAATCTCCAAATATGTCTCCAGATGCTGAAACAAACATCACTATTGCTCTCAGAAAACTTGAAATAGCTATAATTGACTACCCATAAGTTCAATTTGGACACAGGGGCAGCGTTAATAATTTCTGGTCAAAACGGGATCCACATGTGGCCCACTTTATACCGAAAAATATGTTAGAGATAAATTTCTCCAAATTCGTCAAACTTAGGTTCTACGAGTTTAGAACGATGATACAAATCCAACAGAATATCCAAAACTGGATTCCGATGAGCCGGTCACAAAATTGCCCATCAAGCGGAACCGTGGGGCCCACGAAACGGTGTTTCGTCAACGTTCTCAGAATCGAACCAAACTTGGGTCACAGGACCAGCGTAACGCAACAAATCCGATGGTTTAAGTTTCTTTTTGAAACGATAATCACACACGAAATTATGACGAGTGTCAGAACAGGCCAATATAGTATTTTTTACGGATACGCATTGATTTCGGTGTGCACGCACATCCAAATCAACTTCCGCGAAATCTCATACATCCGCGTTGACGATACGCGCCTTTCGGTATAATTCGCACACGACGAAGTCTCCTTATTTAGCGAGACGCACCACGTATCGAGAAAATTTAGGTTTAGAAAATTAAGTTTTTGACGAATTTCAACAGTAAATAAATCACAACATACAACGAATTAAAATAAACTAATTAAAGCAATTAAAACTCGGTTATATTTTTAAATTACTGTTCAAGTAGAATTTTAGTATCGCATGCCGTTATGGAGATAACGGGACTCAAACACGCGTACTTGGAACAGTTTTTGTTCCCAAAACTCGGTTATTTTTTATGTTTTGTATCACAATTTACGATCGACACAGGACACAATAAGCTAAACTATTTGAACAGGGTTCACGGGGGTCATGTGGTCTTCACATAGGATTCGACGGGTCGTTGTTTGAATTATTGTGCAGAGAGATAGAGGGGCGAGAAGTAGAGTACCTCACGTGTGCTGCTGATCGTGAATTGGGTAACCTTCACTCGGCAGGTTGCGACGGCGGTCCGACGGTCGACGTCGGCGGCGGCTCATTTGGAATGGAAGGGGAGATGCTTGTGGTTGTGGTCTGCTATGATTGAGTTTATATAGGATAAAGGGGGGGAGGTTACAGGGAGAGGAAAGGAGGGGTTCGGCTGTTGTGGGAAGAGGAAGAGTTAGGGACGCAGGGGTTAGGGGAGTTATTGTAGCAGGGGTGCGGGTTTGGGTGAGCGGGTCTGGGTAGCCGGGTACGGGTTCGGGTTTGTGGGTTTCGTTACGGGTTGAGGATTCAGGGTATGGGTTTAGGACCCGGTTTGGGTTGGTTTGGTTTGGTTTGGGTTTAATAAATATTAATAAACTCTCTCTCTCTCTCTCTCTCTATATATATATATATATATATATATATATATATATATTTAAAAATAGTTTTGGACTTCAATATAATCTCGAAAAACTCTACAATACTCTAATATTAGTTGTACACCCAAAAATATATATTTTTGCAATATTAGTAATTAATTAAATACACATAAATATTAATCCATGAGTATATATTATTCTAACTAGCTAAAAAATACATAAAATTATCCTTTAATCTCAGTAATTCAATACCAATAATTAAAATCTAAAATCTAAAAATAGGAGGTTTACAGTACCGACAAGGGACGATATCTATACAAATATAATTATTTTTATCGAAAAAGTGAATATATGATGAATAAAGAAATACACGATATATATGATGCTAAACCAACTAATTGACTTACTTTGTACCGTCGGTCCAAATCTTCTTCCTCGTCTCGTCCAGAGGTGCGCATGGAGGATCTCGCTATTGCTGGGACGACGTCGGCTCAACCTCCGCCATATGCTCATCTGTCTCCATGGTTCCGTCTGCAGGAGGAACGCTGGACGAGGGAGTAGTCTATGGCCTGGAACTACTCATCCCAAGAGTGCTGCCACGTAACGTCGTCACAGTCGGAGATGTGACTGGTCGATATACTGGAGTACTTGGCGACGAGGATCTAGAACCAACCGTAGGCAGTACCGGAGGAGCACTCTGTCTAACTCGGGACCTGCCGAACACTTTGCGTCGTCCTGTCATACCTGATAACAACATATGATGAAAGAACAAATATATAATACATTCTACAGTCAAAATGTTATGCATATCTCAAAGCATTAATAGAATGGCACAGTAAATAACTAGTAGTGTCACAAGTCTAAATGGATAGTATATTATACAATCAAAATATAATACATGTCACAAGTTTAAATGGATTTATTTTATTTTCAATCATCTTTATAAAATTCATCATGTTCGCCTTCCTCGTCCTTCTCTTCCTCTTCCTCCTCATCTTTACTTTCATCTTGTCATGCCCCAGTCCCAAAATACCGTGGGACCGGACGCGTGATAATGGCCAGCAGCATGCACCGATGGACAAACCCAATTTAATGGATCCATCGGGCATACTTAAGTTGCATTATATCAGTCAGGGTTTTACTATTCTTATCCACAGATATAAGATAGCAACATCAGCAAAAGAAATAATAACAACAACTAGTCAAAGTTAATAAAATCGGGGAACAACCCGATATTTAGTCTGATACAATTTATTCTTTTAAACAAGAAAGAAAGAAAATAACATCACTGACTGAGTATGGAATAGCATATACTCAGAGAAATCCATGGCAATCACCTAGTCCTTGGTTCCTGGTTCTGCTTCAGTGCCTGCTCCTGAACCTGTTTCTGCTCCTGCTAAAGCACCTGTCATGTAAACCTTATCGTGGATCTCCTCTGCTAATCCTGGGGACATAATCCATTCCAGGTCCTCAGGGGACATAGCAAGGTACAAATAATACAAGCCAAAATAATACAGTGAATAGTAAAATGAAATAAGCAGGGTAACTACATAACCATCTATGTAAAAATGCAACTGAGAGCATCACTAGTACTCAGGCTGAGACTGCTACAAGCTCTGTGTCGGGGAGCCGGTAGCAGTAAATAACTAGTAGTGGGCCAAGCTCGGGCTTAGAGTCTTGAGCACCGTAATAATAGAGGTTTTATATATATGATCAGTCTGTAGCCTGTGTGTCTCTTCCCACCCAATGTAACCACACGTCTCATGTCCATGTCACGTGAGATCAGAGCTAATGCAACAGTCAATATCTAAGAATAAATAACTATGTCCATCATGTATCCTATACAGAATCATCTTGAATATCTCAGGAAGATTCTGTCAATGTATGGTGTCAAGTGTCCTAGGTTATTGTGTACTTGATTAACAAGCACAAGAATATAAGGGTCTCGAATATCCTTCACTAAATGACGTACACAACTCCGCGTACGGGGTTGGCACCCGACTGTAATCGGACACTAAGTATGTCATACGGTCCTAGGTTATAGCATGTACAATAGTTGCAAAAAATAAGCAAGAGAACTAAATAAACTAATAAACTATAATTTATGGCAAGGTACACTTGCCTGGGATTGGAATACCAGTAGCGGTCCCTGTAACAGTGGGTTCAGCAATTTCTCCTCCAAAAGCTGAAATGAACATTACCAACAGTCTCAGAACATAGGAAATAGTTAAAAACGCCTGTCCTTGAGTCCAGTTTGGACACAAGGGCAAAAACGACATTTCTGGGCCAAAGCGGATCCATATGTAAGCCGCTTTGCACCGAAAACCGGGTCAAGGTCAAAGGTCTCCAAATCAGTCTAACTTAGTGTCAACGAGTCAGGAACATTGATACGAACCCAACGAAACTTCCAGAATTGGATTCCGATGAGCCGTTCTCAAAATCGCCAGTCAGGTGGAGCCTGTGGGGCCCACGACACACGATTTTCCAACGTTCTCAGAATCGAACCAAACTTGACCCACAGGACCAGCGTATTGCTACGAGTCCGATGGCACAGGTTTCGTCTTGATCAGACGTGTATACACTAAGTTACAACGAATTACAGAAAAGTCGGATACGGGGTTTTGTCCGCGGATACGCACTGATTCCGGTGTGCACGCACATCCGAATCAGCTTCTGCGAAAGCCCGCACGTCCGTATCTATGATGCTCATGTGTCGGTGAAGACCGCACGTGACCAAGTCGTCCCGTTTGGCGGGGCGTACTCGATTCCGAGGTGAAACAGGGCTAAGTTTTTCCTGTTTTTGGATCGCGGTGTGCGATCACCACAGGATGCGATGCCCCGAGCGGTTTATCCGGGCACCGAGAGGGTCATACAGGCTTCGCGATACAATTTACGGAATCGAATTCCGAGCTACGAGCAAAAAGTTACGAGTACCTGAAGTGCTCCAAAAAACCGAATTTAAATCGTGTCCGACACGCGATTCACTGTGTCCGAGTACTGTTCACTAGAGTTAGGGTTTTCTGTGTCCGGTCTTCTGTTTCAGTGTCACCGGAGTCGATCGGCGCGGTTGGAGGTGGCCCGCTGCGGGTGACGTCGCCGGAGACTGAGTCGTCGAACAGTGGGCGGCCGGGGAGGAGCGGTGCTGGGTTCGGCTGCGGCGGGTCCTGGACGGAGGCGCTGGTGGTTCTGCGAGCAGAGGACTGCGAGGGGCTGTGCTGAAGAGGGCGGCCGGAGGCAGCGGGGTCAGGGGAGGTTCTGGGTGAAGGTAGCCGGCGGAGGTCGTCGGGAAAGCCGGAGGCGGAGGAGGGGACTAGGTGGCTAGGGTTCATGGGAGGAGGAGACGACGGGTTTATAAAGGAGAGATGGGGAGAGGGATCGGCGGCGGGTTCGGGGGAGCCGGAGCGGAGGGGTCGTCCGGTGAGGGGAGCCGAAAAGGGTGCGGCGGACGTTGGGGAAGCCGGAGGGTCGCCGGCGGCCGGAAGCTAAGGAGTCGGGCGTTCGTTTGGGGAAGAAGGAGATAGCGGGTCGGGTTCGGGTTAACGGGTCGGGTCTGGGTTGGACCCGGATCCGACCCGATAAGGAATTGGGTTCGATTTAATGAAGCCGGTTTGGTTCAACTTGGTTTGGTTTAGTTTATTAAATAAACCTGGTTTATTTGGGTTTTTTAATTGATTTAATATTTAATTAGTAATTTAGGGCTTTTAAAATTCATCCGGGGTCCAATAAATTCCCAGAAAAATACCCTATGTCTGGTTTTCTATTTTACACCATAAAATATTATTTTTATAATATTTTTATATTATTTAGACCCTAAATTAAAAATCATTTAAAATTTTAAAATATCTTAGTTTAATTAGAGAAAAATTCCAGAAAATACAGAAAATTGGGAAAAATTCCAAATTAAAAAAAATCCTTGAAAATCAGGGGGTTTACACATCTACTTCATCTTCGTCTTCGTCTTCCTCTTCTGATAATTTTACCTCTTCTACATTATTAGTCGTGTAATGAGTAACTTCCGTTGAGTCCCCAACTACATTATTTGTTACAAGAGGTAGCTCATCCTCCTGATAAGCTATTTCGTCAACGTCAAAGGTATTTCTAGCTTTAGTCTTGCATACTGCCCACCAATCCGACCTTGATGTCCCCGTCTAGGATAAGTTGTGAAGTACACGAGCTGAGCCTGACTTGATAGGACAAATGGTCCGTAGCCTTGATATCTACGCTTGTAGTTTATATCTACAAGATCATGCTTGTCAATTTTCCAACCTTGATCTTGAATCGAATCGAACCATTCACACTTGAATATCACGATATTAGCAGGTTCTGTGCCATAATTATATGTCAACTCCATAATCTCTCATAAGATGCCAAAGAAATTATTGCCTGGATCGACGTCTTTATAGTTCGAAGATTTGATACACAAACAACTATTTTTTGTGGAATCAAAATCCAGAAAGCTGTCTCTGATCAGAGCATTGTTTACTTAAATCTAAACCCATTCACACAGTAACTTGGCCATATTTTGACGACAGTAATTGGTCCCTTGGCTAGAGTTCTAATAGATTCAGTCTCGGGTGTTATTAGACGATCGACCTAAATACCAAAGTAGCGATAGTAAGTTATTTATTGTGCAAGTGCATAAAAAAAAGTAATTACCGAGCTCCTTACATATGAGCTCAACCAAAAAAGAAAATAATATCTTATTTCTTGTTCTACTTCTTCGTCTGTTATATAGGGTCTAACCGACCTCAGGTCATCATTATATGTGCTATAAAATAATGAAGCAACCATTGATTAGTAGCATAATATTAGCTTATACTATTACATTGAGATGATGTAAACATGGATGTATTAATTACTTACCCCTCTAGCTTCTCCACTTCATCCTCGTCGCAATTGAGTAATATATACAACTGATCAGCTCTTAGCTCGTCATCATTCAAATATCTCTTCTTCATTTTTCACGAAGGCTTTTTGGACGCATTCAATACTTTCATTATTGCATCATTGGATTCCGGATATCCGTCATTATTTCTCGGAGCTCTCATTCTATTAGTAGCAATAGGAGGTTTGAAATACGTCGAGAAAAAGTTTATAATCTCCTAGAGAATATAAGCTTCACAAATAGAGCCCTCAACCCGTGCCTTATTTTTCACCTTTTTCTTTAGGTGATTCAGATGCCACTCGAATGGGTACATCCACTGATAAATGATAGGACCAACACGTGCCTTATAGGAAAGATAAATTGGCAAATGCTTTATGGAGTCGAAGAATTCAGGAGAAAACACCTTCTAGATCTTATACAGTGTTATCGCAATGTCCTTCTCTTGATTGTTTTAGACGATCGATGAGTACCTTAGTAGAACAAAGATCTCTAAAGGATATGTTGAGCTCTGTTAATGGATCTCAAATGACCTGGGGTAAGAATTCCCGAAATACAATCGAAATTAACCTCTCCATGAATACGTGACAATCGTGGCTCTTCATACCCGCCAGTTTGTTCTCCTTAAGGTCGACGCATCTTCTTAAGTTCGACACGTACCCGTCTGAAAATTTTAGACCCTGAATCCACCTACAAAGTCTCCATTTATCCTCCTTCTCTAATAAGAAAATTGACTTAGGCTTCTTTATCTTTTTATTCCCCTCCTCTATCAAATACAACGCAGGACGTCTACATATTTCTTCTAAGTCCAACCTGGCCTTCGGATTATCTTTCGTCTTCCCCTTTACCTCCATTACAGTATTAATTATGTTATTAAACATTCTTCTCGATATTCATGACATCAAGGTTATGTCTGATCAGATTGGCGCTCCAATATGGCAGATCCCAGAATATACTCCTCTTCGTCCAGTTATGGGTGGATCAAATCCGTCACACTTGTACCCCTTAGCAGGCTCTTCGATAGCACTTGACAAATCTTTTACCTCTTTCCATATCGTGTATCCGGACCACCTTGGTGGTGGATTAGCCTTATCCACAACGTCCGCACGAAAAGTATTCATATTCCTCCGGTACGGATGATCCTTCGACAGAAATTATCGATGACAATCGAAGAAGCACCGTTTACCTCCATATTTCAAACGGAAAGCCTTAGTGCGGTATGCAATACGGACATGAGAGACGACCATGAGTGCTCTATCCCGATAATATTCCTTAGGCTAAAAAATCATTGATGGTCCACATAAGTGATGCCCTCAACTAAAAATTTTGTTTTCTAGAAATATCGTACGTGTTGGCACATACTTCCCACAACTGATTCAACTCATCTATCAAAGTCTGTAAATACACATCGATGTTCCTTTTCGGATTGTTCGAACCCAGGATAATAATGGTTAGGAACATATACGGAGTCTTCATGCACATCCAATGCGGTAGATTATACGGAGTGACGATCACAGTCCAACACGAAAACTGGGAGCCCGAAAGTCCGAATGGGTTAAAACCGTCGGAGGATAGCCCCAATCTGACATTACGGGGATCTGAAGCAAAATCTGGATACTCTCGATTAAAGTGCTTTCATGCTTCTCTGTCAAATGGGATAATCTCACGTCTCATGTCCATAACACGCAAGATCATGACATCTAGCTAGTACAACGAGTCATAATGATATCTCTATATATGCAAGTCTCGTATCACGAATCCTGTAAGCCTATATAGAATTACCATGAATAACTCAGAAAAGATTCTATCACATGAAATAGTATCAAGTGTCCTATGGTATGACGTACTTGGTAAAGCAAGCATGCAAAAGAATATGATCGTGGAATCAATTCTCTAAATGACGTTACACGACTTCGCGTACGGCGTCGATACACGAATCTTGTTCAGACGCTAAGCAACGTCTCACGGCCCTAGGTTGAACAGGTACATCACAAAATTATATAGAAAGAAAGAACACAAGTAATTAATATCACAGGATCTACTGTAAGTTGGCAAGGTACACTTGCCTGGGTTCTAAGCTCCGTCAGTTGCTCCGATATAAGTGGTATCTCCAAATACGCATATGGTTGCTGAAATAAACATCACCATTCTCTCAGAATACTTGAAATAGCTATTATTAACTACCCATAAGTCCAATTTGGACACACGGACAGAATTGACAATTTTTTGTCAATGCGGGGTCCACATGTGGCCCACTATGCACCAAAAAATGTGCCAAAGACCAAATTCTCTAAATTCATCAAACTTGATGTCTACAAATCTAGAATGATGATACAAATCCAACGAAATATCCAGAACTTGATTTCGATGAGCCGGTCACGAAATCGCCGGCCAAGTAGAACCGTAGGGCCCACGAAATGGTGTTTCGTCAACGTTCTCAGAATCGAACCAAACATGGGTCACAGGACCAGTATATTGTTGCTAATCCGATGGCACAAGTTTTATTGCAAAATGACATGCACACACAAAATTATGATGAGTGTCAGAACATGTCGATACGGTACTTTCCAACGGATACTCGTTGATTCCGGTATGCACGTACATCCAAATCAACTTTCACAAAATTTTACACATTCATGTTGACGATACGAGCCTTTCAATGCAATTCGCATACGACGAAGTTGCCTCGTTTAGTGGAACGTTTCAGAAAATTTTGGGTTTAAGAAACCAATTTTTCGGTCAATTTCAACAGCAAATAAAATTCAGCATACATCGAATTAAAATAATTTAATTGAAGTGATTAAACTCGGTTATGTTGTCTAAATTATTGTTCAAGCAAAATTATAGTATCGCGTGTTGTTATGGAGATAACGGGACTCAAACACACGTACTTGGATCAATTTATGTTCCTAAAAATAAGTTATTTTTTTGTTTTGTGTCACAATTTACGATCGACACATGACACGATACACCAAACTAATTATACAGGGTTTAAGGGGGTCATGTGGTCTTCGCATAGGACTCGACGGTTCACTGTTAGGTCTATTGTGCAGGAAGAAATAGGGGAGAGAAGAAAGGTACCTCGCTGTGTACTGCTGATCGTGACTGACGGATGACTATTCGTGGCGGCGGCGCACGGTGATCCGCAGGCCGTCGGCGGTCGGTGATGGTCGGGGTGGTAGAGGATATGCTGGTGGTTGTGGTCGGCTATGTTGGGATTTATATAGGGTGAAGGGGGGAAGTTATAGGGAGATGAAGAGGATGGGTCGGCGGTTGACGGGGAGTGGAAGTGGTCGGGCTGAGGGGTTTTCTGAATGTGAAGGAGTGCTGGTTATCGGGTATGGGTTTAGGTAACCGGGTTCGGGTTCTAGGATCCGGTTTGGGTTGGTTTGGTTTGGGTTGGATTGGTTTGGGTTTGTTTGGGTTAAAATAAATAACCAATATTTATATATATATATATATATATATATATATATATATATATATATATATATATATATATATATATATATATATATATAGCCATCTAAATATAGTTTTGGACCTCAATAAATTTCAGAAAAATTATACAATACTCTAATAATAGTTATACACCCAAAAATATTTTTTTTGCATATATTAATAATTAATTAAATATACATAAATATTAATACATGAATATATATTTATTATAATTAGCTAAAAATACAGAAAAATTCTCTCTTAATCTCATTAATTAAAAATAATAAAATTAAATTTTAATTTTAAAAATTAGGGTGTTTACACTTTTTACTCTCCATAAGGGCGATGTTCAGATAAATGTTCTTGTGTATGTCGACGATTTGATTCTCTCTGGCAATAATTCTGCTGCTCTTACTGCCTTTAAGAATTATTTGAGTACATGCTTTCACACGAAGGACCTTGGGGCGTTGAAGTTTATTTTTGGTGTTGAGGTAGCTCAAAGCGCGGAAGGTATTTTCTGTGTCAACAGAAATATACACTTGACATTATCTCTGAGACAAGATTATTGCAGGCGAAACGTGCAAGCTTTCCTATGGAACAACATCATCAAATGGCATGCTCTACAAGTCCACTTTTGTCTTATGGGAAAGCATATCGACGGCTTGTGGGACGGCTGATTTATCTTTCGTTTATTCGGCCGGATTTGGCTTATGTTGTTCACATCTTGTCGCAGTTTATGCATGAGCCCCGGCGTGATCATTGGGATGCGGCTTTGAGGTTTGTTAGATATCTGAAGGGTTGTCCCGGTCAAGGCATTCTTCTTCGCGCTGACTGTGATTTGCGACTCCGGGGTGGTGTGATTCTGATTAGGCGAGTTGTCCCACAACACGATGCTCTTCGTCTGGTTGGTTGATTTTTCTTGGTGATTCGCCCATCTCTTGGAAGACGAAGAAACATGTGACGTTGTCCCGTTCTTCGGCGAAGCGGAGTACCGTGCGATGGCGACGGTCACGTGTGAGCTTAAGTGGCTCAAGAGGTTGCTTGGCAGTTTGGGGGTGCAACATTCGTGTGCTATGGATTTGTTTTGTGATAATCAATATGCTTTACATCTTGCACAGAACCTAGTTTTCCATGAGCGCACAAAACACATTGAGATAGATTATCATTTTTTGAGGGATGATGTTCTTGCTGGAGTTATTCGCCCATCTCATGTGCCAACGGATAGGCAACTGGCGGATGTTTTCACCAAAGGTTTGGGCAAGCGATAATTTATGTTTCTTTTGCGCAAGTTGGACATTTGTGACTTGCAGCTCCAACTTGAGAGGGGGGGGAGGGGAGGGGAGGAGGGGTATTGAGATTAAATTGTATCATTAAATTGCATTTATGGTGATTAGCTATATATGGTGATTGACTGGCTATGTATGGTGTTTGGGGTATTGGAATTAAATTGTATTAAATTATATTTATGGTGATTAGCCATGTGACTTAGGCTCCAAGTTGATATGTGAATGTATATATATGTAATATTATGATGAATGAAATACTTAGAATATTATCTTCTATCACTTATTCACAATATGAGTCATATCAACATTAGCAATGACATTATGGTTGTGAGACCGTCTTTACTATTGACGTTATGAGTACATACACTTATAATCAAACCATCATTGCTATTGGCGTTTTTGTATTCATATCGTTATTATTATTGACGGTCTTGTAATCATATCATTGCTAATGCATGGCGTATGAGTGAATGTATACGGTCAATAATAATGACATTTTGTATATTTTTTTGTATTTTTCAACTTTGATATTCTCTACATAATTTGGTCAAAATTTGTCATTTTGTACACAAGTTTCAGCATATTTAATCAATATTCAGTCTCAATATCGAATATCTACTGGAGAATAGTGTAGAAAATTAATGCTGTTGTTCACCGACCCTTAAATTTATAAAAATATGGTTGAAAATTATGTTGTTCACCAGCCTTGAATAGAAGCATCGTAGAAAATTTTGTCGTTCACTACCCTTGAATTCATAGAAGTATGGTGGAAGTTTGGTTGATGTCAGGAGTAGAACATCTTAGAGGTAGTAGCACAATTAGGCAATTTCATCCTACTACACTAAATCTCAATGGTAAAGATTTATGTAAATTTGTCGATCTCTTCTATCACCCACGTCATTGAATTCCAGTCAGCGATTTCTTTCTTTCTTTGTATTTTGTTCAATACAAAAGATAATAAAAAAATCAAGAATTAATTACACTAACTATTATTTTAAAAAAAATTATAACACAAAATATTACTACTTTTAAACTAACTAATTATACTGACCAATCCTTTCTTTAGACTAAAAATAGGAGTAAGTAGTATTATAACTTTTTTATTTTTATCTTAAATTAAAAATATTTCGTGTAATAAACTAAAAAAATAGGAATAATCAGTGTAATTAATTTAAAAGTAGAAATATCATGTGTAATAAACATAAAATATAAATGCAGTTAGTATAAATAATCCAAAAATCAAAGAACTTTCTGAAGTTTTTTTTTTATGTAATACTAAACATAGAAGTTTTGATAAGTCAGTACCTAAACTATTTACAAACTAATCAAAGTAATTTTTCAAAATATATAAACAAATATTTTTTTAACTTGATAGATAATTTACCAATTATTTGAATGATTAGGTAACTGTTTAGCCACAGTCAGCCAACCCAATACTTATCCACTCAATAGCCTCAAGACATACCTACTTACCTACTAAGCCGGCCAAGGTCTATAATCCGACTCAACAGTCAGACGAAGACCCACAATCCGACCCCATCTGGTTGTCCAGTTTGATCCACTTAAGATATATATATATATATATATATATATATATATATATATATAGAGAGAGAGAGAGAGAGAGAGAGAGAGAGGAGGAGGAGGAGGAGGGATCGGGATTGGATTATTTTCTTGATGGTTCCGATTTAGATCAAATCTCACGAGAAATCGAACAATTTAAGGACCTTATCTGAACCATTAAAAAAGATAATCCAACAGGTGCTATTGCTGGAAACATGTGGGGATCGATGCTTAAGTGTGGAGAGGTATGCGGTCCGGATGGTCGAGTGTTCGAGCCCTAGTGAGAGAGTGAAAGGGATTAATTATCAAGGACCAATGTGCCACTTTCCAATATATATATATATATATATATATATATATATATATATATATATATATATATATATAAACCATATTGTTGGAGGGCAGTGGCGGCGAAAAAACCCTAGAGGTGAATGACAACCTTCGGATTAGGGACAAGGAAGAATGGCTGGACCCATACGCAGGGGCCTGGTTTATGGTCACGAGGAGGAAGGTGGTACTCCAACGGGCGGAAGGCCAAAGCGAGGTCGGTGGGAAACCGAAAAGAGGGGGGGGGGAGTCATTGGGAAACCACACCACTCATCTTGTGGACGGTAAAGCGTTGGCACCTAGGAGAGGAGTCCTTGGACGCATGGATCGTTCCCTGCTAGTGCTACAATGGGGGCAAATGGCAAGGGGGTATTTCCCCGCGGCTATCGATGGTAAGAGGAGGGATAGTGGAGCAGAGGATAGGCATGTCTGGTAGTGGGGACTCAGGGACAAAGTGGGGGACAACCCTGTCAGGAGTCAGGCAGGATGTGATGTTTTGGGATCGTATATCGAGGAAAGGGTTGGCAGCTTGTGGACAGGAGAAGGATTCTTCCTCTTTAAAGTCTATCCCAAAGCCTCCTTATATCACGTCATGATTCTGTAGAATCGTTAATTAGTCGCCACCGAGCGTGAGGTTGTACAACTCTAATTTGCACTTGTACAAGGCGTGTTCGTATAAGTGTGCAACAGAGTTATGAAGAAAAATTGAACAACGCATGACATAGAGGAAAATAACCCCCACTACCAAAATCTGTGCTATTAGTGACGTCTTCAGCGACGTAAGTTATTGAAGTCGTTAATTTTTGTAATATTAGCGACACTAATAAACAGTGTCGCTAAACGTTGCTATCTGCGACGTTTAGCGATATTTAGCGACAATAATTTCTATTATAAAAATAAACGTCGGTACAGGTCGTTGAACGTCGCTACATTTTTGAGAAATAGCGACTTTTTTGCTACATGCAGCGACAAAATTTTCTATTGTAAAAATATACGCCGGCAAAGGTCGCTGAACGTTGCTACATTTTCAATTTATTTCGGCGTACGACAAGTCGGCCTGCAGATCCAGCTGACCGAAATATACCACGTGGCTCGGGTCATGCACGTACTTTTGAGCTGTGACACATAGAAAATATTATGCACTTCTGACAGGGCTGGTGGCAATGCAATTTGATAGGCAACTGAAATGACACGTTTGAGGACTTCGAACGGGCCAACGAATCTTGGACTTAACTTTCCTTTGACTCTAAAATGCATGACTCCTCTCATGGGCGAGACCTTTAAAAATACATGGTCACCCTTAAAGAACTCAAGGGGTCGACGATGAATGTCGGCATAGCTCTTCTGTCGGCTTTGTGCTACTTTTAGTCGCTCTCCGATCAACCGAACATTTTGGACTGTTTGTTCAACTAGTTTTGGCCCAAGGATTTGTTTCTCCCCAACTTCATTCCAGCAGATCGGTGACCTACACTTTCGCCCATACTGTCACGCCCCGGTCTCCCGCGAGCCCGATAGTCCCCGCCGAACGTGAATCACCACGTTATAGCTCTCCCACGGGACAATCGTTCTCATCGAGACGTGATGCCGTGCAAGCCTAAAGTGCGCTTGCACAAGGCCAAAGCTTTGAAACAAGGGCAAGTAAGCTATTCAATACTGAAGCAGCGGCACACATATTGCAGAAAAGTAAAGAACACAATGGCACATGATAAACAAGCTCTTTATTGATAAATCACAAGTGTTACAAGCGGCGCAAGGCCGAGGTTACAATACGCTCAAACACTCTATCTCTCGATTACAATGATACCGTTCCATACATTATGTCCCTTTATACAAAAGCAGCTCAAAGCAGGCACAACTCGATGCGGCTCCAGGCATCGACTCCAGATTTCTGGTTCCTTGGGATGAGGCACGGCTATCGCTTCCTCAGACGAACGAGCACCTGAGAACAAGCAAACTGTTGGTGGGTCAGCACTTTATACAAGTACTGGTGAGATAAAACAACTGAACAGAAGCTACACCCCCTGAGACCCACACTAAGTAATCATGTGGCAAAATATTACATTACTAGTGATCTTGCTACTTTTACCTAAGTTCATTTCATGCAGCTTAGAACTATTAGTCAGATTTCATCTCTTTGAAAACATAACTTTAAAGCAGTTTGCATATTCAAACTATGAGCATACGAATCGGGACAGTGCTCTATCGTGTAATGCGCAACATGTATTGTGCAACACAAGTCTAACTCTTAGGGGCAAGGCAGCATATAGGAACTATCATTCAAACAAGCACACAAGTTAACTATCAATCAGAGGTCGGTCCCCGAGAAACTCAGGATTGGTAGCGGAAATCCAGCTAACCAATGACTCTTTATCTGATGCTATTAGCAGCTGTGACTCATGGCTGCACATTACTGCCGAAGCAGCCGTAACCAAGGTTCAGCTCTGCACTAATAGCCATTGTCCGACCGATGCAAATGCATGGAACACTATCAGATATTCTCTATGATGCAGACAGGATGAACATGCATGCTTATGCATAAACTCATATTCTTACCCCATAGCCGAACGGTTTATCCTGCAGCAGACACACAAGTTAGCCATAACAAGCATATATACAAAACTTATGAATCCATCTTCTGGTGCCAAAAATGATAGGTATGCAAGAAGAAAATCCTAGCATGCTCCCTATCTATATGACGGCCCATGAGTTTCCCCATTATTGGACAACAACATCCCCCAAGATCCCGTAGGACCGGACGTCAGGGTGCTCTCACAATCTCTTCCGGACCGACCGATTCCCAGTGCCCCAGGAACCGATCGAGAGACTATCACCTTGTGCACAAGTTGTCCGAGACCAATGCATAACAAGCCACATTCACATTCACAAGCACATAACAATCTAATAGCACACCCCCCAAGATCCCAAAGGACCGAACGTCAGGGCAGACTATTAGACTCTTCTTTTCTTCTCAAGCAAACACATCTTTTCAACAATCTAATAGCACACCCCCCAAGATCCCGTAGGACCGGACGTCAGGGCGAACTATTAGATTCTCTTTCACACTTAACTCATAGCAGTTCAATAGCAAAACAGACAAACGAAACATATGATGACAAACACGATTTCGGTCTCATATCTAGCATGCAATAACTATCTCTTCTTAGCATATTCACAGGGACATACTCATACTTATTCATTTACTTATCTTCTTAGCATAGCAAGATTTCGTTTGAGCTATGTCGGCGTAACTAAGCATGCACATTTCTTATATCTCTTAGCATGGTAACGGTTATATCTTATTCTGACAAGCATTTCCATTTCTCTTAGTTAGGCAACAGATTCGTTTCAATGACAAGCTATGTGAGTTCTCTTATTAGCATGCTGAGTCGGTTCTATCATACTTCTTATGAAAACATTCTTCTTAAGCAAACAAGCATTCAAAAACTCAGATTTATTATTAAGTCGTGCAAGAATCAGAGAATGCAGTTCTGCCCACTCACTTTGATCAATCGGTCGGGAACTCTCCGAGAAGACTTCCGTTCGAGCAAGCAAGGCGATCTCACTTGTACATTGCGTCAACGCGGAGCGGGGCGCTACACATACAGAGCCTCATACGGAGCCATTTGGATGCTGGACTGATAACTGTTGTTATATGCAAATTCGGCTTACGGTAGGTGGACTTCCCAACTTGACTTCGAATCGATTGCGCAGAGACGCAGCATATCTTCTAGTACCTGATTCACCCGCTTTGTTTGGCCATCGGTTTGAAGATGGTAGGCTGAGCTAAACTTCAATTTGGTCCCCATCGCTGACTGAAGGCTTTCCCAGAAACGTGAAAGGAATCGTCCGTCCCGATCAGACACTATAGAAACTGGTACTCCGTGCAGTCGAACTATCTCATCAAGGTAGGTCTGGGCGAGGCGATCGATGCTCCAAGTAACTTTAATAGCAATGAAGTGTGCTGACTTGGTTAACCAATCGACGATGACCCAGATTGCGTCGTTCCCCCGTTGCGTCTTTGGCAAGCCAACAATGAAGTCCATGATTATGTGCTCCCACTTCTATTCCGGGATAGCAAGATTCTGTATTTCTCCGTCCAGCCTCTGATGTTCTGCTTTCATCCTCTGACAGGTTATGCATTGCGACACAAAGAGTGCCACATACTTCTTCATGTCGTACCACCAGAAAATAGTGCGAAGATCTATATCCATTTTTGTGCTCCCGGGATGGACCGTATAGGCTGCATAGTGAGCTTTTGCAAGGATCTCCTTTCTGAGTTCTGAGTCATTGGAGACACATAGCCTTCCCTTAACTCGTAACACTCCATTCTCATCTACTGCAAAAATCCTTTGCCTTCCCCACTAGAATCTGCTCGCTCATTTTCCTTAGGAAAGGGTCGTCCCTCTGAGTAGATATGATCATCTCTAACAGGTTGGGTACGAATCGCATCTGAGCAACTCGCGCGCCGCAATGTCGAATTCGGAGTTCAACGCCCATTTCCTCTAAGTCCCTTTGTAACCTGCGATCAACAGACATGGATCCCGCAAACACTCGACTCAACACATCCGCTACAACATTTTTCTTGCCAGGTATGTAGTCAATCGTCAAGTCATAGTCCTTTATTAATTCTAGCCAACGCCGCTGTCGTAGCTTGGGTGAATAGGTACTTCAAACTTTTATGATCAGTGTAAATTCGGCAAGCCACTCCATAGAGGTAGTGTTGCCACAATTTTAGCACTAACACAATTGTCGCTAGCTCCAGGTCTGTTTGATGCGAACGCCTCTTCCCGAGTCAGAGCATAGACCCGGCCTTGAGTGTTCTGAGGTTCCGTCTGGTTCGCTCGAGGTGCTTGTCCCTGATCCTGAGGCGTATGATTTTGTTGCCGCTGTTGGTTTGGTCCTCCCTCCCGACAGTTCACTGCCATATGCCCCTGGCGACCTCATTTAAAGCATGCTCCATTGAATACACGATAGTTTCGAGCGATGTGTCCGACACAATTACATCGGTGGCAGACGAGCTCATTACCTCTCCCTGGGTTTGTACCCTGATTACTGCTGTTGTTGGGACGCTTGAATACGTTGTTATCTCCTGTGTTGCTAGGGCGCTTGTGATTGAAATTTTGCACAGGGCCGGTGCGAACTGGGGGTACTGCGGCTCTAGGGAGAGGGCGTGGTTTAGAGACTCTCTCATTATACGGTACTGGGGGACGACAACGTGGGCACAAACAGAAGGTCGCAGTCCTATCTCAAACCTTCTGGCTCGACTTTCGACGTCATAAAGATGAGACTTAGCAAATTTTGCAAGTCTGTTGAATTCTGAGGGGTACTGTCGCACTGTCATATTTCTTTGTTGTAGATGTGTAAATTCATCTTCCTTCTCGCGACGGACGGCGGGTGGAAGATACTCCTCCTCAAAGGCCTTATGGAACATAGACCAAGATATGGTCGTCCTGGCGTCTTCACTCATTATAGCTTGTTTGTGCACATCCCACCAATCATGTGCGTTTAAACGGAGCTTAAGCTGAGCGCAAGCGACTCTCTTTGTTTCGTCCATGCGAAGCACTTCGAAGTAGTCTTCCAACTCAATCACCCAATCCAACGCCACGGAGGGATCCTCGGTCTCTTTAAAGGTAGCATGACACATCTTTTTAAACTCTGATATTTGCAGGATGAGACCCTTTTCGTCTGAGGGCGGAGGTTCCTGAAGGCCCTGAAGCACCGCAGTCTCGGCTACAACTGGCACTGTCGCGGCGGCCGCTGATGCAGAATGGTTGCTGGTGACGAGCATCGTCACAATCGTTTGCAAGATATCTATTTGCTTCTTCTGTGCTTGGCCTAGTCTGCTGTGCCAGAAATTAAGCCTCAATCCGGGACTCGAATTGGCTCTGACGTAATTCTGCCTGTCTCTGCTGTATTTTTCTTAAACGCATCATCCGCTCGAACGGATCGACATAGGGCGCGGATGATGGACTTTCCGAGCTGCCTGATGTGCCGGAACTACTCTCCTGCACCTGCGCCACCACATGCGCTTGTGCATCCGGCTCTGAGGCCGTTCCTTTAAAGAAAAATAACTTGCATCAGCCTCAAAATATATTATGGACTCACTGTATGGAACGCATCTCATTTTGGCCAAGCGAATTCAAGAGTTCAACTAGGAGGGACAGGGTCGCTTCAAGAAAACTCTTCTGACACGAAGGTCAAAGAATCTGAAGTCATGCTCTGATACCAATATGTCACGTCCTAATTTTCGCTAAATCCCCCCGGACGTGATGTCGTGCACGCGTAAGATGCGCGTGCACAAGGCCTAGGCATAATGATATACTTTAGAACAAATGCAACAGAGTACGCAATTAAGATATCATACATTGAGATATAGAAAAGTTTTCTGTATTGATAATGAACATCTGGTTACAGACTCTTGACCCAAAAGTAATAAGAACGCCGTACGGTCGTACAACTTGGACGAAAATGAGATAGCCGATCCATACATTACATCCTTACTAATATTTCAAAATGCGTAAACCACCTTGGGTGCGAGTTAGCATCAAAATGCGTAAACCACCTTGGGTGCGAGTTAGCACCATCGCCTAGGAGCTTCAAAAGATGAGTGCGGGATCCTTGTGATTATGTACTTGAGCTCCAAAAGTCACAAAACACGAATGCGTTGAATCAGTGGAGGGTTGGGGGAAGCTTCAGTACCTCTTCGCGTCGCCTCGGCTCGGGGAACCTGCTGCAACGAGAGTCAGTACTTCAAAAAGTACCGGTGAGGGCGAGCTAACCCAACATACCAAAATCGACATCGTATTCATATGAACATGCAATATTATTATTATGTGATCTTTCTATCTTGTCCTAGTTCAATTCTTTATATATGATAGAAGGGAATGACATAACAAATGTGCCACTGTTCGGTGACTTCACCTGAACCGTCTGAACCACCAGTAAAAAACTTACCATGACCTTCCCTGCCACGAAGACATAGTTAGTCTGCACAAATTAAATATACATAATGCATCACTTGGTCGGACGAGAGATGGGTCAGTTGTCATTCTGCTTCGGGTAGCTAGCCCTTAGCGGACGCACGGACCCATCCAATGCTAGGACTACACTAACAAATTGTTCTACCTGGGTCGAAGCGGTCCCAGTGCCCCGGCGATCGTTCGTAGAACGACATCTCTTGTGCACAAGTTGTCCAAGACCATGCCTCATCTACAAACTAAGTTATCAATTGAAGCACGTTCAAAGCAATATAAGTAAATGAACTTCATGTATTTTCCATAGTCTATGCTACCTTGTCAATGATCACATTTTAAATTTGCACTATCCATTAAACAGTTATAGATAAATAAGTTCTAACTACAACTGAACACAAAATAGCATCATGTATAGGGACAAGCACGCAATAATGTGGCCGTATGATGTTTTATATGACAAGCATTACAAGTGTTTCAAGTCTACTTCTTCTTTTATCTTGACTCAAATTATTATATTGGTATCGTTGATCAGAATGCATAAACGAGTCAATTTATTAGGAATGAAGACTTGGAAGAATGGCGCTAATCGAAGTAAAGCCACTCACAAGTTGGTGAATCGGGGAAAGAGAGAAAAGGAAGATCTTCACGACTCCGCTTGCGCGTCGCCTACACGATCACCTGCACGCACCAACAGATGATCAATATCTCCTGCTTTGATCTCCAAGGGTTCGATACGAAATATGAAATCCAAAGAACGAAGACAATAAAATTCATCAAAACCGTTCAAGAAAAACGCAACTCACAAAACCAACATGAAAGCAACCAAGCAGCATCGAAAATGGGCAAAGAAACCAGCGCAACGGAAAGGCCCCTCTCGACTCTGTCGCCGAGTCCTTCCTTGAGGCACGATCCGTTGAATATGGGACCTGATTTCGCAGAAACTAATTCATAACGAGGAAAGGATCTTGATTCAATTTGTCCCGATCGAATGATACCAAGTATTTCTTAGCCGCGCTACCAGAATAGGGGGAACGGGGCGCTACAGGCGGAGGGGGAGGAGGCAGGGAGGCGGAGAACGAGGGAGGGGGAGAAGGAGGCTGGGTAAGCGGGGAGGAGGGGGAGGCGCATGGTAGGAGGTGGAGGAGTTAGAGGGAGGCGGAGGAGGAGGAAGGGTGAGGAGGAGAAGAAGAATAGGAGGAGGAAGGCGGAGGGGGAGGAGGAGGCGGGGTAGGCGGGGGAGGGGGAGGCTCAGAGGAGGGGTAGGGAGGGGAGGGGTGGGTGAGCCGGAGGGGTGGGGCTGAGGGGAGCGGGGAGGAGGAGGAGGGGCGGGGCGGGGGGAATGGTAGTTTAGAATTTTTCATATTTTATTTTATTTTTAAATTATAAATAACAATTTTTATTTTTAACGTGAGGGGGTCTTTTGATCCAAATATTAAACATTTGTTGTCAAATTGAGCAAAAAAATTTGGGAGACTTATTTTGCGAAAGTTGAAAATCGACGGAAGATTTATTTGCACTTTACCCGTTATAGTTGGTGACTAGCTACGAACCTAAAGTTTTCGTATTTATGTATTTTGGGATGTGCAACATATGTACTAGTTATATTGCCGCAACATATCAAAATGAGCCCTCGGAGAAAACTAATTATATGTTGGTTATGATTTACCATAAATTATTTACTTTTAAAGTCCTCAAGAGACGATGCTTTTATTACAAAATTTGTGAATTGTCACTTTCCGACGCTAGAAAAAGATATAAAAATGTCAAAATTCATGAAAAATAATCCAAATTAACGTGATCTGTGTCCACTCTATTTTGTCTCAATCTCCGTAACCTATAGTGTGATAATGGAGTACGAAAGATCATATATCTTACTTTGAAAACTCATATGATTTTAAATTTATTCACCTTGTAGTTGGTCCCTTGCCGAGGAAAAGCTATATCTATCCATTCTGAAGTCTCTTTAAGGGCTCATTATTTCGTTTCTTTTGTGTCGATTTTATTTTTTAAAAAACAATTTTGTTTTCTATCAACTTATTCGTGTTCGACTTATGGTATCTTTTCACTTCTAAGGTTTTTTTTTCTAATTCTTGACATAAGGAAACATTTATTCTACTCTAACAATTTTTGATATCCAATTTATAATTAATGTTTTTTATTTTGATATTCATTATATCCAACAACAAAAAATGTCCATAGGAAGATATTGTCCTTCGGACGTTTTCTATTTTTTTTATTAATTTTTTTCGTTAAACGTCTGTTAACAAAAAAAAACCGATAAAAATATAATATTAAAAATATAAAATATTCTTCCAATGAACGTTTTAATACTCTTTTCGTAATTTTTCAAACTTTGATGCATTAGATGGAATTTATATGAATTTGAATGCTATGGATAAAAATAAATTACATCTAAAGCATTAAAATTTAAAAAATTTAAAAAAACATTAAATTATGAAAAAAAATATTAAATATTTAAAAGCATTAAATTATATCTAAAGCATTTATGGAATTTATATAAATTTGGATGCTCTCATGTCTCTCTCTCGTCTCTTTTACTCTGTGGTCTCTCTCAGTCTCTCTCTCTCCTCTCTCTCTCATTGTTTGGTCTCTCTCCTATCTCTCACGTCTCTCTCTCACTCACTCTCTCGTCTCCCTCTCTCTCTCTCTCTCTCTCTCTCTCGTCTCTCTCTCACTCACTCTCTCCTCTTTGTCTGCTCTTTCTCTCTCACTCACTTTCTTTCTCACCTCTCTTTATTAAATTTGAGAAATTTAATAAAATCCAAAAAAATTCTTTATTCTTTTGCTTACTACAGAATTTTGAGAAAAAATATTCCGATTTTTTTTAGAGAATTAAAATTATATTTTTTTATGTAATCCAGATACCACTAGTGTCATGGTACACGCGTCCCTTGTGCAATATTTTTTTTAGCACACGCGTCCCCGTATGTCCAATTTTTAATCCATAAGAATTTATTGAAATATTTATACAAATAAAGTATGTAAGATTCGTTAAGAAAATTTTAAGAACTCAATCAAACTTATAAAATCTGAAAGAATTTATTGAAATTTTTATACAAATAAAGTCATGTGATATTCGTTAAGAAAAAATTTCAATTCTTTAAAATTCTTTAAAATCTTAAGTGAATAATGTATTTTTTTTAATCTTAATTGAATAACCAATAGAATATGAGAGACATTTGTAATATTAGATAGAACCAATTTATAATATTAAAGAGACCATAATAATTATCGATTTCAATAAATTTCTAACAAATAATAGGTTAATTCTTTCTTTTTTTGGATTTCAGTAAACACAGATCGAAACAATTATAATCTTATAGAGTAAATCAAATAATCCTCTCCTTGTCTGTATAATTTTATTTCTCTTTTTTATTTCTACATAATTTTATTTATCTAAAAAAATCGGAATAATTTGTTCCTGTAAAAAAAAAAATCTCTAGAAAAAGATCGGAATCTTTTTTCTCAAAATTCTGTGGTAAGCAAAAGTAAAAAAAAAAATTAGAATTTATTTTATTTCATTAAATTTCACAAATTTAATAAAGAGAGATGAGAAAGAAAAAGAGTGAGAGAGTGAGTGAGAGAGAGAGAGAAAACAGACAGAAAGAAGAGAGAGAGTAAGAGAGATGAAAGAGACCAGAGGACGAGAGAGAGAGAGAAGAGAGAGAGTGAGAGAGAGATGTGAGAGAGGCGAAAAATAATAATAATAATAACTAAAAAACGTTCTTAGGAAGGACGTTTTCTTTTTAGAACGTTTTCTATTATTTTATTATTATTATTTTTGTTAAACGTTTGTTAACAAAGAAAAAATAAACGATGAAAATATAATATTAAAAAATATAAAACGTCCTTCCAATGGACGTTTTAATATTTTTTCGTAATTTTTAAATTTTGATGCTTTAGATAGAATTTATATAAATTCGGATGTTCTGGATGAAAATTTTCGTTATATTTTTAAGTTTTTTAGAATAATTGTACCTGGAAACTCAAAAGCTTAGATAAATATAAATCAAAATTTTAACAAAAAATTTATTGTACAAATAATATTTTTATATTAATTACCTAAAAAAAACTATTTTGTAAAAAATTGAAATTACGAAAGCTTTCGCCATCTTGAATGACAAAAATTCAGCATATCATATTTTAATATCCCCATAACTCAGCAAATCGTATTTTAATACATCATGTCATATTTTTGCCAACTAGATTGGCGAAAATTCAGCAACTCCAGTTTAACCTGTTTAAGACATGGGTGCGGGTGGTTTTCTGTTGATTTTTTTTGTTTTGGGTTTGTTTTGGATTTTTTTTTTTTTGTTGTTGTTGGTTTTTTGGATAGTTGGGTTTGTTTTTTGTTCTGTTTTTTGATTTTTTTTGTTGTACCAAAAATAATTTTTTTTCTCAGAAATTTGTTTGACAGAAAATATATTTTTAAAAATATTTTTTTATGGGTTTTATTTGGTTTTTTTTTGGGATTTTTTTTTGTAGGTTTGGTTTTAGTTTTATTTGGTTTATTTATTTATTTTTAATTTGATTTATTTTTGCAAAAAAATTGCTATACCTATAATTTTTTTAAAAATTAGGAAAAACGAAAAAAGTTTGAAACAGTAACGAAATAGTTTGTCAACTGAGTTGGAAAAAATTTTAAATTTATTTTTTGTTGGTAACTATGGTTTCACCGGTTTTGGGATATTTTTGAACCGATTGTTTATTTTTGAAATAGTAACGGACCCTCATAATCGGTACTCTAAAAATACCTCATAACCGCTACTCCCACAATTGTCAAGCAGACCCTTAAAGTTTCTACTGTAATTGAAAGTTAAATCAATCTTATTACGATTAGTAAATTATTTATTAATAGATAATTTTATCGTTAAAAAAATAAAAAATATACACAAGAATATACTTTGTGATTTTAAAATGACCGAAAGTAAAATTTTGAGGTCGAAATATTATTCTTTTGCGATTCTAAAAATTTTTGAAGTCCGTCAAACGGTGTAACGGTTTATACCATAGTACTTTTTGTTACGGTCATTTTGGCACAAGCTGGGTCTTGTCTCGAACTCTCAGTCTAAAGTTATGATACTTTAAAGTTTTAAATTTTATACTTTTGCCTGTAACATGTGCGTCTTACTTCGGATAAAAAAAATTTCTACACGAACTGTGACATACAAATCGACATATTGTTTGACAAAAAACGATTTTCAAACAAATAGTTATGGTCGTTCGAAGTCTGCTCGACGGCAGATGTAATTTTCTTACGGCATATTTTTTTTTTAATTTTTGGATGTTCAATGATAGCATATTTTATTTTGGATGTTAAATTTTATTTTGTACTAATTTATTTAAAAAAATTATTGCTAAATTTTTTTTTTAAATAACTAAGTCTAAATAAAACTAAACAAAAGTTAAAAAAAAAAAAAAAACAGAACAAAAATAAGCAAACACAACTATTCCAAAAAATCAACAAAAAAAATAAACCAAAACAAATCAAAAAAATCACTGTCAGAATTTTGCCAACCCAATTTACGAAAATTTGACAAATATAAAATATATATATATATTTTTGTCATTCCAAATAGCGAAAGCTTATGTAACTTTAGTTTTTTTTTTTAAATAGTTTTGTTTTAGTTAATTTATTTAAAAAAAATTATGTACAATAAATTCTTTATAATTTTAATTTTTTATATATAGTTTATATATAAATAAATATATAATATATAATATATGTACATAATATATATTTTTAGGCCTATAAATTTTGGGAGGTGTAGTGTGACGTATTGCATTTTCTCAAAACCGACCCTGTTGCAGGTACATGAATATATGGCTAGGCAACAAGTCATAATAGCTTTCCTCTCCTTGCAATTGAGAACTTTAACAAAAGAGTTTTGTTTGGCTGGAATTACTTACCGATAGAAAGAGAAATGGTGTAATTAATGTCCCTAACTATAGCATGTGATGCTTATTATTGCAACTTTGTAATGATAATTGTTATGGTTGAAAACGTTGCAACAAAATGTAACAGTTGTTAGGAAGGATAGATCAGTGGAATGAAGAAAAAAAGAATGGAATGTAATTTTATTTTATTTTTCTTATAGAAAGAGGATTTTTTTTTTTTTTTTTTTTTTTTTTGATAGGAATGAGGGAAAAGAGAAGATATCCACTTTATTTTATTTGCTATGCAAGAAAAAATAAATTTTAAAAAATATAAAATATAGGTTTTACCTATTTTATCTTCAACTAGAAATATTTATTTATCATTTGACTTCATGTATAATTTTTTAAATAATACTATTCATATGAGAGTATAATTATTAATTGATATAAGCATATACTTTTTCTTCTACTTTTGGAATGATTTAATTTCTTAGGCTTCGTTTGGTAGGAGGGATAGAAAAGTTAAAATAAATAAAAAAAAGAAGGAGATATTTTTCTTCCTTTGTATTTGTTAGGATGGAAAATAGAGGATGTTTGCTTTTCTTTGTTTGGTATGGAAGAAAAAGTAGAAGAAAATAAAGTAAGGCTTTACCAATTTTATTCTTAACTAAAAACATTCATTTAACATTTGACTTCATGAATAATTTTTAAATAATACAAACAATATGAGGATATAATTGTTAATTAATATGAGCCTCTACTCTATTTTTTTCCAATTTTCTCCCACTTTTGGAGGTATTAAATTTCCTAGGCTAGGAAGGAAAAGTAATCCCTCCACTTTTTTTCTTCCTTCCACTTTTATTTCAATACCAAACAAGAAAAAATGAATCATTCCCTCCACTTTTTCCCTCTTCCATTTAACTTCCGCTCACTTTTCTCTCCTACCAAACACATCCTTAGGCCTCGATTGGTTCGCGAAATATTGACATTGGAAAAGTAAAGTGATTAATTTCCTATGTTTTGGGTGTCCAAGAAAAATATGAGAAAAGAAAAATAATTCCTATAGGAAGAAAAAATAGAGGAAAAATGATTCCCCCATACAACCAAGGAATCACTTTCCCATAGAAAATTCTTTTTTTTTCAAATTATTTTTGTCTTTACAAACATTGGAAAAAAAATAAAAAATAAAAATTTTAAAAGGAAGAAAAAAAAATTAAATTTTCTTTCTCTTCTTTCCACGAATCAAATTATAACAAACAAGAAAAAAAAAAAAATGCTTCTTCTCACTTTTTTATCCTCCATTTTATTTCCTTCCGCTTTTCTTTCCTATCAAACACATCCATTATTTAATTTCGGTCTGAACCCTTGTCATAGCTGAAATCATTGTGACGTTATGACATATATTTAATTTCGGTCTGGAAACCCATTATTTTTCTAGAAGCCTAATCTAAGGGACTAGTTTAGCTAGGTCAATCCTTCCAGAAATCAGACGGATATTATTACATAGGTTAATTAAGAAAGCTAGTTAGTTATTATAGATGTAGCTCGTATCTTAATAATAGTGACTTTGATTAAGTACCAATATATGGTGCACATGGTTAGTGGAAGAATCATCAAAGATTGTGACAATCATTATTCTTTGCCAGGTAACGTGCGTAATTCTATTTCTCAAGACAGCCTCTCTTCTTCTTCTTTTTTCTTTCTTTTCCCTTTTTCTTTTTTCTGTTGTCAATATAAACCAAGATGCCAAATTAAACAAAGATTGCATTTGGTACGCGGAACATTGTATAGTTTAAAAAAAAATTATATTTTCAGAAATTAAATACTCTTGAATTAATTTTATGAGAAAAATATTATCATATTTATATAAATATTTTTAACAATATTTAATTTATATAAAAATAAATAATATTTTAATTGATAATAATATATATTTAATAATTATTACTTTATATTTGTAATTTCTCATAACATAGTTGGTTAGGATTAATATAACATAATTTAAATCATATTGACAAAATAAAAAATCGTATAACCCTGATCAGACAACAACTCAACTTTGAACCGGATCTGAACGAACCCAGATATGACCTGACCTGAATCTAGACTCGGCCGAACTCAAATTCGAACTTGAGCTAATATGATTTATATTCATGAAAAATTATTTTATTTTTTTTGGGAGGCGTAGATTTTTCATGATTCATAAAAATATTTTTTTTAGACATTAAAAATTTTGATTTTTTTTATAACCCAAACTAAATATGGTAATATGTTTCACATCTTTAATTTTTTCGAAAATTAAAAATATATTGTGTATACCAAATGCTCTAAACATGCATGATGAGGTAAATGAAATTTAGTTGCCTATAAATAGAATTATTATTATTATTTATTTTACAGTTTTTGTTGTTGACGATGATGTTGCATTTACTTTGGTTGCGACAAAAGCTGCCAGATTTAAGTTATTTACTATGAATTTTATTATTTAAATGTACAATTTGCAACAAACAAATACTGAAATTAAAATTAATGGCGCGATAGCATGTAACATTTACAGCCAACCAAATATCACCACAAACAATCTAGAGAAGTCTAATAACCTTCGAGTATCCAACAATCCTGCATAATTGGTGATAATTGCAGTCATCTGACTTATTAGCATTTTCGAAAAGTCCGTGCAAAGCCTCACAACATCAACCTTAGGCCATCTCCAATGAGAGTTTCTATCTGCTATATTTCTAAGGTAGAAAACACTTTTAGAAAAAATTTCTCCCAACAATAATTTATATTCTAATTTTATCCTATGTGGCGCTGATATAGAATGAATAATTTCTACAAGTGTTTCTATATGTATAAACTCTTATATAAATTTTTTATCTCTCATAAAAATTAATATTTGGCTCTACTTTCAAACTAGTTCATTAAATTAATTTTTATTTTATTTTTTGCCACGTAGGATAGAAATGGTGTGAGACTTATCTCACAGTATTCGTATTTTATGCAGATACGTATTTTTGTGCTAGTTATTGCATTTTATTGGATCTCGAGTAAGTCCAAAAATTCTCAAAATTGAAACTTTACTACCTGATCGGTATACCGACGATATACTACAGTATACCGACGGTATACTGTCCGGCAGATATTTGTTTCACTTTTCGAGATATTTTTGAGATATTTTAAAGATATTTTTCTATAAATAGTATTTGATTCATTTCATTTCATTTCATTTCTTTCTCTTTCTCTCTCCTCTCTTTTTCATCTCTCTCAAACTTGGAGCGTGGTCTTGAGACATGGAGTGTGGTTTCTGAACCCATTCGTGGTGGTGGACTAGAAGTTTTATGCTAGGAGCTCGCTTTAGGCAAGTACACATTGCCGATTTCGTGAACTTCTTAAACTTTCTGTCATTTTACTTCTTGGAGCTTTGCTTATTGCTTTTTAGCTTAGACTTGCTTTACTATTATTGTTCATATCGTAATTTCTAGCCTAGTGACTGTCTCGATTTTGATTTCTGGTAGAATCTTGTTCCGTCCCTTTTTGATAACTCGGTAACGGAAACGGTACCGGAGTTGTGACCGTGAGATTTAGTCCTTATTGTAATATGAGACTGACCCTAGACTTGACTTATTATTAGACATGGTTCTGATAATTTTCGGGATTTGATTTGAATTTCGAAAATCAGACTTGACTTGACTTTAACCATGCTTATCCTTGAAAACCGACATACCGACGGTATACTACAATATACCGACGGTATACCAATTTTGACCGACTTGATTTCTAGATATTTTCTATGAATCCTATCGACATATCGATGGTGTACTACAGTATACTGACGGTATACCGATCAGGCCGATATTTGTTGACCGACTTAAGGATATTTGTCTTGACCGACATACCGACGACGTACTGGGCTGTGCCTACGGTATACCGATTTGTGAAACTTTATTTTCCAGTAACTTTCTTGCCTACTTGGAACGACATACCAACGGTATACTACAGTATACCGACGGTATACCGATTTGTTAAAATCTAGAACTTTTTGTATCTTCTCTATCTCTGGATCGGTGTACCGACGGTATACCGATCGTGCTCTTTCTTTAGGAATTCTTGGATTTTTGTGATTTTCTTATGATACTTCTGGTTTTTTCTTGGACACGCGATGACTTGACCAGATTTGGACATGAACTTACATGGCTTCAGATGAATTGACTTGGCTTTACTCGATTTCATCCGGCTTTGCCCGACTACACGTGATGACATGATTGACTGGGCTTGACTTGGCATGACTTTACATGGCTTCATCGGACATGGCTTGACTTGGTTTCATCTGGATTGGCATGGCTTCACTTGGTTGTACATGATTTCACTTGACTTCATCTGGATTGACATGGCTTTATCTAGCTTCACTTAGTTACACATGGCTTAGTTGTTGTCATGGCATACATGAGTCCATATGTGCAATGTATATTAAACATGTTTATATTATTATTAGAACTTGTTTTGTAGCATCATGTCTAGGATAGATTATGCGGAATGCCACGTCCTGATTCATACAAGAAACTGCTAGGGATAAATAACTAGAGATTCACTTAGTACATGGTTAGGGACTTTTCTAGATTACATGCAGTCCCGGTTATTCATACAGTTATCTTGTGGAGTATCCAGTAGTTTATATTGTGGAGTATCTTGAGGAGTATCCGGTGCTGGTTTGTGCATATGGATATCCCAGATAGACTGCAGGGACATGCGGTCAGAAGGAACTCTAGTGTCGCGTTGCATTATAATTGTTAGTAATTAGGATTGTGATAACATAGTTAGTTAAAGTATCAAGCCATACTTATATGTTTTGTCGTGATTTATGGATGATGGATAGTCTAGGCTTTACATGATCATACTTTTATTTTCTGTACTAATTACCCTATTGATTATCAGTTCATGATATGTCTCATTGCAGGTTTAAAGTATTTTCTTTATTATCCTGAGATCTTTTACATTCAGTATTTACTTTCAGTATTTGTATTGCTTTTGTTGTTGGTTTAAGTTCCTAGATTGACTTCATTTGTGGTACTTGCTATTTAGGGGTCTGATCCCACTGGTTTTGTATGGCCAGATCCAGTAGCAGCACCGGAGGATCTTTCGTACTTTTTTGAGGATTGTGGCCACTAGGAGCACCATACCGCTTGAGTGTATTTTCTTACTTTATCACTATGATGCACATTCTATTTTTGTTGGCTTTTAGCCACCGAGCACGTGTTTAGCTCGTGCTTTGGTTTGATCAGTTAGCCTACGGACAATAGCATGATTGACATATCCTAGGGTTGATCATGCATGACTCAGATTCTGGCTATTTTATTCATTTTGTGTTTACTAGCATCATGATCATCTGTACATTATAGTTTGGGACGCTTTGCTATTATATTTCAGCTGATCTTACATCTTGTTATTATTCTTGTTGTTCTTGTGACTGAGACACTAGGGTTTGTTGGACATCTGCTTGACTGATGGTTTGTAGTAGTGACCCCTCATGTCTTACAGCTTCACCGTATATGCAGAGTATCGGAGTGCTCTAAGTATACGTAGCTGGCCTTGTCAGTTCCGCCTTCCAGTAATCTGATTCTGGGGCGTGACAAATGGAGAATCATTAGAGAGTATTTTTTTGTTTGTACAATTTCTATTTAGAAACTCTAACGACTAGAATAAAAAAAATTCTTAAACTACAATGACAAGTATGATAGAAACTCAATTTTAGATATTCCCATTGGCGATGGCCTTAGGCCATATCCAATAAAAATTTCTAAATTTGAGTTTCTATCGCATTGTACTTTAAAATTTTCATCCTAGTTGGTAGAATTTCTATATAGAAATTGTACACACATAAAAATAATCTTCAATAGTTCTCCATTTCTATCCGATGTGTCATAAAATAAAAAGATCAATTTAATGGTAGTGGACCCAATATTAATTGTTATGAAAGATGTAGAATTTTTTCATAATTTTTTTTTTTAATCTTATATCAACGTCACATATATAGAATAAAAATAAAAATAGAAACTAAAATAGATTTTTACCGTGAAAATACGGAAGATTGAAACTCACATTCGAGATGAACCTTGGTGTCTTTACCAATCGGATCTACCATTGCAAATTTGCGAGATCTATATTCGATTGTAAATGATCGGATCGATCCAAAGAGAACGTTTCTTCTTCTTCCCAATGACTTAAGATGCTAGACAGCGACAATAATTTTGTTCATGAAGAGATTTTACATGATAAACTTGTGTCCCCCAACAAAAGAAAAAAGTGAGATTGTGATATCTAAATCAGACGGAACAAGTATAGTACTCGTGCACTGGAACTAAACAATAGATAAAGTAACATCTGCACTGAATTTAAGGTGATGCTTTGGCAAAAGATCTCATCCAGAACATAGCAGGGTTGTCTGTACTGTGTGGGCATGAATGTCAACTATGGTGTGCTGAAGGAAGCACACACACATGCCACATGAGGACAAACCGACTTTTGCACAAATGAGAAACAGAAAGCACCCCTATTCCTTCCTGTCTCTAGCTTGATTATCTCTTTCTTTTGCCTTTTTTTTTTTTTTTTTTTTTTTTTTTTTGTGTTAAATTTTTAGTTTGCGTGTAGAAACTATTTTTGTTTTTGTTATTTTTGCTAGATCCACTTTAAAAAAAAAAGAAAAAGAAAAATGTTAGTCATGTTTGTAACTTTTATCTCTACTCTAAAAAAAAGAAAAAGAAAAATGTTAGCATTAGACCTAGCTAGGAAAAGGTCATTGGACTCTTAGGCAAGTACATCTTACTCAATGGTGAAGTCATAAATTTTTAGCAAGGGATAAGAATCACTACATAAATTATATGTTATTTTTGGCTTATTGTCTTGCATCGCACTTAGACTTGCATGCTTGCTTGAATATGATGATCGCCTTGTAGTATAAAAGAATAGTCCACTAGATGCTTCATTGTCTCTAGAGTCTTTGAGTATAGCTCACGAGACACGCTGCGCACACCCAGATTGTATAAGAATTGACACATCGTACTTGAACTGCTTGCCTTGTATGCTCAGTTGTATTGAACTGAACTCTAATTTTCAAGATATTTTCAAATAAGTAATATGACTCTGCACCTGTACTGCATGAAATAAAACTAGGTAAAACTAGAAAGATCACTAGTAATGTAATATTTTTTCACATGCTTACTTAGTGTTGGTTTTAGTGAATGTTACTTCTGTTCGTTGATTTTATACTCACCAGTACTTTCTCCAAAGTGCTGACCCACAAACAGTTTGCTTGTTCGCAGGTGCTGGATCGTCCGAGAAAGCGATAGTCGTGCCTCATCCCCAGGACCCAAAAATCTGGTGTCGATGCCTTGAGCCGTATCGAGATATTTTGAGCTTTTTTCTATAGGGGGACATAATGTATGGAACGATGTCATTGTATTTAGAGAACCTCGTGCCTTGAGCTTTGCCTCGTATACTCTGATTGGACCATTGTTTGTAACACTGTCCCTCCGCTACGTACTTAATTGGTTCGATGATAGCCAAAACTTTAACGATGTTGCCTTGTGCGAGCGCAATTCCAGGCTCACACGACATCACGTCTAGATGGCAAACGATATACGTCCCACGGGAGCGCCGAGGCGCGGTGATTCGCGCCCGACGGGGGCGTTGTCGGGACCTTCGGGATCGGGGCGTGACATTTGATACCAATATGTCATCCCCCGATCTCCCGCAGAATCGACCGTCCTCGCTGGACGCAAATTACCGCGCCAGCGCTCCCGCAGGACGATCGTTCCCATCATAACATGATGTCACGCGAGCACAAGCTGAGCCAGTGCAAGGCTGAAGCTCGCGAGTGAGTTTCCTTCTTCCACCCCTCGTCTTGATTACTTTATTTTGTGGTGTTTAGCAAGGGGGAGAGTTAGTTCCTTATATTTTTAAGACTACGGTCAACATGATGTATATATTAGACCATGGCTGGTATATTTAATCATGTATAATTATACTCTGCTAGTGCAGCATTTTGTATTCACTAGCTTCATGATCATATGTGACATATAATTTGGGACGCCTCTTTACTTTAATGTATGATATACTCTTGTATTATTGTTGATGGATTGAGATACTATGATTTGTCGGCAATAGGACTGACGTCATAGCATGCTAGAGTCCACCCATATGTCTTCTAGACAACCTTAGCACATTGTGACTTACTTCGGTATTCTGCAAGGTGTTGTTGGCCATGTCAGTCCTCATAATTATCTAGTATTCTGGGAGTGGGGCGTGACAAGGTTTTAGTGGTGGCTCATGCAGGTCTGTTTTTCAGACTTGCGGGAGGACTCATCTTGTTAGAATCTCAATCATTTATTTTCCTTTGATTGAACTTCACTTGTAACCTATACCTCTTGCTCTCCTTGAACTGCAAGCTTTCTTGACATGATTGTTCCATTCTCGACCCTTGTTGATATATTTGTGCCATTATCCTTCAGGGACACCCCACCTGCTCCTCCTTCTGAGGGTTCCGTTGCACCGATAATTCCAGCAGATCCAGAAGTAGGCCAGGGCCAGATTCCAATATTGAACCAAGGACAAGCGTTAGTAGATTTTTATCAGCCTGCTCGGCAAATCATGCATACCCGACCAACACAATCAGCTCTACCAGTCTTGTCGGGACGGCCAGTTCAGCCCGCCCCGCCGTTCATACCAGCCCAGCCAACCCAGACAATACCGCCAGTTCTTCCAGTACAACCAGAGCAGGCAGGCTCGCAACCCATGTTAGAGATGATCTAAGCCATGATGATAATATAGCAACAACAACTCCAGATCCAGCAACAAGTGGTCCAACTCTGCCAGCAGTTTCAACAAGGACAAGAACAGACCGACACTACTATTTGTCAGGAAGTTAGAGTAGCACTCGAGAACAGCAGGTGTTATACTCACAACTCGACGACCAATATTAGTCGCATGCGCCCAACCATGTTACTCAGCACGAAAGATGAAGTTTCAGCAGATTCTTGGCTCAAGTACTTTGAGGTCATCCTGGATGCAGCCAAGACCCCAGATGATGAGAAGGTAGCAGTCGTAAAGCTACAATTATCATATCTTGCCCAAGATTGGTGGACAGCACAAGAAATGGCACTTCTGAATCCCATTGACTGGACGACGTTCAAGGAGCGTTTCTAGGAGAAGTATTTCCACACCACCGCCAAGTTCCAGCTCCAGCAGCAGTTCATCAACCTCCGCCACAACACAAGATCGATCGACGAGTATGCGGTCGAGTTTTGCCGACTTAGCCGATTTGCTCCCCATAAGGTAGCTTCTGAAGAGGACCGAGCCAAGAGATTTTAGCGAGGGTTACATCTTGAGCTTCAGCAGTTTACGGTGGGCCATAATTATACCACCTATGATGCAGTTTTCAGGACAGCTAGGTCCCAAGAACTTGTCGTCCAGAGATTAGTAGCAAAGACCGAAGGCCAGAAAAGGTCACACTCATCCATGAGAGGCATCAGTATTTAGTCATCACCTCCAGCACCAGCAGCCAGAACTTCTCGCCCGCTAGCACCTTCATCCTCCACAATAACCTCAGTACAATCCATGAGGCAGTCAGCATCAACAAGAAGCAGCCATTATGGCAAGCCAGGTAACACCAGAGATCGGTGTAGGAGGGCCAACAGCCAGTGTCTCAGATGTGGGGCATCTGACCTCATGATTGGTTCATGCCCGCTTCTGTACCCTGAGGCTTCCTCAGTCTTACAGTTGCCAGCTCTGCCTCAGGCAGCAATTGAAGGCCCGAGGGGACCAACATTAGGAGTTTGACCACTAGCTCAGCGTCCTCTCCCGACGCAGACTCTGCAGTTCCAGCAACAACGTTCGGCTCAGTTTGTGCAAGTCCAGCAAGTCCAGGATGTAAACACCCTATTTTTTAAAAAAAATTTAAAATAAATTTTCTGGAATTTTTGATAATTTTTAATTAATTATTAAAAATGTCCTTCAGGGATTAATATTTTTATGGATTAAAAATTAAGTATTAAAATATTACAAAAAAATTATATTTTTGGGTGTATTATTAATTATTGGATGTTGTGTAATTTTTTTAAAATTTATTGGGCTCAAAAACTATTTTTAAATTGCTAAAAAATCATGTTTTAAATAAACCAGATTGAACCGTATTGAACCGGGCTCAAACCGGACTGAACCCGGACTAAACGAACTGGACCGGCCAACTGAACCCAACCCTAACCCTAACGGGTCGGGTCCTACCCAACCCGACCCGAACCCGAACCCGACCCAACCCAATTCCCCCTCATACCCACGACCGCCCCGCCCCCGAGTTTCCCTGCCACAACGCCGCCTCCGCCGGCCCCGCTCCCCGCTCCACCGCCCCACGACTACGCCTCTCACGGCCGACACCCCGCCCACGTCCCCCGCCTAGCTCGGCCTCCCCTTCCCTATAAATCCCCCTCCCTCGAGTCACAGCCACCATCCACCACCCTCGATCCCCTGTCTCCGCCACCCGCTGCACCCGGCCACCGTCCCTCCCAGCTCCGCCAACGTCGCCTCGCGCCGCCAGCGCCGAGCAGCCGCTGCTCTCCCCGAGGAACCCCGGTCTCCCCCAACCCGAACACCACCACCTTCCTCCGCTGCCTTTCCGGCCTCCCCAACCCGCTGCCTCGATCGACCCGAGCTCCCCCGCCTCGAGCTCCGGCGACGCCTTCGCCGCAGCTACCTCCAGGGCCGCCTCGACGAAGCCCTAGTCGCCGCCGCCGCCAGTGCCCTAGCAGCCACCGTGTCGCGCCGCCTCGCGAGAATACGGTTTTCAGCCTTCTTTGGAGCCCTGTTCAGCTGACTGTATCTTTTTCCTCGCTGCCCTGTTTTTCGTTCCGTCTGCTGTGACGCGTAGACTGCGTGACCCTCTCGATACCCGTGCAATTTGTTCGGGGTATTACGTTCTGTGGTGATCGTAAACTGTGACCCAAAATCAAAAAAATAATTATCCTGTTTTGCCCGAAACTAGGTGCGCCCCGCTAAATGGGACGACTTGGTCGTGTGCGGACTCCACCGAAAGGTGCGCACCGTTAATACGGACGTGTGAGATTTTGTAGAAGTTAATTTGGATATACGTGC
This sequence comes from Iris macrosiphon, assembly GCA_036927795.1. Lineage (NCBI taxonomy): Eukaryota > Viridiplantae > Streptophyta > Magnoliopsida > Asparagales > Iridaceae > Iris > Iris macrosiphon. Next base: position 145,912,601 of record JAYESA010000003.1, on the reverse strand, counting down.
ACACCGGAATCAACGCGTATCCGTCGATAATATCCCGTATCGGTCCTGTTCTAGAACTCGTTGTAACTTCGTGTACGCACGTTATATCGAAACAAAACTTACTCTATCGGAATCGTAGCAATACGCTGGTCCTGTGACCCAAGTTTGGTTCAATTCTGAGAACGTTGACAAAATCACGTATCGTGGGCCCCACGGCTCCACTTGACGGGCGATTTTGTGATAGGCTCATCGGAATCCAGTTCTGGAAATTTCGTTGGGTTCGTATCATCGTTCTGGACTTGTAGACACTAAGTTTGACGAATTTGGAGAACATTATCTCTGGCACGTGTCTCAGTGCGAAGTGGGCCACATGTAGACCCCGCTTTGACCAGAAACTGTCACTTTTGTCCCTGTGTCCAAATTAGACTCATGGACAGGTAATTCTAGCTATTTGATATCTTCTGAACCTGATGGTAATATTTATTACAGCTTTCGGAGGAGTACCTGCAGATTCCGCTGATACCGGAGCAGCTGTTGGTATTCAAATCCCAGGCAAGTGTACCTTGTCAATCTTGCAGTACTTGCTACATAATATTTTCTTAATTTAATTATATGATAAATTATTCAACCTAGGACCGTGTGACATTGCTTAGCGTTCGAATAATATTCGGGTGCCAACGCCGTACGCGGAGTTGTGTAACGTCACCTAGAGATGGATATCGAAACCCTATACATTTTTCGTGCTTGCATTATCATGTACGACATACCATAAGACACTTGACACTGTTCATGAGAAGGAATCTTCCTAAGATATTCATGGTGATTCTGTATAGGTTACAGGATTCGTGACATAGATATTACATATGGTTAGCTATCATTATGACTCGCTGCATTAGTTAGAGGTCATGATCTTGCGTGTTATGGACATGAGACGTATAATTACATTGGGTGGGGAGAGACACACCATACTACAGGCTAATTATTGATATATATACAATACTACTTGCTTTGGCATATATACGGGAGTCGTGATACTACTTGCTTTGGCATATATACGGGAGTCGTGATACTACTTGCTTTGGCATATATACGGGAGTCGTAATACTAAATGTTGCTATAGTTTTCCCCGACACAAAGCCTATAGTAGTTTCAGTCTAATTATGATTAATGCTCTCATTTGCATATCACATTGCTGGTTACATAGTTTGCCTATTGATACATTTTATATACTGTATTTATTTGGCATGCTGTTTCTTGTACCTTGTTACGTCCCTCTGAGGACCCAGTCCCTTGCCAGTTTTACAACATAGACCATTATGGAGCCTGTCTGGAGTGCTGATGTGTGTTACTTTGTCATGCAGGAATTGGTGCCAGGTACTTACATTATTTCTTTCCGAATATTGATTATTATTCATATTGTTTATTCATCTGCTGATACAGCCTAGTTTTATAGACTCATATTCTTTTTTCGAGTCTATTCGAGCTTATGGGTTACTGGCGGCCGACTTTAGCACATGTAGCTCATTCTTGTATATTCTGTTCATTGTGGATTGAGGCATAGATATTTATATTCACTTGATTATACAGATAGTGACCCTTCTAGTACAGCTTATACGTATTCGAATCGGACCAGAGTGGTCGAATGCGTAGCTGACATGTTATGTATTCCTAGTCCTACGTATTTTGGGACTGGGCGTGACATATTTTTGTGGTGGCCCATGCAGGTCCTGATTAAATCGTTTCAGTTACTTTTCGGTACTGAGCGAGCCTGTAATCAAAGTTAGCAGTGTTAGCATCTCAATCCACAACTGACTTGAAAATTCTTTGGCATTTGATTATCGCCCTTGAACTTCATAAATTGTACTCTTTTAATCCCCTCGATATCCTTATTATTGTTTATCATCTCTTCCTATTTCGAAGAGATGAATATTCGTGTACGGTGTTTCCTCCAGAACCAGATCCTTGTCAAGGCAGAAGAAGATATGCTGGATATAAATTTTTGAGAAAACGGTTACCCTTAGTAGGATAGTAGATAGGTTATTCCTATATGCTAGAGTTAGTGTAGAGTTTAGCATGAGAATTGAATATAGTATCAAAGACCTAGAACTAATAAAACCTTACCCTTCTTTAAGGTAGCAAGTAATTTGGAAGTATTGGAAGAAAGGAAAGAGGGTTTGATTCTAATGCACCGGAATACTTTAGGGAATACATAGCTTGATGCTAGGGATCAGATGTGGCTCATGATGGTGATACAAGGAATTGCATTATGACCTTAGGAAAATGGAACCTTGTGTAGTAGGCCATAATGGTTAAAACCTTAGTTGTCTTGTGACTTGTATTAAATCTTATGACCCAGCTGTTACACCTGTAGTGCCTCAAATCCCGATCCGACCGGGACGAGCACTATGTAATTGGGCTTGTGGCTAGTCCGTCTGAGTCATAACTTAGATCTCGGCATCTTCTTGCCACGGACGAATTGCGATGATCCTTTCCAACTCATGGAAAGGCCTCTATTGAAACGAGTCCAATAGTTTTCGTGTTTTGGTTGCTTGGTTTTCTTGATTGCCGCTTTGGGATTTTGATTTGGTGTTGCTTTCGATTTGCTTGGTTTTCGCTGCTGGTTTTATCGTTTAGAGCTTGGATTTTGGGGAGTTCGGCAAGGAAGGATAGGCAAGATTTCTAACTAGGTGCTCGTGCTGTTTCAGGTCCGCGTAACTGACGTTTGATCGTCGCTAGGCGGGATTCCTTGTTTCGGCCTCTTTTTCCTTAACCAGTGAGTGGTTTGGACCCTTCTTTCCTACTTTTTCATGCCAACATCTCTAATATTTCAAATGTTCACTCGATAATGCTCGGTTGGACGCCTAGGAAATCCTTAGCCATAAGGCATGCCAGCCACTAAGAAAGGAACATAGGAATTGTAGACTAATTTATCATATGCTTGCACACCTTATAATTTGAGCTTGTTTATAAGGAAAATTGGTTGTTGGTGGCGGCCTAGTGCCTCGGATAGAGTTTGGACTTATGGCATAACTGAATCGGAACACCGCTTGAGAAAATATGAACTGTTGCATAAGATATATATGTTGCTGCTTTACTTCTTCTGTTTATTTCGATACATTGTATGTGATATGAATTATTCATGCATTTGTATGGTCTGGGACAACTTGTGCACAAGGTTTGGCATTTCCTCGAAACGGCTTTCCGGGACACTGGAACCGTATCGATTCGGAGGAAAATATTTGATTCGTGCTCGTCATGATGCATAGCGGGACCTCCAGCAGGGCTTGCTACCCGGGCTGATAGGGCGCGCCGCTAATGCTTGAAATATGTTCCTAAGGTGTCGATCACACCAATGACCGCATAGAATAGAACGCATGCTAACTTATTGTCTTGTACAGATGGTAAGTATACTTGTGTTTCGTTGCAGGGAAGACGTGCATCGATTGAGTAAGCAATCGGTGTACTGGTTGGATTCGATGCTATTTTCATTCCTATCAAAACATGCAACTGATATGAATTGATTTTACTTGCTTCCTTATAGAAGATATCTTAATGCATGCTCGCCCCTAACAAGCTAGTATCGATTTAGTCGAGTGGGTTCATCCCGTTCACCAGTACAAGTTGAGTACTGACCCATGTCGTGTGCAACTATTTCAGGCAATCAGACGGTGCAACGCTAGTGCATAGCGAGGAGGCGTTAGGAGCACCTCTATTTTGAAGTATAGCTGGAGTCAGTTCATTTTGGAGGCATGGACTTCAATCTATACAATGGCGTAATGTACAAACGACGTGGACTATCTGATAGAGCGCGCCCTTCATTTTACGTTATCTTTTGTAATGCAATTCAAATAGCCGAGAAGGCGCCTCAATGTAAACTCTATGTAAATTACTCTGAATTATCAATAAAAAAGCATGTTTCTTCCGCACTTGTGTTCAAATCTCTGTGAATGTGTTTTATAAATTGTGTTTCAAAAACGGGTTCCTAAAACTGCAAGTTCTTGCCTTGTGCGAGCGCAACCCCAGGCTCGCACGACATCACACCCCAGCGAGGACGAATCGGTTCCGTAAATGATCCGGCGAGGACGAATGACCCTTTCGGGATCGGGGCGTGACAACACCCATACTATTTGTGCCAAAGAAGGATGAGACGGTACGCCTGTATATTAACTATAAGACACTGAATGCTGTAACCATCAAGAACCGGTATCCCTTGCCACGCTTTGACCAGTTGAGTGATGCGAGTGTATTCTCAAATATAGATCTTGGATTCGGTTATCACCAGATTAGAGTGCGTAGAGAGGATATACAGAAAACAGCCTTCAGGACCAAGTATGGACACTAGGAGTTCTTAGTTATGCCGTTTAACCAACGCACCAGCCGTGTTCAAGAGTTTGATGAAAGGAGTTTTATACCTGAACAAGTTAGTGGTTGCATATTGATGACATCTTGATATATTCCAAGAGCCACGTAGAGCACGAGCAGCACTCTTTCAGTAGGCCCAACAGCAGAAGAGGGCACCACCGCAAGGACGTGGGACAGGCTTTTGCAATGACAGTGGAGGACGCATGGACTCGAGGAATAGCAAATACGAGTAAGATTTAAGTTATTCATAGTTATCTATTCCTAGTGATGCTTTAGCATGTGCCTGTTAGATCATTTCCTTAGCCTTAAATCTAGTATCTTGAACCTGTTAATGATTGATAACCTAGTTTTCCTAAGCTGTAGTTTTTCTTGTTCTAACCAGATTTCTTTACTCTTGAATTACCTAATTTTCATTGGTTAGGGAATTACTTTAGGTGTTTTATTTAACCCCCATCTTTCGATTTCTCCTTGATCATGATTCTTTGTTTGTGTCGTGCTTCGAACATGTTTTACAACCGCATCATCTCTTCTGACCGGTTATGCTTTCTTAATTGCGAAGACGCAATTCTTTTAAGGTGGGTAGATTTTAAACACCATATTTTTATAAAAAAAAATTAAAATAAATTTTCTGGAATTTTCGGTAATTTTAATTAACTATTAAAAATATCCTCCAGGGATTAATATTTTTATGGATTAAAAATTATGTATTAAAATATTACAAAAAATTATATTTTTGGGTGTATTATTAATTATTGGATGTTGTGTAATTTTTCTAAAATTTATTAGGCTCAAAAACTATTTTTAAATTGCTAAAGAAATCTGTTTTAAATAAACAAGATTGAACCGGGTTGAACCGGGCTCAAACCGGACTGAACTGGACTGAACCCGGTCCAACCGAACTGGACCGGCAAACTGAACCCAACCCTAACCCTAATGGGTCGGGTCCTACCTAACCCGACCCGACCCGAACCCGAACCCGAACCCGACCCAACCCAATTCCCCCTCACACCCACAACCGCCCCGCCCCGGCGTTTCCCGGCCACGACGCCGCCTACGCCGGCCCCGCTCCACCGCCCTATGACCCCACCTCTCCCGGCCGACGCCCCGCCTACGTCCCCCGCCTTGCTCGGCCTCCCATTCCCTATAAATCCCCCTCCCTTGAGTCACAGCCACCATCCACCACCCTCGATCCCCTGTCTCCGCCACCCGCTGCACCCGGCCACCGTCCCTCCCAGCTCCGCCAACGCCACCTCCAGCCGCCAGCGCGGAGCAGCTGCTGCTCTCCCCGAGGAACCCCGGCCTCACCCAACCCGAACACCACCACCTTCCTCCGCTGCCTTTCCGGCCTCCCCGACCCGCTACCTCGATCGACCCGAGCTCCCCCACCTCCAACTTCGACGACGCCTCCGCTGCAGCTATACCTCCAGCGCCGCCTCGACGAAGCCCTAGCCGTCGCCGCCGCCAGTGTCCTAGCCGCCACCGTGTCGCGCTGCCTCGCGAGAACGCGATTTTCAGCCTTCTTCGGAGCCCTGTTCAGGTGACTGTATCTCTCTCCTTGCTGCCCCATTTCTCGTTCCGTCTGCTGTGAAGCGTAGACTGCGTGACCCTCTCGATACCCGTGCAATTTGTTCGGGATATCGCATTCTGTGGCGATCGCAAACTATGATCCAAAATCAGAAAAATATTTACCCTATTTTTCTTAGAACTGGGTGCGTCCCGCTAAACGGGATGACTTGGTCGTGTGCGGACTTCACCGAAAGGTGCGTGCCGTTAATACGGACGTGTGAGATTTCACAGAAGTTGATTTGGATGTGCGTGCACACCGGAATCAACGCGTATCCGTCGACAACATCCCGTATCGGCCCTATTCTGGAACTCATTGTAACTTCGTGTACGCACGTCGTATCGAAACGAAACTTACGTCATCGGACTCGTAGCAATACGCTGGTCCTGTGACCCAAGTTTGGTTCGATTCTGAGAACGTTGACAAAATCGCGTATCATGGGCCCCACGGCTCCACTTGACGGACGATTTTGTGATCGGCTCATCGGAATCCAGTTCTGGAAATTCTGTTGGGTTGGTATCATCGTTCTGGACTTGTAGACACTAAGTTTGACGAATTTAGACAACATTGTCTCTGGCACGTTTTTCGGTACGAAGTGGGCCAAATGTGGACCCCGTTTTGACCAGAAACTGTCACTTTTGCCCCTGTGTCCAAATTGGACTCATGGACAGCCAATTCTATCTATTTGATATCTTCTGAACCTGATGGTAATGTTTATTACATCTTTCGGAGGAGTACCTACAGATTTCGCTGATACCGGAGCAGTTGTTGGTATTAAACCCCAAGCAAGTGTACCTTGCCAATCTTGCAGTACTTGCTACATAATATTCCCTTGATTTAATTATATGATAAATTGTTCAACCTAGGACTGTGTGACATTTTTTAGCGTCCGAATAATATTCGGGTGCCAACGCCGTACGCGAAGTTGTGTAACGTCACCTAGAGATGGATATCGAAACCCTATACATTTTTCGTGCTTGCATTTTCAAGTACGACATACCATAGGACACTTGACACTGTTTATGAGAAGAAATCTTCCTGAGATATTCATGGTGATTTTGTATAGGTTACAGAATTCGTGAAATAGATATTATATATGCTTAGCTATCATTATGACTCGCTGCATTAGTTAGAGGTCATGATCTTGCGTATTATGGACATGAGACGTCGTGGACATGAGACGTGTGATTACATTGGGTGGAGAGAGACACACCATACTACAGGCTGATTATTAATATATATACAATACTAATTACTTTGCCATATATACGGGAGTCGTGATACTACTTGCTTTGGCATATATACGGGAGTCGTGATACTACTTGCTTTGGCATATATGCGGGAGTCGTAATACTAAATGCTGCTATGGGTTTCCCCGACACAGAGCCTATAGTAGTTTCAGCCTAAATATGATTAATGCTCTCATTTGCATATCACATAATATGATATGCTCTCATTTGCATATCACATAACTGGTTACACTCTGAGGACCTGGTCCCTTGACAGTTTTGCAGCATAGACCATTGTGGAGCATGTCTGGAGTGCTGATGTGTGTTGCTTTGTCATGCAGCAATTGGTGCCAGGTACTTACATTATTTCTTTCAGAATATTGGTTATTATTCATATTGTTTATTCATCTGCTGATATAGCCTAGTTTTATAGACTCATATTCCTTTCTCGAGTCTATTCGAGCTTATGGGTTACTGGCGGCCGACTTTAGCACATTAGCTCATTCTTGTATATTTTGTTCATTGTGGATTGAGGCATAGATATTTATATTCACTTGATTATACAGATAGTGAACATTCAGTACATCTTATACGTATTCGAATCGGACCAGAGTCTGGTCGAATGCGTAGCTGGCATGTTACGTATTCTTAGTCCTACGTATTTTGGGACTGGGGTGCGACACAGGAAGCAAGGCGCAATCAGCAGCAGGTTAGAGCAGCAGCCCCTAGGCATACGCGTGCAGAAGAGTTCGACAACCTGGAACAGTTGTCAGCCACAGGCGCTACGATTGTGGGTGAGATTTCCGAGCCTCTTTAGCTTGTCTTATCCTTGGATTATTGTCGAACGAACTTGTGTTCCGACACGTTCGGAATATGATAGTCGTCTCGATCCTTTCGTTGAGAAGAGATGAGTTTTCATCCTACTCTTTTGCCCTCGTATCTCGTGGCACATGATGTCTATCATGCAATCTGACTGCGAAGGTACGCCCTGGATAGGAGTCATGTCCTTGATAAGATCGTTGGTATCGACATGCCTCAAGGCTTGGCTCTTGTCTATTTTGTGAGTCATCATAGGCAAGCGAGGATGAGTTCCTATTTAACTGACTCAGGGGTATATGCATTTATTTGCCTCCATTTTTCATGTGTGGTGATTCTGTGCATTTATTCATTAGTTACTTTCTGCAGTTATCTTTTATTTCAGTTACTTGCTTAGTATAATCATTTGATTTATGATGTGATTTCTTGAGTTCTCTCATGTGTTCCAGCTCTACTAGCCTTGGTAAAATTTTGAGGACGGAGTTTTTCTAAGGAGGGTAGAGATGTCACACCCGATTCCAGAATTGGTATTTCTTGAATTTTTAGAATTTAATTTTTTCTGATAATGTATTCCTGTTGTATTTCTCATGTTGATTCCTGTCATTTTATTTATTGTTATTTTCTGTTGTTGAGAGAGACTACCCGAGACCAGTAAAATATCCATTGGCATTGACATAGACCCGATTTAGGACCCGCGTATATAATGGACACTTGATTCGGTTCATTTGAATGAACCCATGACTAAACCATTTTTTCTCTCCTCTTAGTATATAATATATATAAGATTTTCTCTCTCTTTCTTCTTCTTCTTCTTCTTCATTTTCATTTTTCTTCTTCCTTGCCCCTTTCTCCTTGATCCCCGTGCACCTCCCCTAGCCGAATCCTAGCACTGGACCTAGCTAGTAAGAGGTCGTTGGACTCTTAGGCAAATACATCTTGCTTAATGGTGAAGTCATAAAATTTTAGATTTTTTTTATATATGTGTTGTTTTAAAAAATATGTTTGATAGAAAATGTTCCCCTTGTGTGCCTCAACATTTTTAGTTCTTGGAGTTTTGGTTTTGGGGGATAGATCTGAATTTTAAGTTAGGGTTTTTCACGGGTTCCATGATTTTTTTTTGTTTTGATCTATTAAAACTTAGTGTTTTCGAAAACTAGTTATTCTTTATGATAGAGCATTTTATTTCGTGCAATTTGACTTTTGTTTCACTTGATTTTGAGTTAAAATGAAGATTTTATGAAGAAAACAATTTTTTGGTTTTTTAAACTTTTCCACCATGACTGAACTTGCTGTCTGGAGAACATGAAGTTCTTATGCGGTCAGCACCTTATGTGGTCGAGACATCCATACGACATGATCCTTACGCGGCTTGGACTCTTTGCCGCATAACCAACTAGCATACATCCATTTTGTTGGATCCATGATTGACTATTACACAAAGTGTTCTGGAGCTAAGTGACATAACTTCTTGTATTTTGTTCGTTGGACGAATGAAAAATTTGCTAATTCCAAAAAGCAATATACGGCCGAGTGACTTATGCGGCAAGCGGAGTATGCGGCCACCTTCCCCAGGATGCATGACTCTGAACCTTAGCACATCTTTTTATGCTTTTGTCTTTTTCTTCCGGACACACTTTATGGCATGTCACATCCATCACTTCAGTCACTTCTATGATCCATCACTCAATACTTTGGTGCATGCGGCCAGTGAGTGCATGCGGCCAGTGGACGCATGCGGCCAGAAATTCTTGTGTGCATTTTGTGTTCCTTTTAATTATGTCCAATTAATAACTCCTTTTAGTGATTATTGTTGTGTGCCTTCTTATGACTATACAAGTTTATGTTACTAGAAAGTTTTACATGTAGTTCATGAGACAAGTTTATGCACGAGTTCACGATCTTTACGAAACCGTGAAAATGGTTGTATATGAAAATCCATTGCATTTGACATCAGACAATCGAGTGTGAGTATTGTCCAATGTATCGCGTGTCGTGAATACGATATCTCGTGAATAGCTCGTACTCGTGACTCGTCATTCTAGGAAATTCTCAAGTATCCACGACTCGAGAACTTGAAATAATTTATAAATGACTAAACAAGATAAGAATTACCTAGATCATTGGAAGGGAAGAATATTGCGCTACCGGCTACCCCGATCTCTAAGGGCCCCATGCAACATGGACTAACCCTGCTAGGCAATGACTCCATAACTGGCCGAGTTTACGCGTGCTACGGCACTACGTGACAAGTTTATATATAAGTTTATGTTTATAAAGCAAGTTTATGATCGCAAGTTTAAGTTTATGCTTACAAGTTTAATTTCTGTTTCTGATAAAGTAACAAGTTATGTTGTAGTGATGTTGAATGTGCATGTAAGTTACCCGATAAGCGTACCCTTGGCCAACCGGGTTGACTGCAATGTCGGCAGTAGCAATATTTTTAAAATATGCATTTAGTAATTTAGGTCTGTGACAACCCTAGCTAGTTAATTGTAGCAAGTCGTAGAGCTGTTTGGACGTGCAATGAATGTTGTTAGTTTCATTTATAGCTCGCTCTTCTAGTTTCGGCGCGTGGTTAGGGTGCTAAGTTCTGCTCGGGTGAAGGTCTGCAACCCCGGTCCTTATTTGGTTTAAGGGTTGTGGTCCCGATTCAGAGTAGTTCCTATGTTCTCTTGCCGCTCGTCGCCTTATTTTCTTTTATAGCACTTATTATCAGCTATTCCTGTTATATTTTTTTAGACGAGTATATTGGTACCGTACAAGTCTCGGCCCGCATTTATTCTTGTATGTCTCTTTTTCTGCTATTGTTGTGATATGTTTTGTCTATCACCTTGAGATTCTTTATGGTACTTATTTTTTTTGGGTTCTGACCCCACTAATTTTGTATTGCCAAATTACCCAAACGAGAACCAGGATCCACCGCACTTCCAGAAAGAAGACTCGCACTCGTAGGACTGCGGCCGAAGCTCGCGAGTGGGTTTCCTTCTTCCACCCTTAGTCTTGATTACTTCATTTTGTGGTGTTTAGCAAGGGGCAGAGTTAGCTACTTATATTTTTGAGACTACGGTCAACATGATGTATATATTAGACCATGGCTGGTATATTTGATCATGTATAATTATACTCTGCTAGTGCAGCATTTTGTATTCACTAGCTTCATGATCATATGTGACATGCAATTTGTGATGCCTATTTACTTTCATGTATGATATACTCTTGTATTGTTGTTGATGGATTAAGGTACTATGATTTATCGACATTAGGACTGACGTCATAGCATGCTAGAGTCCACTCATATGTATTCTAGACAACCTAAGCACATTGCGGCTTACTTCGGTATTCTGCAAGGTGTGGTTGGCCATGTCAGTCCTCATAATTATACAGTATTCTGGAAGAGGGACGTGACATCGAGGCTGAGAATTAGAGGAGCGTTGAACCGGGTGCTGGAGCTGGACTTCAGGACGTTCACGGTCGGGATGCTCCGGGAGGAGGTCCACCACCGCTCTGGTGCCTACCCAGACTAAGAGATCAGCATGATATGTGACGGGAAGCTTTTGAAGGACACCGACAGAGCCGAGGCGTTGTAGCGGCTACGGATCAAGAGCAACACCAAGGTGCTGGCCACCGCCGTCGTGGCCGACCGTGGCCTGGCTTTCGATCGGGAGGTCGCAGCTGAGGCTGAACGCTTCGGGAGACTCACCCGACTCAGGTGAATTACTTAGTTTGCATTGGAAAGCCCCTTCTTTTATTGGATTGGGTGGTTGTGATCGATAATGATAATGTTCAAGAATTATTGATTTTGGAAAAAAAAAAACTTGATTATTTTAAGGTTTTATTTTTATTGGTTTCATCTCACGTTGGTTGTAATTAGTTCGAGAATTGTTGAATTTCTTCTTTTCCTTTATGGGTTGGGTGGTGATTTTTCCAGAATTGTTGATTCTTTTTGTGGCGCGCGCCTCCCTCTCCGGCCATATCTTGCCGGAGATCGAGGAGGAGAGAGAGAGAGAGAGAGAGAAGGGGGTCCACCTGCAGCCAACGGGGCGTGCAGCGGGCAGCAGTTGCTAGCAGCAGCGACGGGGAGGGGACAGGGGGGAAAGGGAGAACGCACGAAAAAATGGGTTTGAAATGGAAAGGAATATTTTCGTCAAAAAATGTTGGTCAAATGAGTTGACAATAAGTGTAGGACGATTTCCGTCAAAAGTGGGAGATATCATACATTATGGTAAAGCAGTATGGTGCACCTTGAATTAGCATAAATAAAGTGGGGTGCAACTCAAAAAATTTCAAAAAATAAACAAAAATTAACTAATTGTTTAACTGTCTAATATTATCTATCTATATCTAAATACTTCAAACTAATGTGGTTAAGATGTGTGGCATTCTTTTTTGTTAGGATGAGTTGATTCTACGGGACAGTGTTATCTGTAACAAATTGTAATTTATTTATTTTTAATAAAAAATTGCTTTCATGCATTACACGTGCATTACTTACACTAGTTTCGTTCACGTGGGTTGCACGTAAGAATTTTTTTATAATACTAATAAAAAAATTTGATAAAAATTTAAATTATATTAGAGTATTTTAAATATTATTTGAATATATGTTAGTTATGATTTATTATAAATATATTTTTAGAATTTTGATTATGTGTTTAGTTAGATAAAATTATTTAATTATTTAAAATATATTTTAAATTTTGTTATATGATTAGTTGGGTAGAAGGATTTAAATTTTTTTTTTTAAACTCCGTTAGGAGGAAACGTATAAGATAGTTAAACAATTAATTTTTTTAAAATTAATAATTAATTGATGATATACATACGACTTAGACGACTATTTTTTAACAGTTTCTAAGTCGCATTATAATAATAAAGATATAGTATTTTGGTCAAAAATTAGTCTAATCGTAATTGTTTTTTCATTTATTTATTTATCAAACATCAATCTAGAAAGTAGATCTAGGTAGATGATAAAGGCACTACAAAATATACTCGGGACTGGTCCAATTTTTTTTATAAAATTTTTCACTCAAAAATTTACTCAGGAGTAGTCCAAAAATTTATTAGGACTGTCAAAATTTTAACAGTTCTAACAAATTTTAGACTAGTCCTGAATAATTTTTTGAACAAAAAGTTTATAAAAAAAATTGGACCAGTTATAAGTATATTTTGTAGTACATTTATCAAAGGAACTAGATCTAGCATATCTTCTAATTCTCTATTGGAGATGACTATAATGGGCAGAGTACATACTTTGATACCGCGCATAATAAAATTACTGTTATTGAGATGGGTCTTACTATAAGTATATTTTATAGTTATAAGTATATTTTTTTGTTTTTTTGCTTTTTTTGTCCTGTTAGCGAAAACTTTTGTGTTGTATTTTGACTCACACGGCACACTACAGTGTTTCAAACACTCAAAACTTCAAAATATATGAACTTTTTTTCAATCTCATAAATCGAACTCGGAGTGACCCTTCTGGTTATCAAAAAAAGGTATAAAATTTTGACTGAATAGCAAAAAATTAATGAATTGAGTCACGAAGACGTATTATTTCTTCCATTTATAAATGGTAGAAACTAAAGGACAGTAAACCTAAAAGACTTACAATACAATGTACACAAAACTTCAATTATGCACTAGTAAATTCAATTTAAGTATGTTGCATGTAAAATAAAAAAAAATTACTATTATTGTAAAATAGTTAAATGTATAGGAATTAAAATTATATATATATATATATATATATATATATATATATATATATATATATATATATATATATATATATACACACGTTTTGTTATAGATTTGATCATATTTTAATTATAATTTGTTATGGATATATTTTTACGTTTTATAAAAAAAAAATCTTAAAAAGACGAGTCCTTTAAGTTGTACGTATATTCTCATGTAATTAAAAATTAAAAAAATGAATAAATTTTAACTAGTTATTTAACTACGTAATATTATATAACTATAGTCAAATACATTTTCTAACTCATGTGGTTAAGATATGAAGCATTCTCCAAATTGACTAGGTTCCAATTACCATAATGTTATTTATAACAAATTTAAATTTTTGTCAATAAATTTTTTTTATGTAATATTTTTTTTAATACATATTGAAGAATTTACAAACGATTTATACGACGGCTTGAGCCGTTTCCAACTTCATTATGAGATAGTAGAGATATACTTACCGAGAGAATCATTGCATAACTAAAAAAAATCAACTAACTAACTAAATAATTTATATTAAAAAAATAATTAAAGTGTAATTATGAAATTAAGAAGGACCATAAATCCCATCTGTTCAATCTCCCCGCCACTACTTAAACTAGAATTATCCAAGTTCCAAACACCCCACTTCCTCCCATAATGCGCCTCCATCTCCTTCTCCTCCACATCCTCCTGTGCTTCCTCCCGGGAAGCAACAGCAGCTCGGAATCCGAGCTCCAAATTCTCCTCCACCTCAGGAATTCCCTCGGAATCACAAATTCAACCGATCCCGTATTCCAATCCTGGAATATCCCCTCCTCCACTTCCCCATGCCACTTCCACGGAATCTCCTGCAACTCCGCTTCCTCCGTAACCCAAATCGACCTCTCCAACAAACACGTCTCCGGGGCCATCCCCTTCTCCTCCCTCTGCCAGCTCCCTTCCCTCACCAACATCTCCCTCGCTTCCAACCACATCTCCGGAATCCTCACTTCCGACATCCGCAACTGCACGGAACTCACCTACCTCGACCTCTCCTTCAACAACCTCACCGGGACCATCCCAGACCTGTCCCCGCTCCACAAGCTCCAAAATCTGGCCCTCAGCGACAACTTCTTCTCCGGAGTCTTCCCCTGGAATTCCCTCCGGAATCTCACTTCCCTCACCTACCTCTCCCCCGGCGACAACCCCTTCGCTGCAAGCGCGTTTCCGGAACAGGTCACCAACCTCACCAACCTCACCTGGCTATTTCTATCCGATTCAAATCTCAACGGACAGATCCCGCCGTCGATCGGCGATCTGACGGCTCTTATCGATCTCGAGCTCGCCGATAACTCACTCTCCGGTCCGATCCCCCCGGAGATCGCGAAGCTCCGGAAGCTGTGGCAGCTGGAGCTCTACAACAACTCGCTCACGGGAACCCTCCCCTCCGGTTTCGGAAACCTGTCGGAACTCGCCAACTTTGACGCGTCCATGAACTTGCTGGAAGGGAATGTGTCGGAACTCCGGTTCTTGAAGAAGCTTGTGTCGCTCCAGCTGTTCTATAACGAATTCTCCGGCGAGCTCCCGCGGGAGCTCGGAGAGCTCAAGTTCTTGGTCAATTTGTCGCTGTACTCGAACCGGTTCTCAGGAGAGCTCCCGGCGACACTCGGGAGCTGGTCTGAGATGAACTTTGTCGACGTGTCCACTAATTTATTCAGTGGCAAAATTCCCCCGGATATGTGCAGGAAGGGGACGATGAAGAAGCTACTGGTTCTCGAGAACAAATTTTCAGGGGAGATCCCCGCGACCTACGGGAACTGCACCTCCCTGATCCGGTTCAGAGTCAGCAACAATTCGCTATCCGGTGCCGTACCGCCCGCCATCTGGAGCTTGCCGAACGTCAACATCATCGACCTCAAGATTAACAACTTCCAAGGCGGGATCCACGCCGGAATCGGGAAGGCGAAGTCTCTCAACCAGCTCTACCTCGCCGAAAATAAGTTTTCGGGCGAAATACCGGTTGAGATTTCCGGAGCTTCGTCGCTAGTAGGCATCGACTTCTCGTCGAACACTCTCTCTGGAAATATTCCGGCGAGCATCGGCGAGCTGAAGAGCCTCGTGAACCTCCTCCTGCAGAACAACTCGTTCTACGGCGCAATTCCGAGCACAATCGGCGGTTGTGCTTCGTTGAATGCCATCAACCTCGCCGATAACTCATTCTCCGGGAAAATACCTGCGAGTCTCGGAGAGCTGCAGAGCCTGAACTCGTTAGTCCTGTCGAATAACGAACTCTCCGGCACGGTCCCGGAGAGCCTCTCTTCGCTGAAACTGAGCTCTCTCGACCTGTCGAACAACGAGCTCACCGGCGCAGTCCCGTCCGGTCTTTCAGCAAACGGATACAACGGCGGCTTCGCGGGGAACCCGAACCTCTGCTCCAACTCCATCTCCTATCTCAACCCTTGCTCACACACTTCCAGCTCCTCGTCGAGAATTAGACTCGTCGTCACTTGCCTACTCTCAGCGTTTGCGCTCTTGCTCTGCTTCATGGGGCTCTTCCTCCTGAAGAAGCGCCGCTCCGACCGCATCTCCAAGAACCCGGCTTCCTGGGACGTCAAGTCCTTCCGTGTCCTATCCTTCGACGAGCAAGAAATCGTCAAGTCGATAAGCGAGGACAATGTCATCGGCAAGGGCGGGTCGGGGAACGTCTACCGCGTCGACCTTGATGGTGGCAAGACCGTGGCGGTCAAGCACATTCTGCACCCCTCGACCGACAGGGTCACCTCCAAGACCACCGCGGCGATGCTGCCGACTACGCAGAGGGCAGGCTCGATAAGGTCCCTGTCTCGGGAGTTCGAAGCGGAGGTGAACACGCTCAGCTCGATCAGGCACGTCAACGTGGTGAAGCTCTACTGCAGCATCACCAGCGAGGAGTCGAGCCTGCTGGTGTACGAGTACTTGCCGAACGGGAGCCTGTGGGATCAGATCCATTCGGCGGCGGGCGAGAAGCTGGGTCTGGATTGGGAGACGAGGTACGAGATTGCGGTGGGGGCGGCCAAGGGGCTGGAGTATCTGCATCACGGCTGCGACCGACCGATACTCCACAGGGATGTCAAGAGCAGCAACATACTTCTTGATGAGTTCTTCAAGCCAAGAATTGGAGATTTCGGACTGGCCAAGATTTTGCAGTGTGCTGTTGGTGGCAAGGACTCGTCGTCTTCGTCGTCGTCGTATGTTATTGCGGGGACACACGGATACATTGCCCCTGGTATGTTGGTTTCAGAGCTGACTGGTAACATGGTATCATAGCAGAACTTATATTAAATAATTTTTGAAAATTTATACTTTGCTTACTAAATATTTGCATAACTTAAATTTTAGTCACTTTGAGTGACTAAAACTTAAATTTTGCAAACATTCATCGTTACAAAAAGTATAATTTTTCCAATAATTTTCTATATGAAATATTTGGTTAAATATAGCATTCGTCATTGATTTGCTTGGAAATTCTAGATCAGAACACAATTCGATTCAATATATGATTGTGTATATTTTTAGTCTAGACATCTCCATCCATTTGTGGAGATTGTTGTGCTCCAAGCAAAATGTCAGCGATTAAGAAAGCGATGGATCAAGTCATTAGAAGTACTTGTTGAAGATATAGATAACTAATTAAAAATATATTTGAGATGCACTCTTTCAATTCATGTAGACTAATTCTTAAGTAGATAAGATGATTATGAGTAACATTAAATTTAAAAATGCTAAGTTTTGGAAGAGTTTATAATAAACAAATCATCTGGACTGAACTAAGATTAGAGGGAACAAAGTAATTCAGAATTCGTAGAAGCTATGATACAATTTAGCAAAGTTCTCTGAAACTATAGGTTCGTCTAATGGAAGTTTTATCTATACTACTAAAATGATAAAACCGTTGAATTTTTTTTCTTTCAAAAATATCCTTATCTATACTTATTAATTAAATTTAATATAAATAGTTATATAATTACGTATCAGTGATAAATAATAATAAGAAAGCTGTTGTTTGCTTTTTCCCGGCACTATGAAATATGTGCAACACTTGTATATATTCTGGTGTAATTTAAAACAGAAATTGTGTTATGATAGTGGAGTTGTATACTAATACATTATTCTTCTTCCTCTCTCGACGACAGAATATGCGTACACATGGAAGGTGAACGAGAAGAGCGACGTCTACAGTTTCGGAGTTGTGCTAATGGAATTGATCACGGGAAGAAGGCCAATCGAATCAGAATACGGTGATAATAAGGACATCGTGTTCTGGGTCGCGCATAGAATGACAAGCCGAGATAGCATCACGAAAATTTTAGACGGTTCATTTCAAGAATCGGAAAAAGAGGAGGCTATAAGAGTCCTAAAGGTGGCGGTCCTATGCACGGCAATGCTACCAACGATGAGGCCATCGATGAGGACGGTAGTGCAGATGCTGGAGGACGCCAGTGGTTCCCGACTGCTCCGCAAGATCGAAGGCAAGCATCATAGCTTCGACCACACCGAGGCTAAGTTAGATAAGGTGTCTAGTTACAAGATTGCATGCAATGACGGAACTAAAAATTCGAATTGGAATGGACTGGATTAAGCTAGGGTCAGCTGCAGCATGGTTGATTCATATAAGAAAGAAAAGAAATTTGAGGTGGACCGGATTCCACTTTAGCCCATGTTTATCAGATCATGGTTGTTAGTATAGTTGAAGTTGGTGACGGGTGTAGATACTAGGCATGCATGTTCAGTGGAAGTGGGGGGGGGAAGTGGACTGGAATAAGGACAGCCTTTAAGTAAGTGGTTTGTGGAATATTAGTTTGTAAGTCAAGAAAGAGGTTAGGTTAGACTAGGTTAGGTTTGTATCCTGAGTGTGAATGTGGAGAGTATAGTAAACACGATCTCCTTACAAATCAGTGTCACGGATATTAGCTACATGCATGTATGTTGCTTTCAATGATTAATCTTTGATGGCTTAAGAGAAAGGTTCTTATGGTTTATATAATAAAGATGGATTTTCCCAAATGGAATCAAATTTGAAAACAACTGGTTTTGCACTCAAATTAGACATGTGTAACCGCTCCTGACTTTTTCATCCAAGTTCATTTTCATCCATCAAAACTATGATGTATGTTCATCCTTCTACTCAAATATTGTCACGTATCAAATAGAAATCAACACTATATTTACAAAATCACTTCCAAAATGATTTATTGCATAAAAATAATGTGTTGCAACATTTGAGTGGAAGATGAACATACATCTTAGTTTTAATGGATGAAAAAAATAGACTACTTTTTCCAATCAGTCTTCCATGGATTTGAATTTCCGGGTGACAGTAATGACCTTATTATGGCTTGTATCCAATCGACATCCTTCTCTATCCTCATTAATGGTTCGGGTCCTCATTAATGGTTCGGGTAAAGGAGATATCATCCCTCATATGGGTTATGAGACCAGGGTGTCTTCTCTCGCCCAACTTATTCATCATGTGTTCTGAAAGTCTTATCTCGGCTCTTCTATTATTTTGAAAGAGAGAGAGACTCTTCACTGGTGTTAAAATTAACAGATATGCACCTTCCATACCCCCACCTTATGTTTGCTGACGACTTAATCATTTTAGGATATGCTACTGTTGAAAATATGTCACTACTCATACTATTCTTGATGTCTACTCCATCTTGGTATGGTCAACATATTGACTTTGGAAAAATCGTCCGTCATTTTTAAGTAAGTTTGTCTCTACAGAAGTGGGGAACCTTCCAGCTCATATTTTAGGGGTGCAACATCCGTTCTGATGGCAAATACTTGGCTCACCATCTTCTTAAGCCCAAAGAGTGCTAACTTTCTCTCCCTTGATTGAAAAATCTAAAAATCGATAGAAAGGGTGGAAGAAATGGACACTGATTTCGACCGGTTAAAAATCGGATGGAAGATCAATCCGGAGTGCCTATCAGATTAAATTGGTTCAACTAGTTGGTTCAATCACTGAAATAATCTAAATGGTCCAAGTTTAATCGTTTTTTGACACTGACTTTTAGAAAAATATTCATTTACAACTATTTTTTTTTAAAACACATGGTTCAACCATTCGATTTTTAAAATACTGGCTCCACCTACCGCGTCCTTAGCTTCCATCACCAATTATTTTATGTCAACCTATATCCTACCTAAAATTGTGCTCGACAACATATCTTAAAATTCAGTGCAAGTTTGGTACCGATGGAGGGAGACATATTCATCACTTAGCTTGGCACAACTTCACCTTACCAACAGAAATAATAAAATGTTTGTTAAGTCAAAGTTCTAGATAATCCTGCTTAAAAATCCAATCCAGTTCGATCAAACATGGTACAGCTGACCCTATAGTTTTGAAGTATCATCAACCATATAACTTATGTTGGTAGGATTCATAACTAAATTTTTTTGAGACTTTTCAGTTAGTGTTTTACATGCTTGGTCTATACATAGGATGCAACCACAAATTGTGAAGCCAACTAAAATCTGCATACATATGAAGTGCGAACAACATGCCATAAGCTAGTTTATCAGTGCAAGAGTACTACTGGTCATCAGTTTAATGCCTCTGCTAGGAAAGAGGTTCCAAGAACCAAGTTTGCAAGAAAACCCATCAACAAAAGTTTAGGACTTCTCACAAATCTTAATCTTCCATTGTGATCATCAGCAGACTGCTGGCATCTGCGAAATCTTGGTCCAAGTTCGCATCTGCACGTAACGCTATCTTTAGTAAAATTCAAGATACCGGAAGAAAACCAGTCGGTGTTCAGAATCAAATGTTAATATTTACCTGAAGAATACGAATTTATCTCCACTGTACAATTAATTTGACCAATTAAGTAACTGGAATCACATTCCCACTGACAGTTGCATATGAAATTTTCAGCACCTGAAAAGTCTAAAAAAAAAGTTATAAATCTACAAACAAAAATGCAAGTCAATTCTATACTCAAAAACCTCTCTGAAACTTAATCCATGGCACTTCACTAGGCATTCTTCTGAGTGAAAGACATCATTGGCGTGGTGAATCATGATTTCTTATCCAGTAAACCATGACTTTTACAACCACTAGGATCATGGATGGTATCAGCATTCGTCGATAAGATATTATGATAATCATCAAGAAGACTGTACATTTTCCTTTGCTTTGTCCTGATTCCCCCTCTTTTTGTATAATAATATAACTAGCATGAGCATATTGATTAGTTAGTTAGGTTCAAATGCATGCTAAAACCAGAATAGTTTTAAGTCCTAATTGTGGCGAAATGCAGTTGATCACCCTCTGGGTAGGAAAAGATTGGAAAGCAAGAGGGAGTGGTGCAAGTCCACATCTAATCTGTATTCACCTCTCCGCTATCCCTATTTTGCACTATATTTCGGTTGGAATCAACCTTTTATACTCGTTTTCACCAATCAATGTATGTTTTATATCATATTTCAGTTAGAATCACCCATCTATACTCGGTTTCACCAATCTACGCCATTCTACACCATAATTCGATTAGAATCAACCCATCTATACTCATTGGACATCTTTTCTCAATTTGTTTGTTTGTTTTCGTTGCAATGTCGTTGTTTTGTGAAATATCATTAATTGTGTTCGTTTTGTCTTGTACAGGTTCAATCTAGACTTATATGACATCACATCCAGTGGTTATTTTTCGATTCTCTGAAATCGAGACGTGACAGTTACTAGGGAGAATGATTCATCTACGACTGTTATTACAGGCACTTACGGCTATTTAGCCCCTGTTAAGTGTGTTTCAAATTATGAATTATAAAGTACTATTGTTTGTTGCACGAATGTTGTTACTCTTTTTTAGTCCTTACAGACCAAAATATTGTGACAAGAGTATACCTACTCGTCCAAAGCCAGTACCAAGTGTGATGTGTACAGCTACGGTGTAGTCTTGATGGAGCTCACAACCGGCAAGAAGCCTAACGAGCCAGATTTCGGCTAAAACAAGGACATCATCCACCGGGTCAACATCCTAGACAAGAGGCTATCAGACAAGAGGCTATCGTGGAGTCCGTTCAAGGACGAGATGATCCAAGCGCTACATATCGTCATACGGTACACCTCCACCATGACCTCCCTGTGCCCCTCGATGAGCAAGGTCATGTAGCTAGCTCCTGATCAAGTCTGATACGTCTACATCCGACAACAACGGGGGCTCGTCATTCAAGCTCAGAGAGTCGCCGCCAGTCAGGGATAAGATTTTGAATTTTGACGACTCTAGAAAGAAGCTTGATGGGGTAGTAACTTTTAAGTTAATTTAGTAGGTTTGGATTAATTTAGTACAGATTTAGAACTTGGGCTAGTCATGCTTAGCTTATTTTGGAACTCTTGGCAAAGACTAATTTTCTACTCTTTTGGTAGAAATTTTGTAAGGCTACACTGCTTTGTAGTCACGCAGCATCTGGTTCCTGAAGAGGACCTACATTATACAGATATATGAATATTAATGAATCAAAGTTCTATATATGTTGTATCATTCCCATATGTTTTTGTCTTTTTTTTCTTTTATGTTGACTTTATGTATATATGGTGGGAATGATTCAAAGGAGAGGGCCAAAAAGAAAGGTTGGGTACTTACTTGTTAGTGTATGTCTATGATTTGATATGGATATCTAATCTTTCCTCAAACTTCAATGGGACGGGCTCCCCACATGGCAGTGGTGAGCATTTAGTCTCACCCAATAGTGCGATGACACACCACATTCTGATTTTCCTTCCAATTTAATCTTAGTAGTGTGTCATGGCACTATTTGGTGTGACTCAAGGCTCACCACGTGGTGAGCCCGTCGCACTGAATAATTTTTCCACAAAGCGGATTCTCTCACATAATTTAGAATTTCAAAAGTTACTTAGATTCTGTCGGTGGGCTCCATTAGCGTGTATAGCCATCTGTTGGGAGTAGGGGTAGTGTTGTGGATGTACGTAGAAGTATCAAGCATCAATGGTTAGTTGGTAACCAATAACCCGCTAATTGGGTTATTAGATTTTGTGTCAGATACAAAATATGAAACCTGAAATATCTTCTGGTCGCGTACGGGTTTCAAAAAATAGATTCCAAATGGATTTGGATTTGGACTATAAAATATGAACCCTGAAATATTTTTGACAGGGTTCGGATTTATATATGAATCTGACCCGAACCCGAATCCGACCTGTTGACATGTATTTGTTCTTTGTTCAACTTTTGCACTCCAATGTGACTGGTATCCCCTGTGTTTAAATTGTGGGGGTGATAGTACCAGAGCAGTAGTAGCAGTAGAAGAAGAGCACTGAGGTTCTGGGCTCTTTATCCTTACATGATAGTGCCAATGGATTCAACGTGGGAGGAAGTGCAAGGACTTTATGATAATTGGATGCTACTTCGAGCCACAGATTACATCACCCTTCAATGGCTGTTTTGTAGGCCATCAATTGGCCTAGTCCATTGATGAACTCCCTAGCATTATAGCTTGGCTGTGGGTTGGAGATTGGTTATTTGGCTACAAGATGTGGTGAGAAATCAGGCATAGTGGTCATGGGCATGATGAACTTCAAGATTAATTAGCCCAAGTTGTCAAGTAGAGTTTGTTAAGTTTCGATGATAGTTAAAATGTGATTAAATATCCAAGGATAAATATAAGATCCTACGTGAATAGCAAAGTAAAATCATGAATTGTTTGGAAAATCATAGGAAAATAATCTTTATCGAATTACCTGTACATAAAGAAAATATTGTTTACCTGTACATGAAGAAACTATTGTTTCTGGCAGAACCATTTTTAATAAACAGTTTCTTCGATCTTTACACAAATACTTGTCAATTTTAGGGCTCATAACAAGACCGAAGAACTCTTCTCAAAGTTTACCAGTAGCGATTCCACAATCTCTGCATTTGTCAATTTAGGGCTCATAACAAGACCGAAGAACTCTTCTCAAAGTTTACCAGTAGCGATTCCACAATCTCTGCATAGAAACAGAAGACACAAGCGGTGTGAGTCAGGCATATATATATATATATATATATATATATATATCAGTGTATCAGACATCTCCATCTCAGAACTCAAACAGAATCTATAATAGCAACACACACTTAAAGCATAGGCCAGTCACTAAAAGATTACAAGGCCGTAGGCTGCTAGATATATCAGGTGAAGCTAACCCTTTGTTGTCAGGAAAAAGAATGCCTGAATTGTCCTAAATAGTTATTTACAACTTCGCATCTCACATCAGAAAAATGCAAGTAGAAAGAGGATGAAACATTGAAGAGCAAAGATTATGAACTTTTAAGTGCTGGCACAATAGGAAATACCTGTTAAACCAAACAATAATTCCCCCCTTTCCCATTACTGAATTCCTTGTTATGTTATATACACTGCTGCAACTGAACTCATCTTTTCCGTCCTAAAAAACAATCACAACCAAAATTTACAATGACTGAGATACTTGAACCAAAAAGAGAACCTACCCATTTATAATCCTATAGAGCAACATTAGAATTTTGTGAATAATAGACAAACAGCATGAGTACGTCCATCATGTCATCTATATGTATCAAATCTGCTCACCATTCCATCAGCCACCAAAACTTCAATTACACCATGTTCAGCAATCGGTATAAGACTATAAGTCCAACTTCCTGATAATTTCCAACAGCAATAACAATGGTATCTAAGTGCATCTCTGCCACAGCGACAGGGCTACAGCTTGGTCAGCAGGTGGACGACCGGTTCATCAGCAGCGTCATCAACATCAAGTTGACCCTTCCTTGGAGAGACATTAACTTCCTTCTAGTAGAATTAATTTACTGTCCTGGCTCTGAACAAGTGCAAATGCCAGGGAGTCCACTAGTTGAAGTGTAAAAGTTGACACAGATAATAACACTAATAATACAAGTGAAATTTTTCATAACCACATATCTAACAGAACCAGATGTTATCATTTAAAGTACCAAACATCTTTTCCTCTTCTTGCCCTTTATACAGCATCTTTGAAACCTGCTCAATGATGACCTTGATTGAACATCTTTCTTAAGAAAGTTGATTTCTTACTTTTAGGCTCTGGGACTGCCATCTTTTTATGTTCCACTTCCTAAACCTTTCTCGTTTCTTCAGCCAACTTGAATAATCCTTTCCAGGCTTGCATTCAATGAAGTCCTCCAGATCCTTCCACCCTGAGCAATCATCATGATAGCCTGGTAAGCACTCGAGAAAACTCTTTCCATTAGAAGTAATAGCTTCGCTCGTGTAGTCATGTTGTTTCTCTCTGTCCTTGGTTGGAATAGGTGAGAAATTTGACACAGCATCTTGAGGTTCCATACCAGGAATTTCCCGGTTGCTCATCCTGCAGAATTATAAGTCCTTCCGTTAGTGTATAAAATAAAAAGAAGTAAATTGTCATATTTATTAACATTTATCTATACATATGCGAATCAGTGAAGAGATGGGCATTCCAATCTTGTTAATAAAGTTGTTCAAAGGGGGGGGGGAGGGGATTGTGGTGCGGTAAATGATATGCAGGACTTGATGTTAGCTGATTAATGTTGCCATGCTCCAGTCTAATTTCTACCGTACAAAGTGTACAGCTTTTTCTCATCCTATGTCAACAAGTAACTGAATTCATTCAAGATATGCACACACCCCACCCCCCAGCTTTTACCTTTTTCAATATTCCTATATACTGTACCTTGGGGGATATGCAAGACTTGATGTTAGCTGATTAATGTTGCCATGCCCCAGTCTAATTTCTACCGTACAAAGTGTACAGCTTTTGCTCATCCTATGTCAACAAGTAACTGAATTCATTCAAGATATGCACACACCACACAAGCTCATGTGGACCTTTAATCCATTATAAACAGGGGAGGAATCACACAAAAAATTGAGGGGACGAAAATACCTTAATTTAGAATTTAAGGTACAGTATATAGGAATATTAAAAAAAGGTAAAAATAACTATAACTAATCCGTAATATGACTAGAGAGAATTGAACCTAAGGCCTCTTGGTTAAAATCTCATTCCAGTATTAAGTAGTCAGAAGGTTCCCAAAATTGGAAAGTTGAAGACCTCAATACTTGATACCAACTTATCAAGTAACATTGACAACAACACCTACGCAGACAAGAACCATATAACACAAATTGTCACAACGTTAATGTGATAAGTGCACTGACAATGGCATAACAAAAATCCTGAGGAAATAGTTTCGTGTGAATGCAAGTTAGATCACAAATTATTGGTATTCATCAAATAGAATAAAATCACTAAGACCAATAATTGGAGATTTAATTTTAGTTTATTTGATTAATACCAATAATTGGAGATATAAAGAAGGTATAAGAAGCTCTGATAACATGATTGTTGAGAGTATTAGTGGGTGTTTAGTACCACAGCTAGTAGAATAGTAGAGAGAGGGGTTAACCTCTCCTATATATATGTAGCCACACCCATCAATAAAATTAAACAAGGTATTAAACCAAGTTTCTATTTGGTATCAGAGCCATGTTCCCCCACCCTTCTCCAAACCCTAACCCTAACCCTCTCATAGCTGCCCCCCCCCCCCTCTTCTTTTCCGGCCGGCCCCGGTAACCGCCTGGCCACGCGCTGCAGCGTCGCCGGCCTGCCACGCCGCCAGCAGCCGCCGCCGTCCCCGGCGACCACCTGGCCTCGCGCCGCAGCGCTGCCAGCCTGCCCCGCCGTCGCGGCTGCTGTTGTCGCGACTGCTGATGTTGCCGCTACGATCCCGGCGACCCCCGACCCCGACGATCTTCTTCGTCTTCTCTGCTGCAAGTTGTAACTCGGTTATGTCCATATGCAACTGCGATTGCATGGTAGACAGAAAATTTTAATTTTCTGATTATTATTTTGTAGCAGTAAGTTGTAATCTGGATATTAATTATATAGTTACTTGTTGGATCAAGATATATCAGTGAGAGGACTCTTGTGTTTACTCATGATCTCGACTACAACTGTCGGTTCCTCCTTCTCGTCAGGCCATGCGACCTCTGGTCGAAGCCGTGCACGGAACGTAAGCAGCGACTCTCAGGGACACCGATACTGCTGAAGGAGGAACAGTAAACGTGGAGAAGACAATCAAAGGTGGAGACAATATAGATCTGCCACCGTCTTGCTGATCTTGCTGATAGAAGAGGACAAGAAGAATACGATGGAGACGATCTACAGCAAGCTGACGGCCCAAGAGATGAAGGCTTTGGTGGACGATCTCTTCTCCAAGAGGCTGACCGAGACAAACTCCCATGATGCACACGCAAATGTGGATCCTTCACCATATAAAATGAAAAAGTTGGAGAAACTGGAGATAAAGTTGGAGGGTACTTCCAACTACTTGAAGTGGTCACATTAGGCGATGCGGACTCTGAAGGAAAGAGGCTTGGTGGGCTATGTGAATGGCCAAACCAAGGCACCTGAAGATCACTGCTCACATGAATTTGTTGTATGGGAGATCATCAATAATGTTGTTGCTGGATGGTTGACAGCCTCATTGACCGACCAAGTGTCGGACAACTTGGAAGCAATGGAGGGTGCTGGTGACATTTGGATGACGCTGAGATATATGTACTCTGGGTCGGGCAACCCTATGAGGATTTTACAACTCCAAGATGAACTTGATAAGATGGTCCAAGAAGATCACACCATCTCTGAGTATGCGGCTCTACTGAAGAAGTATTAGTCAGATCTCGACTACTATGACCCCATTAGCGTGGAAAATAAGCAAGTGAAACCGGCATTTGCGAAATATTATAAGAAGTTCATGGAGTATGTTTCGCGATAGAGGATAACAAAGTTCCTGAAGGGGCCCAACCCAGCATTCGAGCAGAGGAGGAATATCCTACTTGCTCAACCCAGGCTGCCATCACTGGAGGAGGCCATAGCTGCTATGGCACAAGAAGATGCATGACTGAAGCTGATGCCTAGCACCACTAGCTCTCTGGGAAAAAAAATCAGCTATAGCAGCTTTTAACCCAAACCCTTCCGGGAGGGAGGGTGCTACAACTGCGGAGACCCTGGACACTTCATCAGATTCTGTATGAAACCCCTAAGAGGCCAGCCCAGCGGCCGCGAACGCAGCCGTGGAGGGCGTAGGGGTGGCAGAGGAGGCTATGCTGGTGACAGAAGTAATCATTCCGGAGGACACAAGGCAAACCTGACAGAAGAGGGAAGTGAGAGTCAATCACCCGATATGACCCCTAGTGAGAGAAAAATGCTAGAGATATAGAGAAGCATGAAGCTTGGAACCAGCGACAGTCGAGCCAACACCTCTGGGGCATCAACTCCAACCACCTCCGGGGGTAACATCACCCATTATGTCCATACAAGCACAGGTATACCTGCTCATGTCCTGACATCTATCTACAGACCAGGTTGGATAATTGACTCTGGGGCATCCCGCCATGTCACGGGTGCCCATGATGAGTTCCAAGATTACACTTACCTGGCGACGCCTGAAAGCATTCAGACTGCTGATGGTAAGACTAGACCCATTATGGGTAAAGGCACAGTTGAATGCACCCCTTCCATAACCCTTATTGATGTCTTGCATGCTCCATCTATTTCCATTAATCTATTGTCCATTAGTGCCATTGTTCTTCAACTTAATTATGGGTAAATGCACAGTTGAATGCACCCCTGCCATAACCCTTACTGATGTCTTGCATGCTCCATCTTTTTCCGTTAATCTATTGTACATTAGTGTCATTGTTCTTCAACTTAATTGTGTTGTTTCCTTTGACATTCCTAAGATAATTTTTCAGGAGAAGGAAACGGAAAGACGGTTGGAGACTGGCACTTGGCATAAGGGGCTATGTTACTTGGACAGGGGTGGGCTGGACGCAGCACTAGCGTCACTGGTGGAAGAAGCACAACCGGAGGAGACGCGAAAAAAGTGAAAGCAGAATTATTACTTCAACATCAGCGCATGGGACACTCTTCATTCAGTCTACTGAGTCGGATGTATCCATCTCTAGCAGTTAATAACGGGTTTTTCATAATAACGGTCCAGTAGAGTTATAGATATATCACCGATATATCGATTTTATAACGGTAAATATCGGTTTGCATTTTTAACACAATTTTTATATATGAACAATACACTTAATAGTTTTCTATTATAAAATATGCAGAAAGTATACATATCGTCGAGAAATTCAAGAGATCCAAGATTAAAGGAGATCGCTTGAGGAACTACATCTCTGAATAAGTTTGATGCATGAAGATTTTGATGGCAGAAGATGTAATCTCCATTCTCCATTGATGTGAATGTTAAATCATTCAATATCGATTTTTCTGTAGCAAAACCAAAACCGTGAGAAATTGGTTTTTCTGTAAACCGATATTTCGAACAATATCGGCCATATCGACCGATAATATCGGTTCCGATATTTTAGTGATATTTCTGCAAAAAAATATCAGTCCATGATCGATACCATTATATATCGGTTATATAACCGATATATAACCGTTTTTGACTGCCTAGATCCATCTATGTATCAAAAGGCTAATAAACAAAAGTTGGTTTGTGAAGCTTGTGAGCTTGGAAAACATACCAGAAGCTCTTATGTGAGTTCTGGAAATATAAGTTTAGCTACTTTTGATATGATACACTCTGATGTGTGGGGACCTTATCCTACAACTGGAGTTAATGGTTTTGAATGGTTTGTCATCTTTATTGACTACTACACTCGTGTCACCTGGGTATACCTAATGAAGAGTAAGAGTGGTATCTTTGCATGCTTTCAAGATTTTCTTCACAGGGTTACAACACAGTACAGTGCTAAAGTGAAAATTTTGAGATCTGACAATGGGACAGAATACACCAACAAGACTATTGAAGAGTACTTATCAGCCCATGGGATACCGCATCAGACTTCATGTGCCTATACACCAGCACAGAATGGCGTAGCACAGCAAAAAAACAGGCACATGTTGAAAGTAGCACGGTCAATGATGTTTGCCATGAATGTTCCTAAACACTTGTGGGGGCATGCCGTATTGACGGCTGCATATCTCATCAACATGATGCTCCTAAGTGTTATGATGGAAGACACCGTTTGAGATGCTTACAGGAGAGAATAAGTACATTGTTCCACCAAAGGTATTTGGATGTGTATGTTTTGTAAAAGATAACAGACCTGCGGTGGAAAAGTTGGACCCTCGGGCAGTGAAGTGCATCTTTGTTGGCTACTCAAGAACTCAGAAGGGATACTCTTGTTGGAGTCCGGTGAAGCGTAGGCTCTTCATAAGCATGGACGTTACATTCAGAGAGATAGAACCATACTACCACAATGGTTCAGGTGAAGGCTCCGCATTTGGTGACACACCTAACACAGGAGATGTTAGGAGTGAGGGAGAGATGGTCCCAAGCGTGATTGTCGGGTCAGTTCCATGTCCAATGATGTAAGCTGGTCCAAGGAAACAAGGGGGAGATAGCGAGGGTGAGAAAAGTGATGAGAATGCACATAATCAGAAGGAAGAAAGTGGTGACAATCAGGAGGAAGAAAGTGATGCTCTAGTACAGGGGGAAACATACTACAGAACAATCTACAAAATTCCAAGTCTACAGAAGGAGAAAGCAACAGTCCACTATTGTGTCTATTATTGTGCCTATTGCCCCTACTGTGCCATGTCCCTCGCCTAACCCTGCCCCAACTCTTGAAGATGCACCTCCCGCACCGGATCCCTTTGATTCGGATGCGGATCCCTCTAATTCGGATGGTATGATCTCTTCACCACTTCCTCATATACCCTTAAGGAGATATTCTCGCGGTAATGCAGGAAAAGTCCCTAATCGTTATGGTTATGAACATAACATTACCAATTTCTTATAATACTCTAATATATCCCCTACCCATCGAGCATTCATTGCATTGTTAGACACCACCTCTTTGCCTAAGTGTTGACAGGAAGCGAAGGAAGATCCAAGGTGGAGAGATACAATGTTGAAGGAACTTGGGGCACTGGAAAGAAATGGGACATTAGAGCTTGTATCGTTGCCTAAAGGAAAGAGAGCAGTTGGATGCAAATGGGTCTTCACAGTAAAGGAGACGCCAGAAGGAAAGGTGGAGTGGTACAAGGCAAGGTTGGTTGTAAAGGGATTCACTCAATCTTATGGCATCGACTATGATGATACATTTACTCCGGTGGCAAAGATGAGCACTATGAGAACCCTGGTCTCCCTTGAAACAAACCATGGGTGGCAGCAGGATCAATTGGATGTGAAAAACGCTTTTCTTCATGGGGACCTACAAGAGGAAGTATACATGGAGACTCCCCCCCCCCGGGGTTTTGCACGAAGCAGTCGACGGAAAAGGTGTGCAAGCTAACAAAATTACTGTATGGACTCAAGCAATCTCCTCGAGCCTGGTTTGATAGATTCAGGAAGGCTGTCACAGGCATGGGGTACCGTCAGACCAATGCAGATCACACGATTTTCTTCCAGCATTCAAGATGCCACATCACCATACTTGCAGTGTATGTGGATGATATAATGATCACAGGTGATAATGAGGAGATCACCCAGCTGAAGTCAAAACTCGCCAAGGAGTTTGAAGTGAATGATGAGATATTTTTTCAGGATCGAGGTGGCTCGAGGAAGAGATGGGATCGTCCTCTCTCAGAGGAAGTATGTACTAGACCTGCTCACAGAGACTGGTATGTTGGGATGTCGATCGGCAGTCACTCCAATCGATCAAAAAGATAAGTTTGGTGCAGAGGCAGGAGAGCTTGTTGATCGTGAGAGACATCAGAGACTTGTAGGCAGATTGATTTATCTAGGCCACACTCGCCCTGATATCTCATTTGTTGTGAGTGTAGTGAGTCGCTACATGCATGATCCAAAGAAGGGTCACATGGATGCAGTTTTCCGTATCCTGAGATATTTGAAGGGGACTACTGGAAGAGAGCTATGGTTCAAGAAAAATGGACATTGGGTGTTGAGAGGTACTACGATGCAGATTGGATAAGCTGTATGGACAACAGAAGGTCTACCTCAAGGTATTGTCTTTGTGGGGGGTAACATAATCTCATGGAGAAGCAAGAAACAGTCTGTGGTAGCACGATCGACTGCTGAAGCAGATAATAGAGCTATGACTCTGGGAGTGTCAGAGTTGATGTGGGTAAGAGCACTTCTGACGGAGTTGAAGCTGGACCAGGGAACACCGTTGCGTCTTCTGAGTGACAGTCAAGCTGCAATAAGCTAACAATCCAGTCCAGCATAACAGAACTAAGCACATCGAGATCGATCGGTTCTTTATCAAAGAGAAGCTAGAAAATGGGATACTAAAGCTCGATCATGTTCGCTCAGAAGAACAAGTTGCAGATTGTCTGACTATGGACCTTAATTCATCGAGTCTTTCTAAACTATGTGACAAGATGGGGATAATTGATATCTATCGCCAATCTTGAGTGAGAGTATTAGTGAGTGTTTAGTCCCACATCTAGTAGAATAGTAGAGAGAGAGGTTAGCCTCTCCTATATATATGTAGCCCCACCCATCAATAAAATTAAGCCAAATATTAAACCAAATTTCTATTTATGATACTAAAGGAAAAACAAGGCACGACAATTTATAATAAATCACAGAAAGATGTGCAGGACATACCAGGAATGGTCCTCATATTTCTGATACTTGATTTCATCCCTCGCCTTTTTTAGATTAGATGCTATTCTTACACTTGACCGTCTACGAACCAAATCCTGAAAATTGTTTCCTTACTTTACTATCAAGTATAACTAGTGTACAAAGAAAAATGGAAAGGGAAGGGAAGGGAAGATAAATAACTCAATAAAATGTATGGTACCTTTGTGTTTCTTGCCGGGGAACTATGAAGAAATGAAGCCTTTCCCCTATCACATAGCAATTGTGCAAAAGCATCCAAATTACCTTCTTCGAAAATGAAAAGATTAAGCAAAGACATCAACATAAAAATGCAGCCCTTCCATAAAAAATCTCTTTTTTCTACGACTAAATAGCAACAAGCTTGCAAAATGTGATAACATCAACACGGTCTCTCTACGCCTTCCAGAATTTCCTCCCATTACATCAAATATAAACTTCTGAAAAGCTTGATTTCCACTGTAATTCCGAAAGCAACTAGTAATACCTAATATAAAATCATATTCCTTGCAATGTGTGTCATGATTTCTAAAAAATTCCGTGCCTTCCAAATTTCCATCTTGCCTTAAAAGCCATATAATGTTCAAGAGTGATGAACTCATTAATTTTAGCACTGCGGAAACACAAAATATCTCTTGTTGAATACTTTCCTCATCTTCATGAGATGCTTCTATTTCCCACAAAAGAATAGCTGTTATAATGTACCTTAGTATCCAACAAGTCTTCTCCCTGAATGTTTCATCAACAAAGTGCTGATATTCTTTGATATAACCAATAGAACATTTTAGAATGTCATCTGCAGTTCCAGAGAACAAACCATTAGTGTGCATGTGGCAAAAGTCAATCAACTTTCCAATTTGATCATTAAGTTTATCGTTGGTCATCCTGCGGACATAAAAGTCGAAAGATATTCCCTTATCACAAGTACTTGCTTCACACTTTCCTCCAATGATATTATCAGTAAAATCTATAGCAGGCATATACTGTACATAAAGATTGGCTGATAATTCAAATGCTAAGATGTAATGGTTCATCTTTAGCACATCTGATTTACTGTCATCTGCAGGCATATGAATACCAACGCATCTAGAAGCCAGGAGAATGAGATGTGTTTGGAGCAACTGCGGTGCTAAAAACATGATGAGCTGGCTAAGTAGTGTCAAGGCAGAATCAAGGCTTAGTTCATGAATCTCACAACCAACTTCGTTTGACCAAGATAGTGAAGAGATAAATCTCTTGAAGGACAAATCATCACGAACTGATAAAAGAAAGTGACTAGAAACCAGCTCCAGAACGGCATGAATGTCACCATGGCAAGAATGAGATACAAACAACTTTTCATTTGAACTAGAAACAGAATCCGCGAAAGCAAAATGCTTTCTCATTTCTGGATGCACCAAAAGCTCATCAATAAATACCTGACAGTAACCTTGATCGTTAGCAAATCAAAACTGAAGTGGCAGATGCATCCAAGCATGCACAGTAAAGCAGGTAACTTAAGCCATAATGACAGACATAAAAGCAACAACAAACCCTTTATACCAAATAAGGTTGGGGTCAGGTACAGGTACTTTTCTTTCTTTCGTCTTAAGAAATACCATAACTTTAAATATTAAAACATACACATGAGCTTAAGCATTCTCTATTATAGAAAATGAGTTGCGACTGAATATATCAATCATGAACTGTGGAAATAATACAAATAATTAACCCTCACAGTAAGTCTAGAGTTTGTGCAGTGTCCATGACTATGTTATAAGAGCAATTCAGGTTCAAATATCATGCTGTATGAATCCAGTTCTCCCCCAAAACGGGCAATCAACATGCAGGGGTGTATTGGAAGAATACAAAAAAATCAACCCTCAATCATCACCACAACTCTAGAATTTTGGTGCAGTGGCTCAAATTGCAACTTCAGTATTTAACAGATACTCTGAAATGCCCCCTTTCATGTGTCTACCTTCTAACATCACTGAAGTGTATGTGCAATGAAGAACAATAGATTAAATGAGATACCACACAATTACATATTACACATAAGAAGAAAGAGAATAAATGAAAAATAAAATGGAAGCGAATCATCAATTCGTCTTCGTATAACTGTTCTTTTAGTATTAGGACCCTTCATCCTAGGCACTTTCATGAATCATATGGATTATTCTCATTAATTGAGGCAGCTCTGCAGTATCCTTTTCTGGTGTCAATGAGTAACTGCACCACATACATATTGCAAGGTCCAAGTGATCCCATCAACTGTTACTACCTGGTTTGACATCATCCCATTAGAGGCTGAAAGAATCATGTAGCCGCTTGGTCGTTCTTAATTCACTGCAAAGGTGACCAATTTCCTTAAATCGCTACAATTTGTAGACTCAAATCAATTAAAAGACAACACTCCTTTTCTGCAAATACCAGTTTGTTATTTACATGTTGTCACAGTACTAAAAAGTAGACCTCGCATTCTGGGCTTTCAACTATTGAGATCAATTTATAGCCCAATTATATCAATTTAGTTCCGTGTTACTTGTATCATTTTTGGTACCAACAGCTTGGCATCCCAAAAACCACCATTCAGTATTAAATTTCACTCAACTTGCTTGAAAGATATTCACATGCAATTCATGATGAAAATGATCAAGCATCAATATATATATATATATATATATATATATATATATATATATATATAAACAAAATTCTATTCATATATCTGAAAGGCCAAAATGGTGGCTGCATTTACAAGTGTACCCCTCCAAACCAAAACAAACAAAAAACTAACAAAAAAACAAAAAACAAAAAACAAAAAACAAAAAACAAAAAACAAAAAACAAAAAAACAAAAACAACTGAAGGCTGTTTGCATCTTGGAGGATACAGATTCGAGTCACGAAGACAAGTCTCTCCATATATATAGGGGTAAGGCTGCATACATCTTGACCCTCTCTCTCTCTCTCTCTCTCTCTCTCTCTCTCTCACACACACACACACACACACACACACATGCACAGACAAAAAAAAAAATAAGAGTTATACTTCATGAACTGATAGCATTAACATGACGACTTCCTAGTCAAATGAAGGAGAGAGAGGAGATTTCTCAAGTGAAATAGAATGTGTCTGGCCTTTCCTTAAAAGGCAGTCAGGAAGTAGTTAGTAGGAGAAGCTCACTCTAGGAGGAGGAGGAGAAGCTGGCCCATCCATGGCAGCACTATTTATATAAAGCAAGGAAGAGTCTCAATGCTAATTACAGTCACAGACACCTTGTTCTCATCACCATTGTTGTATATCATTTATCACGTCACATCATCACCATCCAAGCCGTCTCCCTTTAGAATGGGGTCTACAATGGAGCACGAGAAATATCTGGAAAAGAATTAGCAAAGTTCCTATGACCAACTGTCAATGTCATATCAGTTGTACGTAATGGTGCCAAATCCCTATCTAAACCACGTCTAGAATCAACTAAAGACTGACAGACCCTTCAGATCATTATCAAAAACAAAACCTTAGTTCAACTTTTCCACCATTGTGAACTCATAAGTATAGCCACAAATTGCATAAACATAAACAAGGATTTCAGTCCAGACCAGTGTTACAGGGATACTCGACAAGCAGGGGCGGAGACAGGAAGAGGCAAGTAGAGTCAACTGAGCCCACTGGAAAAAAAATGATTTTCTTTTCTTTTCTGATATCCGCCTTTGCGACAGCAACTATCCAGAGGGTATTTTCAGCCATAAAAATTATCAAAAATCAGCTACACAATTGACTTGGAGATAAGTTTATGAATAACTACATTGAGAAAGATATGTCAGAGATTGTAACAATGAAGATGTTATTTAACGATTCCATAATATGTGCAATCAAAGAGGCGTACTGTAATCGGAAATTAGTTATCTTGTTTGTGTGTGTGTGTGTGTGTGTGTGTGTGTGTGTGATTTTATTTTTGGGCTTTCTTTACATTTGAGGATGACCCCCCTCTCTTAAATTCCCGTGTCCGCCTCTGTCGACAAGGGTATCAAGGGTTTGCATGTACAGAAGTGTCTAACATAAGCTTCAAACCTGACAAGTAGACAAGTCTATAGTACATGAATACGTAAACCAGACATACAGGAAATAAGAATGATTTGCCTGCCCAATTACTTCATCTGCGGTTAAAATGATTCCAACAATTATTTTGACACAGTCATCTTTGTCTAATGGTGTCATTAATACATTTATGTGGTAATATCATAACAACTTGATGATTGAAGAGTTTATGTAGTGTCTTGGAAGTAAAAGTGTGTACGGTTTGATCCTGATACCGAAAGAAAACTGATTGATTCAAAGAACCGAAACCCCGTGAAACTGCAGATACAGATACTCATTAGAAGGGTCTGATACCGATAACCATAACTTGAATTTTTAGTTGTGCAGGTAACACCGGTCGAAACCAGTTACTACATATGACGTCCCCTTTCTATGCCTCCTAGTTAATATAATTGTCGCAACAAAAAACGGCAATAAAATAACAATCAAGTTAAGAATTACCTCAAGTAATAAAGAAAAGAAATCAACTGATGGATCAGCACTTGGAGTTATCATATCATCTGGATGCAAAGAACAATGAGGAAAAGTTGGCAGTGAATTTGGAGGACACAACTTTCTGAGTATCCCGGCCAGAATTTGGCATCTCTCCAACACAATGGTTAGGTCAAACTCTAGAAAGTTCAAAATGATCATCGAACATCTTAACAGCGATATAAAATTTTCAGGCAAGACTTTCATATCTGAAATCAGACGACCTTCTTGGTCTGAGACCACAATGAAAGGGAAATAGCTTGTCCCAAAAAATATGTGCTCAAACTGTTTAAGTAGTTCTTCATAAAGCAAATTGGCAAGATCAATAATATCGGTGTACTTTACTTTTGTGATGAACCAGTGATTGGAAACAGACATTGACGTTGCGTCTCCAAATATATTTTGCTGCAGAGTTTCATCTGGAGACAGCTTCAACAAAAGGCAATGCAACAATTTCAGACTTGAACCTGTCAAAACCTGAAAAGGGGGAATACTTGAATTAATAACTTATCAGTGATTTATAGGAGAAGAACAGGCGTTGAACGGATCAATTGTTACACTAAAATGAATGAGTCCAAATCACACACACTATCGACAAATGAAACCCTGGTCCCTGATGAAGCCTCTTTGCACCTGAGAATGGTCAGTCTTATGGATTTAGCCATGACCATGAGTTTGAAAACATATCATAATGGATATCTCAAGTCTCAACAACAAATCATCTTTAGATAATGAGCTGATGACCTAGTTTAACACTCAGTTGCAGTTTTGATGTGCCAAGTCACCAAGTATTTTGGTTTCAGCAGTTTTGCTCCAAAATTTATCACTTTTCATTTTGAAGCTTTATGTCCAAAGAAATAGAAACAATAATAGTAAGTAGCATGACTTACACGGCAAACAAAATAGGGGAGATTTCGACCAAAAATATGCAGTGGTGCATAAATTGAAGCTCATTACACCACAATGATAGTTCCAGGCACATGGAGATGGCTTGCAGCTCATGGACGAGTTAAATATCGAAGTCGCCCCTATATGGGGTGTTCCTTCTCCTCTTAGAGTCTGCTTCACTGCCTTTGCAGGGTGTTTCCTCCCCCTCCCCTACAAGTCCGTCAACTGAGCACTACACAAAAAAGAACTCACCACGTGGCAGTGGTGAGGCATTTGCTTCCCTCCAATAACAACATGACACACCATTCTTGTAGTGTCATGCTGCTTGCTCTCCCCATGGTATGTCATGATGTTATTGGAGGAGAGCAAGGCCTCACCGCTACTACGTTGTGAGGCTGGCCCACTAAAAATTTCTCGTTGTCTTGAGGGTTATTTTTGTATTATTCCAACATGTCCCCGCGGCTCAAATACCCATTTTCAGATCTAGATTCGCGCAACGGTGTAATTCTCTACATGATCCGCTTAAAAGGATGTTCTTAGAACTAACCATCTCCCAAATTTGGATCCAAAAAGAAAAAGAATATACTTCTCACCATTTCTAAAGAAGGCTTATTTTGATCGATAGATCCATCACCACTTCCTGAGCCTCTCATCTTTGCTTCCAAAGCTTTCCTCTTCTTCGTCTTCATCTTTGAATCCTTCTCTCCTTTCTGTGGATTTATTGTTTTTTTCTCCCCCCTGCAACCAAAACTAACAAGCAGGTTTATATATAGGCTTAATTGCAACAAAATACCCTTCACGAAGTTGAAGGTAAATTCTGCAGTTAGGAATTTGCAGAATTTCAAGTTTATGCAACAAAAGCAGTAGGAATTTGCAGAGTTTATTTACTATATGAAATTAATCGCATTCGTCTCTACAACATAGAAAGCCAGTTAACAAATGGCATTTGATGGTGAAGATACAAAAATTAAGGAGCAGATAACTAAAATGTCATTTGAAGGTAATAGAGGACTCACTAGCTAGTGCTTAGTATCTCCAGAGTCTCTGAAACTAGCTAGCTAGCTAGCTAGCCTAGAATCAGAAATCCAATTGAAATGGTCTAACATGCATGCACTAATTACTTGTTTAATTGTCTTGATTCTTACATTTCCAGTGCCTGCTGCTGCTGCTGCTGCTGCTGCTGCTGCTGCTGTTTCTTGATGGAGTGTTTGCTGTTGCGCATCCACACCTTGAGCACCTGCCTCCGCACTCCGACCTCCCTGCTGAAGTGCTCCAGCACCGCCTCGTCCTGCTTGGGGAACCTCCACCCCACCCTCTCCGAAAACGCCAGCAACTTCTCCTTCTGCTCCGCCGTGAAATTGTTCCTGAACCTCCTCTTCCTCGTCGACACCACCATGTTCACCTGCTGCTGCTTCTCTCCTCCCCCAGGTCTGGGAAGAGCAAAGGAGAGGATGACAAGGAGGGAAGGAGGTCGGGGAGGTGCCCTTCGGGTCGGCGCTGGCGGATCTAGGAGCGAACAGGGGATGGAGGGAAGGTGGTGGTGGTGGTTATGCTGATGATGGAGATGACGACTGTGGCGTCGCGGTCATCGCCGCAGTTGACGAAGGAGGTGGGGTCTGCACCAGCGACGAAGGGGAGAAACGACATGGACAGTGGCGGCGGCGGTGGTGGTCGCCTTCTGGTCAGCGGAGGGGCAGAGGGAGTGAGAAATAGAAGGGGGTGGTGGTGATCCCGGTTGAGGGGGAAAAACAGGGTTATTTTAGTTTTAGAGTGGTATATGTTTGAAATTTTTAATTTAGGTCTTCAAATTTATTCTACTGTATAATGTCAAAAGTTAGATTTACAGTAAAAAAAAAATCTTTTCGAATATATCCTTCAATAGGTTTACTAAATAAAAATAATATTTAAAGTTAACAGGAATATTTTTGTAAATATGAAATGAATAATACATAAGTGAGATTGCATACAAAACATTAACTACTCATAATGTATAATATGAAAGGTGTCTTTTAGTATTTCGACGCGGACATGTCCATTAATGTATAAAAAGAAAGTTCCTCCATTGTGTCTATGGATGTGCTTCACCAACACAAAGAAAGCTCGAACAAGCTTCTAGAAGGTCATGGTTTTGTTGCAATCTTCACCCCTTCGCCTACAGTCGGCTCCTCCAACTTCTCGATATGAGATTTGTTTATGTTCTTAAAGACCAATGTAGTATTTTTTTTGAACAGAAAGACTTCACTTTTTATGCTTATTTTTGTCTACAGGACAATAGGTTCTTTTTGTTTTTTGTGTTCTGATTTTAATTAGATTGAGTAGTTATTTTGATCAGTGGAACAAATATGTTGTCCTCGCACGAGCAGTACTACGTCCTCATGAGCCGACGCTACCCCGTCAAGTATCTGTTACACAACATCGACTCCTTAACCAGCTTCCTTCTCTGCAAACGTAGCCGTGAGCCGCACCAGACATCATCCAACACGCGTAACCTAGCATCCTCGCCAACGACGACGTTTATCGAGACGTGACGAGCTCGCCAACCCCTCATCCGAGCACCTGCGGGAACCGGTGTTGCCCTCGTCCATCTGCACCGAGCGTGTGTCAGCCTCGACATGGCCGGACAGACATTGGGCCAACTCCCTCCCAACCGTTGAAGGAGAGGTCGAGCCGAAGACGAATATTCGAGTTCCCACTTGAAGGAAGTAACATCATTTTGAGTTAGAATATTTGGTATAAAGATATATTTGAATATGTTGTTTTAATGATTTGTTTTGTTATTTTTGTGGTTACAAATTTATGTTTTAAGATTGAATAATACATTTTTGCTCTTTAAATCTTTACTTATCGTTTGTGGAAAGGAAAAAATTGGGTACAAGTTCTTTGCCTGCGTATATGAACGGGGAAGAGTTTATATTGGCCAAATTTTTATTTGCTAAAATTTATAAGTTCGGTGTAAGATTAATATATAAGTTGTGGTAATTTTGTTTTAGCTGGAAAATATTTAAATGGGTATATGCTTAGGAAAAATATCTACTTTAAAATATTACATAGACTAAATATTAACTTAAACTTATTAGCCTCTCTATATATAAGAGGATATATAATCTAACAGTAATAATAAAAGAAATTGGGGGGTTTATACAAATCGACCGATCTTGAAAGTGAACCGACCGAATCAATGTCGGTTCGACCAGTTAACAATATATTTGGTTAATCATAAACAACACATGGGACCTCTGAAGTTTCTAAAGGATTTTGTATTCTAAACACTATAAATCTCTTCTATGAATGTTTTTTTAAATTCTCAAGCACAACCATATGTTAGTAATCTTTCTTATTTATACTATAATATATGTACATGTGTCGCACGTATTTTAGCAGTCTATTATTTTTTATTTTTTTATTTGGGAATATGAGAGGCATCAAAAGAACAAATTATATTTTTCCTTAAAAAAATTTATATATAATTACCTAGCCGTCTTTATTAAATTTAATGTAAGGATATATTTGAAAGAAAAAATATTTCCAATGAAGTCTATTTTTAAGATTATATAGTAGCATAGATGTTCAACACTCAAAATTCAATATCAACTCTAATAGAAACATTTATACTACTAATATGATTCATTCTTGACAACAATTAACTTATATTACTACTGAAAACAAAACTTAAGATTATAATAACTCCTTCATCAATACATGCTTAGAAAATGTGGTTATAGAAATAGGGGTTGTTTGGTTCGCGAATTTGAAACACAGAATTGAAAAACAATCTGGATTTAGGACCAATTCATGTATTGGTTGAAGGATTTGAAGACAAAATTTATTTGATTTGATATGAATAATAAATCTTGACTATCACGAAATCGGAGTTTTGACATCGAAGTTTTTTTCTCTGAAGTGGAGCGCAAAAGTGAAAAATTCACATTCTCACTTCGTCTGTTTGTTTGGAGAACCACTTGCTCTCTACTTTAACAAAAAAAAAAAAAAATTACTAATCATTACTTTAATAAAAGTTATAATTTTTTACTCACTTCAACAAACAATCAAACATCAAACTTTAGAATTTTTTACTTCTAACATCTACTTCTTCAAAGTACTCAAACGAAAGATTTTTTTACTTTACTACATTTCACCGCAATGTATATACAAAATGTCAATTTCCGATTTTTTTTTTACTTCACCGGACCAGACAGCCCCTAAGTGCAACTTCCCAAAAGATGTATATACCAAGTTCAATGAAATATTATTTTGATAGCATTACAATTTTGTCATAAATTGACAATGGAGAAAGGAACATAAACTGGGATGGGCTGGATTGGATTAGGAGAGGCTGGTGTGGGTTAACTCCTACAAAAAAAAAAAAATTATATGATTTTTTTCTAGGTGGCAAAGCCAGGATCCGTCCCTGGGTACATGATTCTTTTTTTTTTTAAAGGAACTTCATTAAGCAATCAAGGAGTTACAAGAGACATGTCTCTAAGGACATGATCAGCGATACAGTTCGGAGCATCCTCATATGCAATAACCGAGTATGAAGTACTATGTAACAAAGCATAGGATGCAAGATTATGTGTTGTTTGATTTGCACATCTTGAGACAAAAGCAAAAGAGATTTCTTTGCTAGATTTCTGAATTTGTCGCGCTTCTTCAATAGTGTGGCGTGCAATCCAAAAAGTTTCCAATGTAGGTACCAATATGTTGGTGTTTTTGCCTTTGGACTATAAAAGATAGTCTCACATTGGCTACACCACCAAGTGGGTATCTCAATATAATGCTTTGCTTGTGTTGAGGTGTGCACATGGGGTATGATGAGGCACATGGGTGTCATGTGGGGGTATTTTATTAGGATAAAGAATAATTAACTCCTTAATGAAAGCATTTATATTTTTTGTCATTCTCTTGGATTTTTTTCATAGGAGCTAAGCCCCAAAGGGACTTAGCGACTCGGGCTTAAGGGCGCAAAGTGGCGCTTTGTTGGCGCACTTTGCACTTAGCACGTCAGTATTTAATGCGCTCGGTTATGCGCGAATTGCATGAGCCGGAAGCATGAGATGAATGGATGAGCGATCTCATGGACGATCCCATGCGATGCTGCTTGTGCGGCCGTATGCGCTACGTCATGAGCGGTTGCATACAAGTCCGCTGCTATCGGATAGATTTAATTAGTTATGAAAGATTGAGTCATTAATTTAAATCAGATATTTATGGGATTTGAATTTAATTCATTCCAATCATGTAGGATTTAAATTTATTTATGTGGGATTTAAATTTAATTCAAATCAATCATATGGAATTTAAATTTAATTTATGCCAATCTTGTGGGATTTGAATTAAATTTATTCTAATCTTTTTGTAACTAATGGAAGGCCAGGCTCCTCTATAAATACTTTTTCGTGCCTACATTGAGGACTTACTTCGAAATAGAGGAGACAAAGATAGTTGCTGCAGTCGGGATTTAGTCTAGGAAGTTCGTGCGAGTCTAAGCAATGAGGTGACAACGAGCTTTGCAAAAGTTCTACGCGAACTTGCTGG
Source organism: Iris macrosiphon (assembly GCA_036927795.1). Classification (NCBI taxonomy): domain Eukaryota; kingdom Viridiplantae; phylum Streptophyta; class Magnoliopsida; order Asparagales; family Iridaceae; genus Iris; species Iris macrosiphon. The sequence continues at coordinate 145,869,301 of JAYESA010000003.1, read as the reverse complement.
TTTTTGGGAGCAGATCGTGTGGGACAAATCTTGCTTTGAGCAACAGTGATCTTCATCACCCCAGCAAACAGAGTTTATTCTTCTTCTTTCTCTTCTCTTCTGCAAGTTGTAAACTCAGTTCTGTCCGTTTGCAACTGCGATTGCAAGGAAGAACGAAAAGATAGTTTTCTCTGATTATTTTATTATCTTGTTTCAAGTTGTAATCAGATTCTATATATAATTTCTTGTTGGATCAAGAAATATCAGGAAGAAAACTCTTGTGTGAACTCCTGATCTCGACTTTAACTTCTGGTTCTACCTTATTTGATTAAGCCTTGGGACTAACAATCTCAAAGCAAGATCCGAGTAAGATGGAGAACCGATCAAACCTTCTCGATTCTAGCTTTCACAAGCTTGAGAAGTTTGATGGCGATAACTATAACATTTGAAAGAGGAAGATCTCTCTGAATTATTGTCTTGTCAAAGTTGCTTATATGTTGCTTGATCCAGAACCTACCATCCTTGAAGATGGAGGAGAACTTGAAGTTGGTCTGGCGTAACAAGTGGAAAGAAGATATCGACCTCTGCAGGCTGTTGATCCTCAATGCAATTGAGGAGTCGATGGCAGAGTCTTACAGCAAGAAAGAGAAGGCAAAAGATGTCTGGGAAGCTCTTGAGAAGCATTACAAAACAGATAAAAAGATGTCTAAAATCTATCTCGTTGAAAAGATTTTACTTTGCAATTTGAAGATGAGAAGGTAAGGATGCCGCAAGTCAATAAACTTCTGGAAGAGAGCATGAAGCAGGAAGATAAGTTCATGGTGGGGGCTATCGTCACCAAGCTTCCTCCAGGCTGGATTAAGTTCAAGACTGACATGTGTGGTGCCCCGTTCCCCCTTTACGGGGAGCGCAACTAAGAAATACTAATCGGTATCGTTCGATCGGGATAGATAGAATCAAGATATTATACTCGTTATAGATTTGCTTCTTAGGAATCGATTCACATATTTAGTGGACCGTGCCCCAAGGATGGACTTAGCGGCAGAGTCAAGAGGGACCTCTCCGCTGCAAGTTTTCTTGCCTAGTTTTCGATGTCGTCTTGTTGCTTTCGTGCTTTTGAGTTTGTTTTCGAATTTGTGTTTTCTTGAATAGTTTTGATGGCTTTTATTGCTTTCGTTCATTGAAATGCATTTTATTCTAAGCTTGGAAAGAGTGGAAGAGGTATTGATCATCTGTTCGTGATAATACAAGTGATCTTGCAGTAGACGTCGTACAAAGGGATTCTTGAGGCACCTCTTTCCTTTTCTTTCTCCAACCAACTTGTGAGTGGCTATAATTCAATTCAATTGACCCTTATTCCAAGTCTTCACATCTAAAACCTTGCATTCTTGATTGTTCCGATCAAATAATATTATAATAACTAAAAAATGTCAAGATAAAAGGGAATAGACTTGGATTATTTTGTGCTTGTCAACCAACATAAAAACGGTTACCTTGTTGCATGTTAGTTCGCTTAGAATGTTCTTTCATGGTATTTCAATTCCAGTTAGAATGTACACTTCTTCTATAATTGTTCTATGTATAGAATACACATTGCTATGAAATGAATGTATACTTCTTCTATATTGTGCTATGTATAGATCACCCTTACTATGCAATAAACTGATCAGGGAGACTATGCAAAATGAATCATGCCATGCTACTTGTCTCATGCTCGCGTTGCCTTAAATTACATCAATTGATAACTTAGCATAGATGGCGTTTAATCACGGACAACTTATGCACAAGGTCATTGTTCCTGCGGACGGTCACTGGGGCACTGGCACCGATCCGATCTGGACGAAACTTCATGTTAGTCTCGTGTGCTTGGACGGAATGGTTTGTAGCGCCTCTTGTACTTTCATTATATTTCATCATCGTCAATGATTATAGCTCGTCCTTTATGGCATCGTGCCAGTGATCCCCTCGTATATTTAAACTGTGCAAGCTAACTATGTCTTCGTGGCAGGAAAGGTCTTGTTAAGTATTTGTGCAGGTGGTTCAGACGGGCAGGTAAAGGTTATCGAACGATGTCATGTTTATTTCAGTAAACTTTCATATCTAATGCTTGCTTGTAAAATGGACTAAGACAAGATAGAAAGATCACATAATAACTTGCATGATTCATATAAACAACGTGTTGATTGGTATAGTTGTGTTAGCTCGCCTTCACTAGTACATTTCGATGTACTGACCCTCGTTATAACAGGTTCCCCGCACCAAGGAGATCTTGCAAGCAACTAAAATGACTTTCCAATCTAGTCTACCCACAAACGCACCCTGATTCGTGCCTCAGAAGAAGAAGCATTTTGAAGTTCCAGGAGTTCATGCACATAACTTATGCAGCTCCGTGGAAAGACGATAGCTTCGTCTGAAGGTGTCTATAGTTTTTGAAGCTTTAGTAAAATAATATAATGTACATGACGACTATCTCATTTTGCGTACACTTTTATAAGCCCGTGGGATAATTATCTGACTTGTTCAAGAGTTTGTAAGAAGATGACCATTATCAATAAAGAGAACTGTTTCATGTTTCAATATTTTGTTTTAATTATCTACGTACTCTGAATATGTGCTCGTTATGTAAAAATACCATGGCTCTTGTGCGTTGCGCAACCTAGGCACGCACGGCGTAATGCCTGGGGGACGACTATCGATTCTACAAAATCGGGGCATGATATATTGGTATCAGAGCACAGCTTCAAGTCCCTTTGACCCTCGTATTGAAAAAGTTCCTTTAATGATCTATTTTCTATGTGAACTCTTGAACTCGTTTGGCCGAAATGAGATACGTTCCATACAGTGAATCCATAGTACATTATGAGCCTGATATAAGTTACCTTCTTTTGAAGAAATGACTCAAGTGCAAGCATCAATACTAGCACAGGGTGAGGTACAAGCCCAAGAAAGTAGTTTCGGCACCTCAGGAAGTTCCAGAAGCCAGCGAGCCATGCCCCGTGTTGACCCGATTGAGTAAATGATGTGGATGCTTGAAGCAAGCCAACAGAGAGATGAGGCTCGCTATGAGCAAGTTCAAAGGTAATCTAGAAGACCAGACCAACAGAAGCAAGTAGATGCTGTAACACCCCGCTCCGAACGGTTACTTATGGAACACTTTCTACTTCGACTCGGTTGAGAATCGAGTCTCGGAAAAACTTTACCGCCAAATCAACACGGACGAAATACAATGAACCCTTCGAATTGATCGAACGGCTTCTATTGAAATAAGTCCAAGAGTTTTTGTTGGTTGCTTTACTTCTTGGTTTTGTGTTGCTTTGTGTTTTAAGTTGCTTTTGATGACTTGGTTTTCATGATTTTGATTTCTCGCTCGCGCGTTCTTTTTGAATCGTAAGGGAAAGAGATCGAAGTATGCTAACCAAGTATTGTTGTATTTTCAGGACGCATAACCAAAGAGTGAACGTCGCATAAGGCTTCCCCATCCTCTCATTCGATTCATTCGATGAGTGGCTTAGACCCTTCTATGAATCCTTCAGTTTGCACGCTTTAATAAAGAATCTCTAGTTCACTTATAAATGTTGTCTCACTAAAAAGATAAGTCAAATAAATGAACTGCATGCAAATGGACATAGAGTTTCTGCTTTACTTCAATTTAATGTGTGCCCTTACTTACTTGCTGCATCACTATATCATGCATTAAACCTTCATGGTTAGTGTTTGTGTCAAGTGTAAAAGAATGAAAGAGAAGAGTCTAGTAGTCCGTCCTGATGTTCTGGTCTTATAGGATCTAGGGGGGTGTGGCTATTAGATTATTATATGCTTGTTAATGTTGGTGCATCCTAAAAATTTATTTGATAGAATGTTGCTTATCATGCATTGGTCTCGGATAACTTATGCACATGGTAATAGTCTCTCGATCGATTTCTGGGGCACTGGGAATCGGTCGGTCCGGAAGGGATTGTGAGAGCACCCCAATGTTCCGGTCCTACGAGATCTAGGTGTATTATTGTCCATCAATGGGGCAACTCATGGACCGTCATATAGATAGGTCGCATGCTAGGTTTACCTTCTTGCATACCTATCATTTTGACACCAAAAGCTTGATTCATAAGTTTATTCATATATGCAAATTGTGGCTAACTTGTGTGTCTGCTGCAGGGATAACCGCTCGGTCGTGGGTAAGAATTATCATATGCATATGCTATATATCATCTATGTTTCCTTGCATGAATTGTTAAAAAGAAACTAGACAACTAGAAATATTACATAATAATGCTAGCTTCACTTGCTTACTTAGTATGGATTTCTAGGTGAGTTTGGCCACGGTCGCTCACCAGTACATATGGTAGTACTGACCTACGTTTGTGAGAAAATATCCAGGTAGTGGACGCGAGAGCTTGGCGAGCATTCTGAATCGGCCTTAGCGCAACCTTCCGAGGGACTGTGCTCGTGCTGCTTTTTAGCTTTCCTCTCCAGTGGGCTACTCCTCTTCTGCTAGATTTTTGTTATTTTGGTTCTACTAAAAGAATGTAATGTGTGGGCGTTGTGGCTAATTTTGGGAATATAAAAAGAGTTGTAAGTCTTCTAAGGCATATTTTGTAACTCAGCCAAGCAAACACTTTGTAATCCAAATCTTCAAATATTCAATAAAAGAAAGTATTTTGTGTTCCTATCAAATGTGTTCAACTTTGGTTCTCTGTATTTTTACTCTATGCCTATATATGTATATTTTCATCTAACTTTTGTCTTATGTAGGTATGTTGCCTGGTGCAAGCGCAACTTAGGCTTGCACGGCATCGCGCCCAAGCGAGGACCATCGGTTCCGTAGGGACCAAGCGAGGACGATCGGCCCTTACGGGACCGGGTCGCGACAGGTGGTATCAGAGCATGACTTTACGCCCTTGGCCTCTTTAAATCTCATTTTTGAAAATGATATAAGTTTTCAAGCGGTTTCAAAAGTCCCGAATTTCGAAAATGGTTGTGAATCTATATAAGTAAATGGAAGGTGTTAATGTCCCTAAGAGTATGAAAAATCCAACGTCTCATGCAATAAGTCCATAATATGTTATAAGACTAATGCAAGCTACTCTCTTTTGCAGCAAGATGACTAAAACAGGTGTTGGTAACCCTGAGACATCGCGCACAGCAAGTGTGAGCGATGATCAAATCGATAGGCTGATCACTATATTTCATAATCAAAATGATCGGCATGTTGCCGAACAGGAACGGTTCGAAGCTCAGCACCACCGGGCTGATGCTAGAGCCTTGGCATAACAACAACAGCTTGACTCTCTGACTTAAATTATGACAACACTGGTAGCACACAGTGGTGCATCGGGAACCGCCGCAACACCTGCGACTGCCCCGACCATGCCTAAGGGAGCACGCTTAGCAGAAGCTAACGAGCCTCGACGTGCGGCCAAAAAGTCTACTTTTAAAGGTGCTGAGTTTCTAAAGTTAAACCCTCCAGAGTTTGAAGGCAGGACCGCGCCGGATAAGGTGATGGACTGGATCGCAAAGACGGAGAGCTTGTTTGAGTTTGCTTCAATACCTGCAAATAAGAGGGTGGCGGGTGCAGACATGCAGCTGCGGTTACGTACACACGACTGGTGGAAAATAAAGAAAGCAGATCTCGCCACCAAGCATCAGGATGGCAAGATCACTTGGAGAATGTTCAAGGAAGCATTCCTTGCACAATATCTTCCGCCAGCTGTCAGACAGAAAAAGAAGATGAGTTTACTAAACTTAAGCAAGGGAGCATGTTCGTCGAAGATTATGAGTCAAAATTCTCCAAACTTGCTAAGTTTGCCAGCTCAATAATTCCTTATGAGGGGGCCCGTACACATCGGTTCATAAAAGGCTTAAACGATAACCTGAGAAAGGATGTTATTAACCGGGAGTATAAAACTTACATCCAAGCTATTGAGGCAGCGGTGCAGAATGAGCAGTTTATGCCACGAAGTGCTCCGGATAAAGCACCGGCTTCTTGAAATCCTCTTGCAAAAAGATACCACAACGGTGAGAAAAAGGGGGATGCAGTTGAGAACCGCGGGAAAGTGTGCAGCTTCTGCGGCTGTCCTGGTCACCTTAAAGAGACTTTTCGTTTCCTCCACAGGCTGTGCTTTAAGTATGGACAACTAGACCATGAATTACGAGATTGTCCAATGAGAAAGTCTACAGAGCAGACTCAGACCCCTCTAGGCCCACCTATTGAACAAGCTGATTAAACGAGAAGAGCTAGAGTGTATCAGCTGAATATAAAATGTGACACTAGTGGGCACGATGTTGGTGAGTCTGATTCCTTTGATCTCTTGATGCATCATTTATCACCTCCTTGATCTCTTATGTTTCGAGGTTGAAACTTCTTCTTAGTGGGGTAGTATGTAATGCCCCGATCCGAACGGTTACTTATGGAACACTTGCTACTTTGACTCGGTTGAGAATTGAGTCTCGGGAAAACCTTACCGCCAAATCAACACGGACGAAATGCAAGGAACCCTTCTAATTGATCGAACGACTTCTATTAAAATAAGTCAAAAAGTTTTCGTTGGTTGCTTTGCTTCTTGATTTTGTGTTGCTTTGTGTTTTGAGTTGCTTTCGATGACTTGGTTTTCATGATTTTCTTTCTCGCTTGTGCGTTCTTTTTGAATCGTAAGGGAAAAAGATCGAAGTATGCTAACCAAGTATTATTGCATTTTCAGGACACATAATCAAATAGTGAATGTCGCATAAGACTTCTCTATCCTCTCGTTCGATTCATTCGGTGAGTGGCTTAGGCCCTTCGATGAATCCTTCAATCTGCACGCCTTAATAAAGAATCTCTAGTTCACTTATAAATGTTGCCTCACTAAAAAGATAAGTCAAAGAAATGAACTGCATGAGAGTTTCTATTTTACTTCAATTTAATGTGTGCCCTTACTCACTTGCTGCATCACTATATCGTGCATTAAACATTCATGGTTAGTGTTTGTGTAAAGTGTAAAAGAATGAAAGAGAAGAGTCTAGTAGTCCGCCCTGATGTTCCGGTCCTACGGGATCTAGGGGGGTGTGACTATTAGATTATTATATGCTTGTTAATGTTGGTGCATCCTAAGAGTTTATTTGATAGAATATTGCTTGTCATGCATTGGTCTCGGACAACTTGTGCACAGGGTAATAATCTCTCGATTGATTTCTGGGGCACTGGAAATTGGTCGGTCCGGAAGGGATTGTGAGAGCACCCCGATATTCCGGTCCTACGAGATTTAGGGGGTGTTGTTGTCCATCAATGGGGCAACTCATGGACCGTCATATAGATAGGTCGCATGCTAGGTTTACCTTCTTGCATACCTATCATTTTGACACCAAAAGATTGATTAATAAGTTTATCCATATATGCAAATTGTGGCTAACTTGTGTGTCTGCTGCAGGGCTAACCGCTCGGCCGTGGGTAAGAATTATCATATGCATATGCTATATATCGTCTATATTTCCTTGTATGAATTGTTAAAAAGAAACTAGACAACTAGAAATATCACCTAATAATGCTAGCTTCACTTGCTTACTTAGAATGGATTTCTAGGTGAGTTTGGCCACGGTCGCTCACCAGTACATATAGTAGTACTAACCCACGTTTGTGGGCAAATATCCAGGTACTGGACGCGAGAGCTTGGCGAGCATTCTGAATCGACCTTAGCGCAACCTTCCGAGGGACTATGCTCGTGCTGCTTCTTAGCTTTCCTCTCCAGTAGGCTACTCCTCTTCTGCTAGATGTTTTCTTATTTTGGTCCTACTAAAAGTATATAATGTGTGGGCGTTGTGGCTAGTTTTGGGAATGTGAAAAGAGTTGTAAACCTTCTAAGGCATATTTTGTAACTCAGCCAAGCAAACACTTTGTAATCCAAATCTTTAAATATTTAATAAAAGAAAGTATTTTGTGTTCCTATCAAATGTATTCAACTTTGGTTCTCTGCATTTTTACTCTGTGCCTATATATGTATATTTTCGTCTAACTTGTGTCTTGTGCAGGTACGTTGCCTGGTGCAAGCACAACTTAGGCTTGCACGGCATTGCGCCCAAGCAAGGACGATCGATTCCGTAGGGACCAAGCGAGGACGATCGTCCCTTACGGGACCAGGGCGCGGCAGATGCCCTGCAACAAATTGTTCAGACCTTGGCCTCTAACCATTCTGTAACGACAGCAGTGACACCGGTAGAGCTAGTTGCGCTTGAAGTCAAAACATCTCAAACTCCAAGGAAGAAGGAAGTGACTACCTTCGACTTTGTCGACTTTAAGAAGGTCTGTAACACATCATTCAAAGGGACTGAGGATCCGTTCGTGGCTCTAGATTGGCTGGCAAACCTTGAGGATCACTTCAATTTGCTAGAGGTACCTGAGAAAAAATGTGTTGCGTGTGCCCAACTACAACTCCGTTTGAACGCGCACGATTGGGGGGACATGCATCGAAGATCTCTCTTAGTAGGCGATGAAGTGGAGACGATCGCATGGACTACCTTCTGTGGCATGTTCGAAGAGGAGTTCATACCCCCTTTCGTACGTCGGTAGAAGGAGAATGAGTTCGTGCAGCTCCGTTAAGGCAGTATGACAGTGAAGAAGTACTCCGTCGAATTCAACTGGCTCATCAAATTTACAAGTTCATATTTACCTGATGCGACGAGATGTACAAGACGGTTCGAATGCGGCTTACGACATGTTATCTATGCGCACGTGGTCATTCCCTAATACCTGACTATACGAAAAGTTCTCAACCATGCCCTTTCCCTCAAACCACAGTATCCTCCAGTTGTTGCCTGTACTATGCATACTTCTAATAACAAGCACCATAATAATGCAGGAGGAAACACCGCTCAAAAATATCCAAATAACGATGGTCAACAAAGACGAGGATTGGGGCAAACATGTTTCTTCTGTAAGAAGCCAGGGCACATGGCCAAAAATTATCGTAAGAAGCTCGGGTTAAGCCTCGCTTGCGGTAAATCTTACCATGGAATTCGTGACTATCCGTGCCTAGCAAATCGTCGCTCTTAACATCCAAATCCTGCCACAGCACCTCATGCCGATTGAGCCGTGCCGCAGCAAGAGCATCATCAAGCTCAAGGCCGGGTGTACGCGTTGACACGAAAAAAGGCCCTAGCATCGGACACCGTCGTGTCAGGTATATTGCTTTTCAATAACATACATGCTCGTGTGCTATTTGATTCTGGTGCAACGCATAGCTTTATATCCACAAATTTTATCGTAAAAAATATGATAGAAATGACACCATTAGTTTTAGATCTTAGTGTTAGCACCCCATCGGGCACGAAGATATCTATTTTTTAGTATGTCAGGGCGGTCACGTCTGTATTGGGGGAAGGAAACTCTTGCTAGAGTTTTTAGTCCTAGATGTTCGGGATTACGATATCATCTTGGGGATGGATTATCTTGGCGCTTGCTCGACAACTATCGAATGCACAGAGAAATGGGTCATCTTTCGTCTACCTGAAGAGGCCAAATTCTGCTACACAAGTGGTCCAACAACAGAAGCGTCTAGGACTTGCATGGTGATTTCTGCGATGTCAGCTCGGCGGATATTATACTCTGGATGTGAGGGATACTTAACATCGGTTCAGGACACGCAGCTGGATTGCGCAAATATTGAGTCTTCTTTCATTGTGGTGGAGTTTTCTAATGTATTTTCGAGCAAACTACCTGGCATGCCACCTGACCGAGAAATCGAGTTCACCATCGATACATTCCCAAATACACAATCGATTTCCAAAGCCCCGTACCGAATGGCCCCTGCTGAACTAAAATAATTAAAGTGCCAACTACAAGAACTGCTTGACCGTATATACAATCGTCCAAGTGTGTCTCCTTGGGGCGCGTCGGTACTTTTTGTAAAGAAGAAATACGGAACATTGTGACTCTGTATAGACTATCGGGAGCTAAATAAGGTCACTATCCGAAACAAGTATCCCTTGCCTAGGATTGGTGACCTCTTTGATCAGTTGCAAGGGGCATCAGTATTTTCGAAGATAGACCTTCGCTCTGGCTACCATCAATTAAAGATTAAGATAGAGGACATGCCGAAGTCAACAGTACGGACCCGCTATCACCATTATGAGTTTTTTGTCATGCCGTTCGGACTGATGAATGTCCCTGCCACATTCATGGATTTGATGAACCGTGTGTTCTGACCATTCCTCGATAAGTTTATGGTAGTATTCATAAACGACATCTTAGTATACTCGAAGAATAAGGATGAACATGTAGGACACCTGCGGATGGTGCTTCAAACTCTTTGAGACAATAAGTTGTACGCGAAGCTGAGCAAGTGAGAGTTCTGGTTGGATAGCATATCCTTCCTCGGATACATCATTTTCGCGAAGGGCATCTCAGTCGACCCGAAGAAATTTGAAGCCATCGTGAAGTGGAAGAGACCTAAGTCAGCCAACGATATTCAGAGCTTTCTTGGTCTAGCAGGCTACTACAGGAGATTCATAAAAGATTTTTCAAAGATTGCCTTGCCTCTGACTTAACTCACTCAGAAGGGAGTAACGTTAGCGTGGATGGATGACTGTGAAGCTTTATTTGTGAAATTAAAGCAATAACTCATCTCAGCACAAATTCTTACTCTTTCGGATGGGCCCGGTGATTTTAAGATCTATATCGATGCCTCAGAAAAGGGTTTGGGATGTGTCCTTATACAGAGGGACAAAGTGATAGCCTTTGCGTCAAGGCAGTTAAAGCCTCACGAAAGGAACTATCCAACGCACGACCTGAAACTTGCAGCGGTGGTGTTCATGCTGAAGTTATGGCGCATTACCTCTATGGCATATCGTGCGAGATCTTTACGGATCACAAAAGCCTCAAATATCTTTATACTCAAAAGGATTTGAATCTACGACAACGACGTTGGCTTGAACTCCTTAGCGACTTTGACTTGATGATCAGATATACACCGGGCAAGAGCAACGTTGTAGCTGATGTGCTAAGTCGAGTGTTCATTGGGAACTTGGCTATCGATGACATGCTGCGAAGGAATCTTGAAAGTTTGGTATTATACTTAGAATCAGATATAAAAAGGGGGCGAAGGTGGCTCAGTTGTGCCTCGAACCAGACTTATTGGAGAAAGTTAAATCCGCTCAGAAGGACAACCTATTCATAAAGAAAATACAAAATCTTATCTCCGCAAGAAAGACGACCGACTTTGCGATGAGCACAGATCGAATGATACGGCTAAGGATAGATTGTGTGTTCCTAACGATGCAAACCTCAGAAAGAAGATACTCACTGAAGCCCAATATACGAGTTACATTTCACATTCAATAAGCACGAAGATGTATCGAGACCTCCGCACGATATTTTGGTGGCACAGCATGAAAAGGGTTGTGGCATTATTTGTATCACAATGCATGGCTTGTCAGAGAGTAAAGATCAAGCACCAGAAGCCAGGTGGAGAGATAAAAAATATTGCTATACCGGAGTGGAAATGGGAACACATAACGATGGATTTATTATTGGTTTGCCAAAGACTCAACGGAAAAATGATGTCGCTAGGTCATCGTCGATCGACTCACCATGTTATCTCACTTTTTGCCTATCAAATTTACTTGGAGTGCTGACCATTTGGTGCAAATCTACCTCAACGAGATTGTTCGAATCCATGGTGTGCCCGTATCCATTGTCTCCGATCGAGATGGACGATTCTTATCACGCTTCTGAGAAATTCTTCAATCAGCAATGGGGACATAGTTAAAGTTCAGCTCTGCCTACCATCCACAGACGGACGACCAAACAGAGCAGATTAACCAAATCATCGAAGATATGCTACGGCTCTGCGTCTTGGACTTGAAGACAAGTTGGGACGTGCATCTACCGTTAGCCGAATTTGCATACAATAATAGCTATCAATCCAGCATTCAGATGGCACCATATGAGACATTGTGCGGGCAAAAGTGTATATTTCCTTTCTATTGGGATAAAGTTGGTGAACAACAAATTCTTGGCCCGGAGCTCGTAGAACAAATCGTCTAAAAGATTTGCTTGATCCGTGAATGGCTGAATGTAGCACAGAGTCGACAAAAAAGTTACTCAGACACGCACCGTCGATCTCTTGAATTCTTATAAGGCGATCGAGTATTTCTCAAAGTCTCATCCATGTGAGGAGTTACCAGATTTGGAGCAAAAGGGAAGCTAAGTCCAAGATTCGTCGACCCGTTCGAGATACTTAAGCGAGTCGCCTAAGTTGCATATCATATTGTCCTGCCACCGTCACTATCTGAAGTGCACGATATCTTCCACGTTTTACAACTTAGGAAGTACGTGTACGACCCGAGTCATGTGGTGGACCATGATCAACTGGACTTAAAGGCAGACTTGACGTATGTTGAACATCTTGTGAGAATCTTGGATAACAAGGAGAAGGTGCTTCAAAGTCGATCGGTTCCTCTCGTGCGCGTACTTTGGAGAAATCATTCGGTAAAAGAATTGACCTGGGATCTTGAGTCTGAGATTAAGAAAAAATTTCCTTTATCGTTTCATAGTGGTAGGTTATATTCCTAAGTTTCGTGGACGAAACTTCCTATTAGTTGGTTAGGATGTGGTGTCCCGTTCCCCCTTTACGAGGAGCGCGGCTAAAAATACTAATCGGTATCTTTCGATTGGGATGGATTGAATCAAGATCTTATCTTTGTTATGGATTTGCTTCTTCGGAATCGATTTTCATATTTAGTGGACCGTACCCCAAGGAAGGACTTAGCGGCAGAGTCAAGAGGGACCTCTCCGCTGTAAGTTTTCTTGCCTAGTTTTCGCCGTCGCCTTGTTGCTTTCGTGCTTTTAAGTTGGTTTTCGGATTTGCATTTTCTTGAATGGTTTCGATTTCTTTTATTGCTTTTGTTTGTTGAACTATATTTTATTCTGATCCTAGAAAGAGTAGAAGAGGTATTGATTATCTGTTTGTGGAAATGCAGGTGATCGTGCAGTAGACGTCGTGCGAGCGGAGTCTTGAGGTACCTCTTTCCTTTTCTTTCTCCAACCAACTTGTGAGTGGCTATAATTCGATTCAGTTGACCCTTCTTCCAAGTCTTCACATCTAAAATCTTGCCTTCTTGATTGTTCTGATCAAACGATACCATAATAACTAAAAGATGTTAAGATAAAAGGGAAAGACTTGGATTATTTTGTGCTTGTCAACCAACTTGGAAACGATTATCTTGTTGCATGCTAGTTCGCTTAGAATATTCTTTCATAGTGTTTCAATTCAAGTTAGAATGTACATTTCTTCTATAATTGTGCTATGTATAGAACACACCTTGCTATGAAATGAATGTATACGTCTTCTATATTGTGCTATGTATATATCACCCTTACTATGCAGTAAATTAATCAGGAAGACTATGCAAAATAAATTATGCCATGCTACTTGTCTCGTGCTCGTGTTATTTAAACTGCATCAATTGATAACTTAGCATAGACGTCGTTTAACCACGGACAACTTGTGCACAAGGTCATAGTTCCTGCGGACGGTCGCTGGGGCACTGGCACCAATCCGATCCGGACGAAACTTCATGTTAGTCTCGTGTGCTTGGACGGGATGGTTTGTAGCGCCTTTTGTGCTTTTATTGCATTCCATAATTGTCAATGACTATAACTCGTCCTTTATGGCATTATGCCAGTGAATCCCCTCGTATATTTAAACTGTGCAAGCTAACTATGTCTTCGTGGCAGGGAAGGTCATGGTAAGTATTTGTGCAGGTGGTTCAGACGAGCAGGTAAATGTCATCGAACGGTGGAATATTTATTTCAGTAAACTTCCATATCTAATGCTTGCTTGTTAAATGGACTAAGGCAAGATAGAAAGATCATATAATAACTTACATGCTTCATATAAACAACGAGTTGATTGGTATTGCTGGATTAGCTCGCCTTCACTAGTACATTTTGATGTACTAACCCTCGTTGCAACATATTTTCCGCACCAAGAAGATCCTACAAGTAACTAAAATGACTTCCCAATCCAGTCCACCCACCGACGCGCCCTGATTCGTGCCTCAGAAGAAGAAGCGTTTTGAAGTTCCAGGAGCTCGTGCAAATAACTTATGCAGCTCAGTGGAAAGACAATAGCTTCGCCCGAAGGTGTCTATAGTTTTTGAAGCTTTAGTATAAGAATATAATGTACAAGACTACTATCTCATTTTGTGTCCACTTTTATAAGAACATGCGACAATTATCTGACTCATTCAAGAGTTTATAAAAAGATGTTCATTATCAATAAAGAGAACTTTTTTATGTTTTAATATTTTGTTTCAATTATCTGCATACTCCGAATATATGCTCGTTATGTAAAAAAAATATTGATCTTGTGCGTTGCGCATCCTAGGCATGCACGACATCACGCCCGGGGGACGACTATCGATTCTACGGAATCATGGCGTGACAACTTATACCGTAAGAAGATGGAGATCCAGCTCGAAGATCTTCTTCAGTGGATTCACATTAAAGTTGAGGCCAGGGGAAAACTGAAGTTGGATTTCCTGTCCAAACAGTTGGCAAAGGCCAACTTGGTGCATGCTGGTGATTCCAAGTGGAAGCAGAAGGCTTCTCACAACAAGAAAAGAGAAGGACTCCATCCATCTGAAGGTAAAGTCGGCTTCGTTCAAGCCGAAGCCAAAGTCCAAGTTCGAAGTGACTTGCTTCAATTGTGGCAAGAAGTGCCACTACCGAAGTGTCTGCAGATCCAAGCCCTAACAGACAGAGCAAGGTGAACCTAACAAGGTTGCTATAATTGTGTAGGTTGTCACGACTAGTATCGACTCTGACTGGTGGGTGGACACTGATGTATCATGCCATATTTGCTCAAAGAAGGAGTTGTTCACCACCTACAAGCCTACATCTGAGAAGGTTATGGTGGAGAACCAAGCACAATCTAAAGTACTCGGGACCAGAACGGTGGTAATGAACTGACTTCGGGGAAGTCGCTGATGCTTCAGGATGTGAAGCATGTACAAATAATAGCCATGAATTTGGTCTCAGGAAGTCTACTCTGCAACGCAAGCTTGATGATGGACATTAATGCTGGACAGATGGTAATGCCTTACAAAGGAACATACTTCGGAAAAGCTTTTTGTACCTTAGGGATGTTCAAACTTCAACTTTTAACTCCTGATATAATGATAAATGCAGTCGTTTCTTCTGATTATTCTCTTGAGTTATGACACAATAGACTAGGACATGTTTATTGTAAAAGAATAAACAAGATATCTAGTCTAGGGCTTATCTCCAAATGTGGAGGTAATGAGGTAGAGAAGTGTGAGGTATGTGTGTCACGTCCCAGTCCCAAAATATCGAGGGACTAGCCACGTGGCAATGACCAACAGCACAACTCTAATGGACAAACCTAATTTAATGGACCTGTTAAAGTGCACTTAAGCTGTAATAAATAAAAATACAAGTCTACACCATCTATCACAATATAATTCTAGTCTTATCCACAGAAAGTAACTATAATTCAATATGATAGACCAGTCAAGATAATAGATAAAAGAAAATAATCCATCATCAAGTCCACATAAGTAGTATCTCGGAGAATAACCCGACACAATAAAGAAAAGAGAATAACACTAATACATATGTCCATAAGTTTAAGTCCAAGTATGAAATAACACTAATCATAAATAACTGAGTAAGTAATTGAGTACTCAGAAGAAATCCCCTGGCACAACCTCGTTCTCTGGTGCTCGGGTAATCCTCCTCTGCTGTACCTGGAGACATAATCCGGATCTAGGTCCTTAGGGGACATAGCAAGGTACAAGAAACACTCAAGCCAAATAAAATACAGTAAATAAAAATAGGTCCTCAGGGCATGCTATGTAACCAGCTAAGTGAAATATAAATGAGAGCATCACTAGTACTCAGGCTGAGACCACTACAGGCTCTGTGTCGGGGAGCCCATAGCAATAAGTAGTCTCCAGTAAATGTGCCAAGCTCTGATACAGAGACTAAAACACCTCCAGTGGTATATATATATATATATATATATATATATATATATATATATATATATATATATATATATATAATCAGATTATAGCATGTGTATCTCTCCCTACCCAATGTAACCTTACGTCTTATGTCCATAACGTCTCATGTCCATAACACACAAGTGTGAGATATGTGTGTCACGTCCCAGTCCTAAAATATCGAGGGACTAGCCACGTGGCAATGGCCAACAGCACAACTCCAATGGACAAACCTAATTTAATGGACCTGTTAAAGTGCACTTAAGCTGTAATAAATAAAAATACAAGTCTACACCATCTATCACAGTATAATTCTAGTCTTATCCACAGAAAGTAAATACAATTCAATATGATAGACCAGTCAAGATAATAGATAAAAGAAAATAATCCATCATCAAGTCCACATAAGTAGTATCTCGGAGAATAACCCGACACAATAAAGAAAAAAGAATAACACTAATACATATATCCATAAGTTTAAGTCCAAGTATGAAATAACACTAATCATAAATAACTGAGTAAGTAATTGAGTACTCAGGAGAAATCCCCTGGCACAACCTCGTTCTCTGGTGCCAATACTGCTCCAGCGTCAGCTCCTATCCCATATACCTCGGGTAATCCTCCTCTGCTGTACCTGGAGACATAATCCGGATCTAGGTCCTCAGGGGACATAGCAAGGTACAAGAAACACTCAAGCCAAATGAAATACAGTAAATAAAAATAGGTCCTCAGGGCATGCTATGTAACCAGCTAAGTGAAATATAAATGAGAGCATCACTAGTACTCAGGCTGAGACCACTACAGGCTCTGTGTCGGGGAGCCCATAGCAATAAGTAGTCTCCAGTAAATGTGCCAAGCTCTGATACAGAGACTAAAACACCTCCAGTGGTATATATATATATATATATATATATATATATATATATATATATATATATATATATATATATATATATATATATATATATATATATATATATATATAATCAGATTGTAGCATGTGTATCTCTCCCTACCCAATGTAACCTTACATCTTATGTCCATAACGTCTCATGTCCATAACACACAAGATCATGACCTCTAGCTAGTACAATGAGTGATAATAATATCCATATAATATGCAAGTCTCAAATCATGAATCCCGCAATCCTATACAGAATCACCATGAATAACTCAAGAAAAGATTATGTCACATAAAATAGTATAAAGTGTCCTACAGTCTGACGTACTTGGTATAACAAGCACGTAAAAATATGATCATGAAATAAACTCTCTAATTAACGTTACACGACTCCGCGTATGGCATCGACACCCGAATCTTGTTCGGATGCTAAGCAACGTCCCATGGTCCTAGGTTGAATAGGTACAATACAAGAATATATATATATATATATATATATATATATATATATATATATATATATATATATATATATATAGAAGAAACACAAGCAGATAATATAACAGAATCTACTGCAAGTTTGGCAAGGTACACTTGTCTGGGTCCTGAACTCCGTCAACTGCTCTTGTAAAGTGGAATCTCCAAGTACGCCTCAGGATGCTGAAACTAACATCACCAATGCTCTTAGAATACTTGAAATAGCTAGGATTGACTACCCATAAGTCCAATTTGGACACAGGGCATAATTGACAGTTTTGGGTCAAAACGGGGTCCACATATGGCCCACTTCGTACCGAAAAATGTACTAGAGATAAAGTTTACCAAATTTAGCAAACTTAGTGTCTATGAGTTCAGAACGAGGACACAACCTCAACGAAATGTCCAAAATTGGATTCCGGTGAGCCGGTTACGAAATCACCCGTCAAGTAAAACCGTGGGGCCCACAAAATGGTGTTTCGTCAACGTTCTCAGAATCGAACCAAACTTGGGTTATAGGACCAGCGTAACGCTGCGAATCCGATGATGCAAGTTTCGTTGTAAAATAACAAGCACACACGAAGTTATGACAAGTGTCAGAATATGCCGATACTGTATTTTTCGACGAATACACGTTGATTCCGGTGTGCACGCACATCCAAATCAAGTTCCGCAAAATTTTATACGTCCACGTTGATGATACGTGCCTTTTGGTACAATCCTCACACGAAAAAGTTGCCTCGTTTGGCAGGACGCACTCCATATTGAGAAATTTTGGGTTTCCGAAATCAAGTTTTTGACAGATTTTAACATTAAATAATTCACAGAATAATTCAAATTAAAGGAAATTATTTAAAAGAATTAAAGCTAGGTTATGCTGTCTAGAAGTCAGTTCAAGTAGAATTTTAGCAGCACGTGCCATTATGGAGATAACGAGACTCAAACACGCGTACCTGTAACAATTTCTGTTCTTGGCCAACTGCTCATTTTTTTCCTGTTTTGTGTCTCGATTTACGATCGACACAAGACACGATAAACTAAAATAGTTAAACATGTTTCATGGGGGGTCATGTAGTCTTCACATAGGATTTGCCGATTTGTTGTTTGGTTAACTGTGTAGGGAAAAACAGAGATGGGAAGATGGGTACCTCATTTTGGTCTGTTGCTCGTGATTTGGGGCGGGTCTGTTCGTGGCGGCGTGCTACGGCGTGCTACGATGGTCGGTGGTGTTCGCATGGAGGTAGGGAAAGGCTGGTGGTAGTGGTCTTCTCTGATGGTCGTATAAATAGAGTGAATGGGGGGTTTTAGGACAGGAATGGAGGGGTTGCGGTACGGTTTCAGAATAGGAACGGAGGGGGTGCGGATCTGGGTTACAACAGCTAAGCAGAGGGGTGCGGGTATGGGTTTCTGGTTTCGGGTGTGGGTGGGTTTTCGGGTTTAGGGTTTAGTATCCGGGTTTGGGTTTGATTTCATTATTATTATTATTATTATTATTATTATTATTATTATTATTATTATTATTATCATCATATATATATATATATATATATATATATATATATATATATATATATATATATATATATATATATATATATATATATAGTTTTGAACCTCAAATAATTTATAGAAAAATCTACAATACTTTGATAATAGTTGTACACATAAAAATTTTATTTTTGTGAAATATTTGTAATTAATTAAATATACATTAATATCTACCCAAGAATATAATATTTTTTAATTAACTAAAAATAATAAAAAATTCTCCCTTAATCTCAATAATTACATAATACCAATATTAATAAAATTTAAATTTTAAATCTAAAAAAAATTATGGGGTTTACACTGTGCGTAGACAAAGATCACCAGAAATCCGTTCAAGCGGGTTAACCGAAGAACAGATCTTCTAGAGTTTATGCACTCAGATATTTGTGACTTCAAACAGTTCTCTACAAAGGCTAAGATGAAGTATTTCATTACATTCATCGACGACTACTCGAAGTATGCGTTCGTCTATCTGCTCAAGTCAAAGGATGAAGCATTTGAGAAGTTTATGGAGTTCAGTGCTGAAGCTGGACGTCAGACATGGTAACAACTCAAGAGACTTAGAAGTGATCGAGGCGGAGAGTATATGTCTATTGAATTCGCATCATTCTGAAGGAACATAAAATTTTTAATGAGACGACTATTCCGTATTCTCCTCAATCAAATAGAGTAGCTTAGAGGAAGAACATGACGTTGACAGAAATAATAAACTCAATGCTATTAACTGTGGGTCTTCCAAACTGCTTATGAGGAGAAGCTGCGTTAATGGCTACATTCATCCTGAACAGAGTGCCGTACGCAACATCCGATGTCACTCCTCATAAACTCTGGTTCAAAGTCAGACCCAACTTGAATGTCATTCGAGTGTGGGAGTGTCTGGCATATGTGAAGCTCCCAGACTTGAAGATTTAGAAACTGGGTATGAGGACAACGAAGACCATCTTCTTGGGTTATGCTGATAAGAGTGATGCTCGGAGGTTTCTTGATATGGAATCAAATTATATCATTGAATCTTGCGAAGCAGAATTCTTTGAAGATAAATTTGTAAGGCACAATAATATTATTATCGCGAATATTCCAGAGAATGGTGTGGGTGCACAGGAGGCTGAAGATTCCAAAGAAGATATAGTACATAAAGAAGTTTTTATTCCAGAGACAACTTTCAAACCAGAACTCGCAGAACCAAAAACTAAGTGGGTGAGGAGACAGAAGGACTTCGGAGAAAATTTTGTCACTTATCATGTGGAAGCAGATCCGCTTACCTATGATGAGATAATAAATACCAGAGACATTATCTTCTGGAGGGAGGCTATCAATGACGAGTATGACTCAATAACCTCCAACAATACTTGGGTGTTGGTCGATCTGCCGGAAGGAACTAAACCAATCGGATGCAAGTGGATCTTCAAAATGAAGATGAAGGCCGATAGAATTGTTGACAAGTTCAAGGCAAGTTTAGTTGCCAAGGAGTTTTCTCAGAAGCAGGGGATCGACTACTTTGACACTTATTCTCCAGTAGCGCGGATGACGACCATCAAGATATTGATTGCTCTGAGTGTAATTCACAAGCTAGTTATTCATCAGATGGATGTCAAAATAACATTCCTGAATGGAGAGTTGACTGAAGAGATTTATATGCAACAGCCAGAAGGATTTATTATCAAAGGAATTGAAGACAAAGTTTGCAAGTTGGTAAAATCCTTATACGATCTGAAATAAGCTCCCAAAATATGGCACAAAAAGTTTGATAATGTCATAAGATCAAACAACTACAAGGTCAGGAAGACGGACAAGTGTGTTTACATAAAGTTCGCTGATGGAAGAGGGGTCATCGTTTATCTTTACGTAGAAGACATACTGATCCTAGTCACGGATCTAGCACAAGTCACTGAGACAAAGAAGTTCCTCTCATCCAAGTTCAGTATGAAGGACTTGGGGGGAAGCTGATGTTATCCTCGGGATAGAGATCATCCGGACGGACACTGGAGTAGCGCTGTCACAGTCTTATTATATTGAGAAGATGCTCACACGCTATGGATATCAGGATCTTCCAGGAATCGATACTTCGTACAGGTGTGACAAGAAGCTGAAGCCAAATCCTAGGAAAAGCGTCAGGCAGCTGGAGTATTCAAGCGTTATTGGGAGTTTGATGTATGCAACAATTACCACAAGGCCTGATATAGCTTTTGCCATGGGGATGCTGAGTCGATTCAAGAGCAACCCAAGTGTGGAATACTGGAAGGCTATGAAGAGAGTGATAAGATATCTCAGGAGGACTCAAAAGTATGCACTGCACTACAGCGGATATCCGACAGTAGTGGAAGGTTTCAGTGATGCAAGCTGGTGTTCAGAAGTAGAAAGCGAAAGGTCCATAGTGTTGTTATGCCCCAATA
The DNA here is from genome assembly GCA_036927795.1 of Iris macrosiphon. NCBI lineage: Eukaryota > Viridiplantae > Streptophyta > Magnoliopsida > Asparagales > Iridaceae > Iris > Iris macrosiphon. The sequence continues at coordinate 145,848,004 of JAYESA010000003.1, read as the reverse complement.
TCCCGTAGGCTAATCGACCGTCCTTGCTAGGCGAGAATTACCGTGCCAGCGCTCCCGTGGGACGATCGCTTGAACCCATCTGGGGCAGCACAAGCGTAAGTCACGCCCGTTCAAGGCCGTGGTTCTGGCTGGCAGTAAGAGGTCTAAGCCATAGATTCGCATAGATTGCTTTAGTACAGCGGAATTATAAAGCGCATAGGCGATTGGTAACAAGTTCACAGAATCGTCAATAGCGGAAGCATTGATTAACACAAGTATGAAAGTAAAGCAAACTCTTTATTGATATTGAAATAAGTGTTACAAGCGACGCTAGGCCGAGATTACAAGTCGCTCAAGCCTCTCTCTCTCTCTCTGAAATAATAAAAGTATGCTAGGTGGTTACATTTATGGAATGATGTACATGCGATGTTCCAACATTATGTCTTGTATATGTGCTTCAATTCCAAACGTAGCGCTCCAAGGCTTCAGAGGGAACTCCACGCCTTAGCACGCACGAAGGAGACGTCCGCACCGAACGAGGTTCTTCCGCACCCTGCAAGCAATCTAGTGGGTTATCAGTACATAAATGCACTGGTGGAGAGGCTACTCGCCCGCTCGATAAATCCAAACACGTTCAATAGATTTCATGCACCATCTATTTAGTTATCTTTCTAGTTTTGCCTTACGATCAGTTTTATGGCAGTGTTGAATAGCCTAACTCGTGTGGCAATACGCCGTGCGATATAAGATAAAATACAGCGAGACTTACTTACCATTTGTCCTTTCCTGTCCAAGGCAAACCAAGTTAATTCAAGAACGAGCATCATATATAATGAATCAAGGGACAATAGCATGTGCAAACATGAGTGTCGTGAGCGAGGTCATATTTTGGGTGCACGATTTATAGGTTATATCAAGTATTGCAGAAGATGTTGAAGTGTTCTTATATACAATTGTGTTATGATCGTTCAAGTATTTCAGATATTCTTGATGCGATACAATGACTCACACGCGGGTAGCCGCTAAGCGAGGATGACTTATCTATATGAACATAAGTTGCTGGCATAGTCATAAAGGACGAGTTATATTCTTGGGCAAGAATGGAAAGCAACAAAGATTCATGAGTGGCTGCAGACCATCCTGTCCAGATGTATGAGACTATCGTGAAGTTCCGTCTGGCTCGGATCGGTGCCAGTGCCCCAGTGACTGTTCGCAGGAACCATTGACCCTATTTCAAAGTTGTCCGTGACATACAATTCCTGGGTCATTCCATTTTCACACTTGATATGATAATCCATCGATCTCTGTTCCAAACGAGCATTGCTCCATGAGCTGTAATTCTTGGATTCATTGACATAATTCTCGTTCAGGAATAAACTTGACATGATTCTTGATCAGTATTCCACTTCCCTTGATGTATTCCCCTGGTTCGGGGACTACCTTGGCGACCTAACGGTCCCAGATACTTGCAGGTTTAGACATGCACGAAATGACCACTGGGTAGTCTTCCGAGGAGAACTAGATGAATGCATGACATGCACAGTATTAGACGGTCTTGGCATAGTTTTTGCGACAAGCATGTATCGTTCCATATATATATATTGTTTTACTCGAGGCAAAACGGGGTCTTAGATTCACCTAGCGACTAGCATGTATCGTTCCATATTTTAAGTGTGCTGGCTAAGCAAAGACAAGTTCATCGTAGCCATCCACCTTAGCAATGATTTACCTCGGTCGAGCGATACTCCAAGCGAGCCTCTGAAAGCCTAAGCCGAAACTCCTGAAGGGACAAGTCTGGAAATTCTCTTGCCTCAACGAGCATTCTTGCTGAGCATGGCGGGTCAGGGCGTTGCACTTTTTGTAAACCCCCTCACCCAAAATTAGGTTTACTTGGCTTATATAGTAGAATTAGGGCTAGTTTGAACCCAATTTGAATTAGAACACGGCATTTAATTTAATTACAAAATAATTATGACACGTAGCGCACCTTATCGTGCTTCGATAATTGGAGTACCTCACTAGCCATTGCCTATCTAGAAACTTCACGATCTCATCCTAGACATGTCCGCCTACTATTCTGACCCTTGTGCAACTTATAATATTGTTCGCTGATGCTATGTTTTAGCCGCACAATAAACGTTGCGGACGTTATTTCTTAATTCGATATAAATTCCAATTTTGTACCCTTGTGCGTTCCAATCGAAATTGGAGACACAACCTTGACCGTTTTGTGCAATCCAGATTTTATTAATATTCTACACTGTCCTCTCTACGCCCCTGATAATTGTGTTCCGCCTGATTTAATCCCATGTATTCCTAATTAATTCTAGAACATCGTGCGCGTTTCGATTTAATTAATTAGATTCAATTTTTGCCTTTGTGCAATTTTCCAATTGTTGGGGGGCTTTTATGCAAAAATGCCTTTTAGTGCCCCCACCATTGGACAATTCATGAAGAAACTCAATTTTTCCTTCATATGAATTTTTCCTATAATTTTCTGGATGTGCAAACGCGCAACATCGCCCTCCTATTTTAATCCAACCCTTGCAATTAAATAATTGTAATTTCTAGTCCAACACCCCATGGCAAGCCCAATTTCTAGTCCAACACCCTCATGTGAGCCCAAGGCCCAACCCCAAGGATAGTTGACCAAGCCCACAAATTCCTAGGTCAACCCAAACCAAAAGTCCCCATGTATAAATATTCCTTTCATTAATTTTTTTCCTTTCTTCTATTAAACCAAAACCTAAAATCCCCTAGCCGACTTCCTGTTCACCGTCTTCCTCCCTCCTCCAGCTGTCGCCGGAGTACCCCGTTCTCCTCCTCCCTGACGTATCCTTCCCCCACCGACGGGACATCAGCTACCACCACCATTAACGGCTGCTCCCCCACCTGCTGCCAATACAGCAGCTGTCTCCGGCGCCGCTGTGCGGCCACCGCCCGCCCGACTAACCCCCGGTCAGTTCGAGCACCCCGTACCCGTCCGGCCGACTGAGCTTTCCCCGTTCGGCTGCTGTACATCCGACGCCGACCGCCCGGATGTACATATCTCCCCGACCGGCCTGTGCAACCGACGTCGACCCATCCAGCAGCCATCTCCTCTCCGACTCCTCCCATCACCGGAGTACACCACCACCACCTTGGCCATCTCCTACTTCACCAACTCCCTGTTCCCTTTCTCCCTCGATGAACAGCCAGCCCCTATCACGACTACAACACCACGGTCCTCCTCCTCTTCTCATCGATCTCGGCCCTGAGCTCCTCCTCTCCTCCTCCACCTGCTGGCCGGAACCCCCTTGCCGGACTCCGGCGGACACCATCTCCATCAGCATGATCATGATCATCATCATCACCCTCTTCCATTAACATTATCATCTTCATCATCCTTACAACTCACTATCATCTCACCATCATCATCGATCATCTTCACCATCACCACAACACCACCATCATCGTAGCCATCGTCGTCATTGTTATCACCTTAACCACCCTCGTCACCAACATCATCCTCATCATCGACCCTAACTAGTCATCACCAACACCATCGTCCTCGTCATCATCATCGTTAAAGTCGTAATCATCATCATCATCGTCGTCAACCTCTCTTCGTCGACGTCCAGCCGATCCCGTGCACGTACACCCAGGTTCGAATCTGCCCCACCTTCTTATTTCGTACGTGTGCTTGAGTATATGTTATTAGGACATTAGTATTTCTGTACTACAGTAGCAGATAGCAGACCTTGAGTCGGTAAACCCAACTCGCGTTCGTGCACGTACACGTACACGTATGCAAATATTATTCAATCTAGTATAAATATATTTGGTTAGTCATTAGCATATTATTAGTTGGTATATATATATTTATGTACATATTTAGTATGTATATAGTTATGTAAATAAATTACTGGTTACCTTATTATATAATTATATTGATATATATGTAATGCCTAATTAAGTAAATACCAATTTATAATTGTGACCATATACGTATGTATTATACGACCCTAGGATACCGTGGACTGCCCCGTATTTGCCCTTGACCCTGTTGACCCTAAGAACAATGTTGGGGTCTGCCTTGTGTATACCGACACACTGGCGAGACCGTGTTAGTTGACTGACTTAATGTGTACAGTACTTAAAGACCCGACACCCGCATAATTCAACGCGTAATTGACCGTGTTAGATGACTAGTGCCACCCCTAGTGTACCCGAGTCCAGTATAACTATTATTGTGTGTGTACTAGTGTAATGACTAATGATTTTATTGTATTATATCATATGTACATAGGATATTGGATTGTTCTGCGCAATTTCTGGAGCAGGTTATGGGTACATTGCAGCTTCCTTGCCAGGCAAGTATACCTTGCCATTGTACTGTTATTCTTATTCCATATGATTGCATGCATCTTTATATTCTGTCTTTAGTTCATCCATTTTAATTGTTATATAAAATGCGCGCGACGGTGACGTCGCGAATATTTTTATTTATGTATTGCATTGACCTTGTTAATAAGACTACCCCATTATCATGTAGCACCATTAGGTTTATTGGCCGTGACACAGTTGTTACACGAGTTGTGAGTCTCATGTAGATCACGGACTTGCGTGCAGGGTTTGGCCTCCTATACGTGTGGGCCGTGCGTTAGGAATAACTGCTGTTAGAAACTTTGCATGCTAGTAGACTGGGCAGTTATTAGAGGTATTATCGTGTCATGGATGTGACATGCTTAGAGCATGGGGTGGGGAGAACAACAAGTAAGGCGTGTGGACTCCGTTGCACTTTTCCTGTGTAACCCGTACGCTCCGCCGGAGATGCGCGATCATGATGACCACTATATATTATATTATTATCAGACGGGCCTCCGGTGTTCGAAAGACGCCGTGCCTTTGTAGGCCCCTGGATCTCCAAGAGAACTATGCCAATCCCATTTTAGCCAGATAGCCCACGCGTTGGGAAAGTTGTTCTCAAACTGCATTCACATAGATGGTTAGGCGACCCATTGGAGAATTATTTCAGTACTTTATTGGCATGTGTTTAAGTATCTTGTTATGTCCCTCTGAGGACCTGGTCCCCTGCCATGTATATCTGTTCTTGATTATTCGCAGGAGCGCAGATCCGGATGGCTACTTATGTTTCGAGGATGTCTTCTCTTCGAGCCGTGGTTGATAGCTGGTATTCTTATATAGTATTTATTGTGTTGTATTCATATTGTATTTGCTCTTATATTCGAGTTGGTAGTGGATTTGTTTCCATCCAACTATCATCCTTAGATACTTCTTATTAAGATCTAGTTCCATAGATATTGGTTATTTAATTATATTTGATTTTGGTGGATGAGATTTAGATTATACCCTGTGACTTGTGACATATGTTATACCACTTATGGATTTGATATTTATATTACAGCGTACGTGTGAATTTGGTTTCCATATATTGGAGTTGCCATATCCATGCGGCTGGCATGCTTACGTGTCCTAGTACTACGTATTTTTGGGACTGGAGCGTGACATATTTTTGTGGTGGCCCATGCAGGTCGAGAGCATATTGTCTCGGTTACGGAACTGTACCAAACAAGCCTGCACCTAGGACTAGAGTATAGGATCTCATCCACAATTGACTATGATTCATCTTCCTCCTCTCTGTTCTATTCGAACAATTGTATCCTGCTTGATTCCTGTACTTCCCTGACAAGTTCCTTGAGTATATATAGCCTTCTGCTAGAATATAGAAACCCCTATTATTAGGATGATAATTAGAGTAGCACACCTATTACGAATACAACGAGAATATAGACACACCACTAAGTTTAGAATATCTAGTGAACCCTAGAACTTCTTATCTTTAGATTGGTATACCATTACCCCTTGATGTATTAAGAAGACTTGAGTAGTATAGACACTACTAGAGATAGTTAGAAGTTTTACCATAATGTTTGACCCTAGTATTGAGGAACCAATGGAGAACCCATATTGAACATTAGGACTGAACCTAACCTTCATAATTGGATAGTATTAGGGAACTATAAAACTTAGATCATTGTCTTATTATTAGTAGACAGCACCTTAGGAAGCCTAGAGGAATGTAATTAACACTTTTTCCTTGATCATATCTCAAACACAGAGACTAGCATACCCCTTTACTTTGGAAAGCCATGATGCTAACTAAAGTTCTCCATTTAATTTCATGTATTTGTTCCTCTGAAACCCTAGCGCTCGTTATTTGTGCGACGACTAGTCATGTTTTCTCTCCTTCATCTTTTAACTCGTGCCAATCTGACGCTTCTGATTATAGACCAAGTGATTGTATTCTATGATAGGACAAATGGTTTGCTAAAGGGATAGTTGCGATCTTGAATTTTGAATTACGTTCCTTGTAGTTAGAACTTGATAGTTGAGTATTCATCTAGATCATAATTTTATGGGTATCCCTTAGTTTTAAATTGCGTAGCATGTACCCCACCTCATTACGAGTTGTATTTCCTTTTTCCCTTGAGACTAGTAACCTTCCATTCTTACTATTGACACTTGTTCTATAAGCACTATGATTAAGACTTAAGATGACCAATACCTATATAATGCAATAGGAGACCCTAATAAATACCAAGATCTTTCCTCATACACCCTAATAAAGAGTTTCTGTTTTATTTACATGTGCAAGATTATTTTGTAGGACCCTCTTAAGACTGTCACCGTATTAGTTTAATTATTTTAAAGTTGAAAAGTATACCTCACCACCTAGTATCACGTAGCCCTTGTGATCCATTGATGAAGTGTAACTGAATGACAATAATTGTATGCTAGCAAGGACGACAGTGTTTATTCAGACGATAGAATTTAGAGGTCCTTGCCCCTATTTGGTCGACTAGCGACTTAGACAAGGAGGTTATATGATAACTGTAGAGATTGTAGAGTCTTTTATTATTGTTGCTTAGTTGTTTTGGTTTTGTGAACTTGAATTGTTATGTACCTTCTTTCATCATAATCAAGCGTATTTATATTTGTTGTACTACCTTGACTTATGCTGCTATTATAGCCTAGCTTTTGCAAGCTTATTCTTTATCGAGCTTGTTCATGATATGTATTATTGGAGCGCTACAATAATATATTTCAGAATCAGAGTACTACGGTCTGATCAACCATAGTGTGCTTGATTCGCCGTTCATATAACTATTTTACGTGGATTGAGATATGTAGTGATTAGTAGACGAATGTACTTGCCCTCTAGATATAGCTGAGCACATCGTATCCATCTTATAACTGAACTGATACTGTCACGCCCCAGTCCCAAAATATCGAGAGACTAAACACGTGGCAATGGCCAGCAGCACACACCGATGGACAAACCCAATTTAATGGATCCATCGGGGCGTACTTAAGCTGTAATACAATAATAATGGTCTAGATATACTAATCTCATCCACAGAAATGAATACAACAATATCAGAATCATAAAGCAAGATCAATCTCAATATGATATAAACTCGGGAAAATAACCCGATAATGAGTCTGATACATCTGTCAAGATACAAGAATAAAGATAACCACAGCAAATACCGAGTATGGGGAAAGCCTATACCCAGATGATACCCTCGGGGATCAATCGTCTACTGGATCTGGTACTGCTCCAGTGTCTGCTCCTGCTCCATCTTCTGCTAATGCTCCTGTCCCGTGTAACTCGGGGTCGATCTCGTCTGCTAGTCCTGGGGACAAAGTCCGGTATCCAGGTCCTCAGGGGACATAACAAGGTACATAAATCGACATGCCAAAATGCAGTGTAATAGTAAATAAAATAAATAGGGTAAACTATATAACCATCTATGTGAAAATGCAATTTGAGAGCATCACTAAACTCAGGCTGAGACCACTACAAGCTCTGTGTCTTGGAGCCGGTAGCAGTGTTTACTATGTATTTTACTATGTGTTTACTATATTTTATATATATATATAAACTCAGCCTGTAGCCTGTGTGTCTCTCCCCACCCAATGTAATCACACGTCTCATGTCCATGATGTACCACGTCCATGTCACGCACGATCATATCTAATGCAGCAAGTCATCTAATATCTATGAATATGATGTCTATGTCATAAAACATGTATCCTACACAGAATCACCATGAATATCTCAGGAAGATTCTGTCTCATGAATAGTGTCAAGTGTCCTGGGTTATAGTGTACTTGATAGGACAAATACGAGAATAAAGAGGGTCACAAATATCCATGTCTAGATGACAATACACAACTCCGCGTACGGTGTTGGCACCCGACTATAATCGGACGCTAAGTACGTCACACGGCCCTAGGTTAAGCATGCACAGCAATATAATAAAGCAAGAAAAATATATAACAATACTGCAGAGTTTGGCAAGGTACACTTGCCTGGGGTCCTGTTGCTGGTATGAATCAGAGTCCAAGTCACAGTCCAAATAGCCTATGTATTACAAATTTATCACGTCAAAAGATAATTTATTTTAATTTATTTAATTCTGGAATAATTACTCTAAAATCCTATTTTAATCTTATTATTCTAATTTTTTTATGTTAATTCCTAAATTTTCTCCAAAGAAACTGAATTTTATCAACACGAGACTCATGGCACGCAAATCGAGGCGATCTGTTGACCAAAAAGTCAACCAACACAAACTCGACTTTCATGCATGATTTCCTGTAGATTTCAGCATCAAAAACATACTAGAATTTACGGCTCGTCCGAATTCAAATTCGTTTGGAAATTATGGCACATACAAATTTTGTATTGTGCACCGATGGTTAAATTCTAACCTAGAAGTTCTACAGAATTAACAGTATATAAATACTTCAAATTAAATTCTGAAAAAAATATATGTCGATGATCTCGACATTAGATTTCCGAAACTTTAAACGGTTCGTGATTCTGATTCCGGGTTCTCCCGAAATTGCGAAAACATCGAAACACGTCTATTTTCGGACATGCTGTGCTCTACGAATTTTCCAGAATTTAATACTAATAATTTTGTAAAACAAATTATATAATCAGAAAGCTAACCTCAATATCGTTCTAACGCAAGAAACTAGGCCTCGTTTGGATTCCGGAGCTATGCGCAATGGCTTTTGGAAGATGAAGAAACCCTAGATGACAATTCTCCCAAATCTCTCTCTCTCTAAAATAATGAGATAATTAGGGTTATTATATTATATATATATATATATATATATATATATATATATATATATATATATATATATATATATATATATATATATATATATATATACCTGCGGCTGAATGGATATCTATAGGCTGACATGTGTCAGAATCTGATTGAATGGTTTTATTTATATTATTTATTTTTGATTTGCCTTTATCAAAACATTATTTAAGTCATTTTAAATCTAAATAACTCAAAATAATCATTAAAAATAATCATAAAAATCTGGAAAAATTACAGAAAATATATTTTGAACCAAAAAAACGTTAGAAAAATATTTGGGATAATTTTATATTCATAGATTTCCTACTATAATTAGGAGAAGCTCTAAAAATTAGTTTTGCCATAAAACTAAAAATAAATACTAACATTATTTCACAAATTCTGAAATAATTCCAGAAAATATATAATAATATTATAAACCTTAGAAAATAATGTGGGTCCATTTTATATTCCTGAGCTTGCACCATAAATTCTACAAGTCCTAAAAATTAGTTATTAGCCTAAATAACTCCCAATAAATACTAAAAATACTCAGAAAATTCCCAAAAACTTCTAGAAAATATATTTTATTATTTAGAACATAAAATAAAAGTTTGGGATATTTTTAATTATATTTGAATCTAAAATAAATTCTTGAAAATTCTAGAAAATTATAGAAAATTATAAAAAATTCAAATTAAAAATTTCTGAAAAATCAGGGGGTTACAATCTACCCAACTTATAAAAATTTCGTCCTCGAAATTAAAATTAAGCCATGGTAGAAGTCAAGGATGGTCTAAGATTTGTATTGGTTAAAATGCAAGGCTAGGTTTAACGGAGTGGACGATGTTGCACGTTGCACATTCCGAAAATCATGGGAGAAATTCACATGAGTGAAAATAGGTTTCTTCGTGTGTCATGTCCAATAGTGTGGACACCTAAATGCTCTTTTGCATAAAAGCACCCAACAATTGAAACATTGCACAAAGATAAAAATTGGAGGATGGGCATGTCTAGGACAAGGTGTGGAATTTGTAGGAAGGCAGTGACTAGGGAAGTGCTCCAATTATCGAAGCAATGGTAAGGCGCGCCGAGGGATACCATGTTATAAAACTAAATGAAAAATGTCGTGTTCTATTCTTAAGTGGATTCGAGCTAGCCTTAGTCTCACTATCTAAGCCAAGTAGGTCTACTTCTTAGGTGAGGGGGTTTCACAATCCAGCCAACTTAAGACAATGTCGTCCTCAAAATTAAAATAAGGCATAATTTGTTAATCCTTCATGTACATAAGGCAAGTCAATCGCAATCTCCTTGCGACAATTAAAATCCTAATCATGTCCATTGTAATCACTTCTAGGTTAAGATGACCACTGATCCAATCAAATTCAACCTATGGTTATCTCTTCTCGCTTTTTCAAATTATCCATATCCAAATTTAAATTAAATCCATATATCATCTTCAAGATTTAAATACGCATATCAATTTTACCTCACGATCTCCAATTATCATAATCTCCTCTAGAAGTAATTCGAGTCCATTATTATTCCTATTTTTACTTATAAGTTTTTTGTATGCTTCAACTTCTTAAATTCCATTCACATCCTTAATATTTCAAATAGGTAGTCCAACCATCAAGTTTTTTATTTTAACTCAAATCATCAACTTGAAAAAAAAAATTAAAATGCAGTCCACCATTGTTCAAGTCTGAAATTTCATCTTTTTATCCTCTAAATTTCAAGTTGATGATTTTACCTTCATTGTTTAAATCATGTACTTAAGGTATAAATATTGGGTCCTCAATATCAATTCATTAATCCTCATCATCTTAGTCATTCTTCTAAAATTCTCAAAATTAAAATGGCTTGAACCTCTCCCAATTTAATCTTACTCGATCACAATCTAAAAGAAATTTCTCTCGAGTTGACAATGCACTACTACCCAACTTAGAATTTACCCATCTATCACATAAGGCTATATACCTTAAGAGAATATTCCTTAATATGTTTACTCATGTCATTCAATCCTCGAACTTCAATGCCGATCATATCATATATGATATGTCCTTAATTACGAAGAATAATCCTCAAGTATGTGATCGGCCTATGGGGTATATCTAGTATTCTCTGTGTATCAATTTATACCAAGCACGATGTTTCGTCTTTCCGAAATAAGGAAAGACGGAGACCAATAATAAAGAGTTCAAGGGCAGCGCAATAGAATAGAAGTATTGAGATCAAGGCGTTTAAAGAATTCAATTGGGAATTGTCAAAGCAGTTGTGGATTGAAATCATATTTTGGTAATCCTTTGTTTGCATGCTCGTATTAGTACAGTTATGTAACCGATACGATCTGCTCAGACATATCTAGAGGGTAAGTACAGGCGTCTACTAGTCAACTATATATCTCAATCCACGTAAAGTAGTCGTGTGAAGAGCGAACCAAAATGCACTAAGGTTGATCAGACCATAATACATTGATTCTGAATAGACAATTGTATTAGTGGGGTTGATCAGGCCCCAATAACACATATGTCATGAACAAGCTTGATAAAGAATAAGCTTGCAAAAACTAGGCTATAATATAGCAGCATAAGTCAAGGTAGTACAAAAATTATAAGTACACTAGATGATGATGAAAGGAGGTACAAATCAATTCGAGTTCACAAATAGAAACAAAATAAGCAACTATAATAAAAGACTCTACAATCTCTACAGTTATCATATAACTCCTTGTCTATGTCGCTAGTCGACCAAATGGGGGCAAGGACCTCTAAATTCTATCGTCTGAATAAATACTGTCGTCTTATGCAAGTCTAAAGTTGTGTCATCCTAAGTCACTTCATCAATAGGGCTAGGTGGTACTATGTTGTGAGGCATACTACCCAACTTATAAGAATTAAACTAATACTGTGACAGTCTTAAGAGGGTCCTGCAAAATAACCTTGCACATCTAAATAAAACAGAACTCTTATTAGGGTCTCCTATGGTATTACGTAAGTAATGGTCATCTTAAGTCTTAATCATAGTGCTCATAGGTCATGTGTCAATAGTGAGAATGGACAGGTTACTAGTCTCAAGGGAAAGGAAAGATAACTTGTATCGAGGTGGGGTACTAATTACGCGGTTCAAAGCTAAGGGGTAATCATTAGGTCACCATCTATAAGATTAACTCAAACTGTCAAGTTCTAATTACCAATCACATAATAAAAAGTTTAGAGTAACAACCAAAATAAACAATAAGAGGCACACGAAAATCAAGGCAGGATGCAAGTCAAAAAATTAATTCGAATCCGATATAGATGTCAAGAACGATTCAAGCAAGTGGATGAGATCCAAAAACTTATCCTATCCTTATTGCAGGCTTGCTCGGTTCCTAAGTTGAAACTGAACAATTTAGTCGTCGACCTGCATGGGCCACCATAAAAACCATGTCACGCCCCAGTCCCAAAATATCGAGAGACTAAACACGTGGCAATGGCCAGCAGCACACACCGATGGACAAACCCAATTTAATGGATCCATCGGGGCGTACTTAAGCTGTAATACAATAATAATGGTCTAGATATACTAATCTCATCCACAGAAATGAATACAACAATATCAGAATCATAAAGCAAGATCAATCTCAATATGATATAAACTCGGGAAAATAACCCGATAATGAGTCTGATACATCTGTCAAGATACAAGAATAAAGATAACCACAGCAAATACCGAGTATGGGGAAAGCCTATACCCAGATGATACCCTCGGGGATCAATCGTCTACTGGATCTGGTACTGCTCCAGTGTCTGCTCCTGCTCCATCTTCTGCTAATGCTCCTGTCCCGTGTAACTCGGGGTCGATCTCGTCTGCTAGTCCTGGGGACAAAGTCCGGTATCCAGGTCCTCAGGGGACATAACAAGGTACATAAATCGACATGCCAAAATGCAGTGTAATAGTAAATAAAATAAATAGGGTAAACTATATAACCATCTATGTGAAAATGCAATTTGAGAGCATCACTAAACTCAGGCTGAGACCACTACAAGCTCTGTGTCTTGGAGCCGGTAGCAGTGTTTACTATGTATTTTACTATGTGTTTACTATGTGTTTACTATATTTTATATATATATATAAACTCAGCCTGTAGCCTGTGTGTCTCTCCCCACCCAATGTAATCACACGTCTCATGTCCATGATGCACCACGTCCATGTCACGCACGATCATATCTAATGCAGCAAGTCATCTAATATCTATGAATATGATGTCTATGTCATAAAACATGTATCCTACACAGAATCACCATGAATATCTCAGGAAGATTCTGTCTCATGAATAGTGTCAAGTGTCCTGGGTTATAGTGTACTTGATAGGACAAATACGAGAATAAAGAGGGTCACAAATATCCATGTCTAGATGACAATACACAACTCCGCGTACGGTGTTGGCACCCGACTATAATCGGACGCTAAGTATGTCACACGGCCCTAGGTTAAGCATGCACAGCAATATAATAAAGCAAGAAAAATATATAACAATACTGCAGAGTTTGGCAAGGTACACTTGCCTGGGGTCCTGTTGCTGGTATGAATCAGAGTCCAAGTCACAGTCCAAATAGCCTATGTATTACAAATTTATCACGTCAAAAGATAATTTATTTTAATTTATTTAATTCTGGAATAATTACTCTAAAATCCTATTTTAATCTTATTATTCTGATTTTTTTATGTTAATTCCTAAATTTTCTCCAAAGAAACTGAATTTTATCAACTCGAGACTCATGGCACGCAAATCGAGGCGATCTGTTGACCAAAAAGTCAACCAACACAAACTCGACTTTCATGCATGATTTCCTGTAGATTTCAGCATCAAAAACATACTAGAATTTACGGCTCGTCCAAATTCAAATTCGTTTGGAAATTATGGCACATACAAATTTTGTATTGTGCACCGATGGTTAAATTCTAACCTAGAAGTTCTACAGAATTAACAGTATATAAATACTTCAAATTAAATTCTGAAAAAAATATATGTCGATGATCTCGACATTAGATTTCCGAAACTTTAAACGGTTCGTGATTCTGATTCCGGGTTCTCCCGAAATTGCGAAAACATCGAAACACGTCTATTTTCGGACATGCTGTGCTCTACGAATTTTCCAGAATTTAATACTAATAATTTTGTAAAACAAATTATATAATCAGAAAGCTAACCTCAATATCATTCTAACGCAAGAAACTAGGCCTCGTTTGGATTCCGAAGCTATGCGCAATGGCTTTTGGAAGATGAAGAAACCCTAGATGACAATTCTTCCAAATCTCTCTCTCTCTAAAATAATGAGATAATTAGGATTATTATATTATATATATATATATATATATATATATATATATATATATATATATATATATATATATAGATGTACCTGCGGCTGAATGGATATCTATAGGCTGACATGTGTCAGAATCTGATTGAATGGTTTTATTTATATTATTTATTTTTGATTTGCCTTTATCAAAACATTATTTAAGTCATTTTAAATCTAAATAACTCAAAATAATCATTAAAAATAATCATAAAAATCTGGAAAAATTACAGAAAATATATTTTGAACCAAAAAAATGTTAGAAAAATATTTGGGATAATTTTATATTCATAGATTTCCTACTATAATTAGGAGAAGCTCTAAAAATTAGTTTTGCCATAAAACTAAAAATAAATACTAACATTATTCCACAAATTCTGAAATAATTCCAGAAAATATATAATAATATTATAAACCTTAGAAAATAACGTGGGTCCATTTTATATTCCTGAGCTTGCACCATAAATTCTACAAGTCCTAAAAATTAGTTATTAGCCTAAATAACTCCCAATAAATACTAAAAATACTCAGAAAATTCCCAAAAACTTCTAGAAAATATATTTTATTATTTAGAACATAAAATAAAAGTTTGGGATATTTTTAATTATATTTGAATCTAAAATAAATTCTTGAAAATTTTAGAAAATTACAGAAAATTATGAAAAATCCAAATTAAAAATTTCTGAAAAATCAGGGGGTTACAATCTACCCAACTTATAAAAATTTCGTCCTCGAAATTAAAATTAAGCCATGGTAGAAGTCAAGGATGGTCTAAGATTTGTATTGGTTAAAATGCAAGGCTAGGTTTAACGGAGTGGACGATGTTGCACGTTGCACATTCCGAAAATTATGGGAGAAATTCACATGAGTGAAAATAGGTTTCTTCGTGTGTCATGTCCAATAGTATGGACACCTAAATACTCTTTTGCATAAAAGCACCCAACAATTGAAATATTGCACAAAGATAAAAATTGGAGGATGGGCATGTCTAGGACAAGGTGTGGAATTTGTAGGAAGGCAGTGACTAGGGAAGTGCTCCAATTATCGAAGCAATGGTAAGGCGCGCCAAGGGATACCATGTTATAAAACTAAATAAAAAATGTCGTGTTCTATTCCTAAGTGGATTCGAGCTAGCCTTAGTCTCACTATCTAAGCCAAGTAGGTCTACTTCTTAGGTGAGGGGGTTTCACAATCCAGCCAACTTAAGACAATGTCGTCCTCAAAATTAAAATAAGGCATAATTTGTTAATCCTTCATGTACATAAGGCAAGTCAATCGCAATCTCCTTGCGACAATTAAAATCCTAATCATATCCATTGTAATCACTTCTAGGTTAAGATGACCACTGATCCAATCAAATTTAACCTATGGTTATCTCTTCTCGCTTTTTCAAATTATCCATATCCAAATTTAAATTAAATCCATATATCATCTTCAAGATTTAAATACGCATATCAATTTTACCTCACGATCTCCAATTATCATAATCTCCTCTAGAAGTAATTCGAGTCCATTATTATTCCTATTTTTACTTATAAGTTTTTTGTATGCTTCAACTTCTTAAATTCCATTCACATCCTTAATATTTCAAATAGGTAGTCCAACCATCAAGTTTTTTATTTTAACTCAAATCATCAACTTGAAAAAAAAAATTAAAATGCAGTCCACCATTGTTCAAGTCTGAAATTTCATCTTTTTATCCTCTAAATTTCAAGTTGATGATTTTACCTTCATTGTTTAAATCATGTACTTAAGGTATAAATATTGGGTCCTCAATATCAATTCATTAATCCTCATCATCTTAGTCATTCTTCTAAAATTCTCAAAATTAAAATGGCTTGAACCTCTCCCAATTTAATCTTACTCGATCACAATCTAAAAGAAATTTCTCTCGAGTTGACAATGCACTACTACCCAACTTAGAATTTACCCATCTATCACATAAGGCTATATACCTTAAGAGAATATTCCTTAATATGTTTACTCATGTCATTCAATCCTCGAACTTCAATGCCGATCATATCATATATGATATGTCCTTAATTACGAAGAATAATCCTCAAGTATGTGATCGGCCTATGGGGTATATCTAGTATTCTCTGTGTATCAATTTATACCAAGCACGATGTTTCGTCTTTCCGAAATAAGGGAAGACGGAGACCAATAATAAAGAGTTAAAGGGCAGCGTAATAGAATAGAAGTATTGAGATCAAGGCGTTTAAAGAATTCAATTGGGAATTGTCAAAGCAGTTGTGGATTGAAATCATATTTTGGTAATCCTTTGTTTGCATGCTCGTATTAGTACAGTTATGTAACCGATACGATCTGCTCAGACATATCTAGAGGGTAAGTACAGGCGTCTACTAGTCAACTATATATCTCAATCCACGTAAAGTAGTCGTGTGAAGAGCGAACCAAAATGCACTAAGGTTGATCAGACCATAATACATTGATTCTGAATAGACAATTGTATTAGTGGGGTTGATCAGGCCCCAATAACACATATGTCATGAACAAGCTTGATAAAGAATAAGCTTGCAAAAACTAGGCTATAATATAGCAGCATAAGTCAAGGTAGTACAAAAATTATAAGTACACTAGATGATGATGAAAGGAGGTACAAATCAATTCGAGTTCACAAATAGAAACAAAATAAGCAACTATAATAAAAGACTCTACAATCTCTACAGTTATCATATAACTCCTTGTCTATGTCGCTAGTCGACCAAATGGGGGCAAGGACCTCTAAATTCTATCGTCTGAATAAATACTGTCGTCTTATGCAAGTCTAAAGTTGTGTCATCCTAAGTCACTTCATCAATAGGGCTAGGTGGTACTATATTGTGAGGCATACTACCCAACTTATAAGAATTAAACTAATACTGTGACAGTCTTAAGAGGGTCCTGCAAAATAACCTTGCACATCTAAATAAAACAGAACTCTTATTAGGGTCTCCTATGGTATTACGTAAGTAATGGTCATCTTAAGTCTTAATCATAGTGCTCATAGGTCATGTGTCAATAGTGAGAATGGACAGGTTACTAGTCTCAAGGGAAAGGAAAGATAACTTGTATCGAGGTGGGGTACTAATTACGCGGTTCAAAGCTAAGGGGTAATCATTAGGTCACCATCTATAAGATTAACTCAAACTGTCAAGTTCTAATTACCAATCACATAATAAAAAGTTTAGAGTAACAACCAAAATAAACAATAAGAGGCACACGAAAATCAAGGCAGGATGCAAGTCAAAAAATTAATTCGAATCCGATATAGATGTCAAGAACGATTCAAGCAAGTGGATGAGATCCAAAAACTTATCCTATCCTTATTGCAGGCTTGCTCGGTTCCTAAGTTGAAACTGAACAATTTAGTCGTCGACCTGCATGGGCCACCACAAAAACCATGTCACGCCCCAGTCCCAAAATATCGAGAGACTAAACACGTGGCAATGGCCAGCAGCACACACCGATGGACAAACCCAATTTAATGGATCCATCGGGGCGTACTTAAGCTGTAATACAATAATAATGGTCTAGATATACTAATCTCATCCACAGAAATGAATACAACAATATCAGAATCATAAAGCAAGATCAATCTCAATATGATATAAACTCGGGAAAATAACCCGATAATGAGTCTGATACATCTGTCAAGATACAAGAATAAAGATAACCACAGCAAATACCGGGTATGGGGAAAGCCTATACCCAGATGATACCCTCGGGGATCAATCGTCTACTGGATCTGGTACTGCTCCAGTGTCTGCTCCTGCTCCATCTTCTGCTAATGCTCCTGTCCCGTGTAACTCGGGGTCGATCTCGTCTGCTAGTCCTGGGGACAAAGTCCGGTATCCAGGTCCTCAGGGGACATAACAAGGTACATAAATCGACATGCCAAAATGCAGTGTAATAGTAAATAAAATAAATAGGGTAAACTATATAACCATCTATGTGAAAATGCAATTTGAGAGCATCACTAAACTCAGGCTGAGACCACTACAAGCTCTGTGTCTTGGAGCCGGTAGCAGTGTTTACTATGTATTTTACTATGTGTTTACTATGTTTTATATATATATATAAACTCAGCCTGTAGTCTGTGTGTCTCTCCCCACCCAATGTAATCACACGTCTCATGTCCATGATGCACCATGTCCATGTCACGCACGATCATATCTAATGCAGCAAGTCATCTAATATCTATGAATATGATGTCTATGTCATAAAACATGTATCCTACACAGAATTACCATGAATATCTCAGGAAGATTCTGTCTCATGAATAGTGTCAAGTGTCCTGGGTTATAGTGTACTTGATAGGACAAATACGAGAATAAAGAGGGTCACAAATATCCATGTCTAGATGACAATACACAACTCCGCGTACGGTGTTGGCACCCGACTATAATCGGACGCTAAGTACGTCACACGGCCCTAGGTTAAGCATGCACAGCAATATAATAAAGCAAGAAAAATATATAACAATACTGCAGAGTTTGGCAAGGTACACTTGCCTGGGGTCCTGTTGCTGGTATGAATCAGAGTCCAAGTCACAGTCCAAATAGCCTATGTATTACAAATTTATCACGTCAAAAGATAATTTATTTTAATTTATTTAATTCTGGAATAATTACTCTAAAATCCTATTTTAATCTTATTATTCTGATTTTTTATGTTAATTCCTAAATTTTCTCCAAAGAAACTGAATTTTATCAACTCGAGACCCATGGCACGCAAATCGAGGCGATCTGTTGACCAAAAAGTCATCCGACACAAACTCGACTTTCATGCATGATTTCCTGTAGATTTCAGCATCAAAAACATACTAGAATTTACGGCTCGTCCGAATTCAAATTCGTTTGGGAATTATGGCACATACAAATTTTGTATTGTGCACCGATGGTTAAATTCTAACCTAGAAGTTCTACAGAATTAACAGTATGTAAATACTTCAAATTAAATTCTGGAAAAAATATATGTCGATGATCTCGACATTAGATTTCCGAAACTTTAAACGGTTCGTGATTCTGATTCTGGGTTCTCCCGAAATTACGAAAACATCGAAACACGTCTATTTTCGGACATGCTGTGCTCTACGAATTTTCCAGAATTTAATACTAATAATTTTGTAAAACAAATTATATAATCAGAAAGCTAACCTCAATATTGTTCTAACGCAAGAAACTAGGCCTCGTTTGGGTCCGGAGCTATGCGCAATGGCTTCTGGAAGATGAAGAAACCCTAGATGACAATTCTCCCAAATCTCTCTCTCTCTAAAATAATGAGATAATTAGGGTTATTATATATATATATATATATATATATATATATATATATATATATATATATATATATATATATATAGATGTACCTGCGGCTGAATGGATATCTATAGGCTGACATGTGTCAGAATCTGATTGAATGGTTTTATTTATATTATTTATTTTTGATTTGCCTTTATCAAAACATTATTTAAGTCGTTTTAAATCTAAATAACTCAAAATAAACATTAAAAATAATCATAAAAATCTGGAAAAATTACAGAAAATATATTTTGAACCAAAAAAACCTTAGAAAAATATTTGGGATAATTTTATATTCATAGATTTCCTACTATAATTAGGAGAAGCTCTAAAAATTAGTTTTGCCATAAAACTAAAAATAAATACTAACATTATTCCACAAATTCTGAAATAATTCCAAAAAATATATAATAATATTATAAACCTTAGAAAATAACGTGGGTCCATTTTATATTCCTGAGCTTGCACCATAAATTCTACAAGTCCTAAAAATTAGTTATTAGCCTAAATAACTCCCAATAAATACTAAAAATACTCAAAAAATTCCCAAAAACTTCTAGAAAATATATTTTATTATTTAGAACATAAAATAAAAGTTTGGGATATTTTTAATTATATTTGAATCTAAAATAAATTCTTGAAAATTCTAGAAAATTACAGAAAATTGTGAAAAATCCAAATTAAAAATTTCTGAAAAATCAGGGGGTTACAGATACGAGCATGTGAATAGGAACTACCAAAATAGGATTTCAATCCACAACTGCCTTGACAATTCCCATTGGATTTCTTGAAACGCCTTGATCCCTATACCTGCATTCTATTACTTCTCCCTTGAACTCTTATTTATTGATCTACATCTTTCCTTATTTCGAAAAGACGAAAAATCTTGCTTGGTATAAGTTTGATATATAGATAGTACTAGATATCCCCATAGGCCAATCACATTGTTTGGTGATTATCTTTTATAAATGATTAAGGGCATATCATGGATGATATGTTTGGTGTTAAAGACTGGAGGATTCAATAACATGATTAAATAAATTGGGACATAGCCTTCTTAGATGTATAGCCTTAGATGATAGATGGGTAAATTCTAAGTTGGGTAGAAACTACCATGTTAACTTAAGAAGAATTTTTTATACCGTAATCAAGTAAGGTTAGATAGAGAAACCCTACCCTAGTTTTAATTTTGAGGACAAAATTATTTAAGTTGGGTAGATTGTAAACTCCCTCACCCAAAATTAGGTTTACTTGGCTTATATAGTAGAATTAGGGCTAGTTTGAACCCAATTTGAATTAGAACACGGCATTTAATTTAATTACGAAATAATTATGACACGTAGCGCACCTTATCGTGCTTCGATAATTGGAGTACCTCACTAGCCATTGCCTATCTAGAAACTTCACGATCTCATCCTAGACATGTCCGCCTACTATTCTGACTCTTGTGCAACTTATAATATTGCTCGCTGATGCTATGTCTTAGCCGCACAATAAATGTTGCGGACGTTATTTCTTAATTCGATATAAATTCCAATTTTGTACCCTTGTGCGTTCCAATCGAAATTGGAGACACAACCTTGACTGTTTTGTGCAACCCAGATTTTATTAATATTCTACACTGTCCTCTCTACGCCCCTGATAATTGTGTCCCACCTGATTTAATCCCATGTATTCCTAATTAATTCTAGAACATCGTGCGCGTTTCGATTTAATTAATTAGATTCAATTTTTGCCTTTGTGCAATTTTCCAATTATTGGGGGGCTTTTATGCAAAAATGTCTTTTAGTGCCCCCACCATTGGACAATTCATGAAGAAACTCAATTTTCCCTTCACATGAATTTTTTCTATAATTTTCTGGATGTGCAAACGCGCAACATCGCCCTCCTATTTTAATCCAACCCTTGCAATTAAATAATTGTAATTTCTAGTCCAACACCCCGTGGCAAGCCCAATTTCTAGTCCAACACCCTCATGTGAGCCCAAGGCCCAACCCCAAGGATAGTTGACCAAGCCCACAAATTTCTAGGTCAACCCAAACCAAAAGTCCCCATGTATAAATATTCCTTTCATTAATTTTTTCCTTTCTTCTATTAAACCAAAACCTAAAATCCCCTAGCCGACTTCCTGTTCACCCTCTTCCTCCCTCCTCCAGCCGTCGCCGGAGTACCCCATTCTCCTCCTCCCTGACGTATCCTTCCCCCACCGACGGGACATCAGCTACCACCACCATTAACGGCTGCTCCCCCGCCTGCTGCCAATACAGCAGCCGTCTCCGGCGCCGCTGTGCGGCCACCGCCCGCCCGACTAACCCCCGGTCAGTTCGAGCACCCCGCACCCGTCCGGCCGACTGAGCTTTCCCCGTTCGGCTGCTGTACATCCGACGCCGACCGCCCGGATGTACATATCTCCCCGACCGGCCTGTGCACCCGACGTCGACCCATCCAGCAGCCATCTCCTCTCCGACTCCTCCCATCACCGGAGTACACCACCACCACCTTGGCCATCTCCTACTTCACCAACTCCCTGTTCCCTTCCTCCCTCGACGAACAGCCAGCCCCTATCACGACTACAACACCACGGTCCTCCTCCTCTTCTCATCGATCTCGGCCCTAAGCTCCTCCTCCACCTGCTGGCCGGAACCCCCTTGCCGGACTCCGACGGACACCATCTCCATCAGCATGATCATGATCATCATCATCACCCTCTTCCATTAACATCATCATCTTCATCATCCTTACAACTCACCATCATCTCACCATCATCATCGATCATCTTCACCATCACCACAACACCACCATTATCGTAGCCATCGTCGTCATTGTTATCACCTTAACCACCCTCGTCACCAACATCATCCTCATCATCGACCCTAACTAGTCATCACCAACACCATCGTCCTCGTCATCATCATTGCTGAAGTCGTAATCATCATCATCATCGTCGTCAACCTCTCTTCGTCGACGTCCAGCCGATCCCGTGCACGTACACCGAGGTTCGAATCTGCCCCACCTTCTTATTTCGTATGTGTGCTTGAGTATATGTTATTAGGACATTAGTATTTCTGTACTACAGTAGCAGATAGCAGACCTTGAGTCGGTAAACCCAACTCGCGTTCGTGCACGTACACGTACACGTATGCAAACATTATTCAATCTAGTATAAATATATTTGGTTAGTCATTAGCATATTATTAGTTGGTATATATATATATTTATGTACATATTTAGTATGTATATAGTTATGTAAATAAATTACTGGTTACCTTATTATATAATTATATTGATATATATGTAATGCCTAATTAAGTAAATACCAATTTATAATTGTGACCATATACGTATGTATTATACGACCCTAGGATACCGTAGACTGCCCCGTATTTGCCCTTGACCCTGTTGACCCTAAGAACAATGTTGGGGTCTGCCTTGTGTACACCGACGCACTGGCGAGACCGTGTTAGTTGACTGACTTAATGTGTACAGTACTTAAAGACCCGACACCCGCGTAATTCAACGCGTAATTGACCGTGTTAGATGACTAGTGCCACCCCTAGTGTACCCGAGTCCAGTATAACTATTATTGTGTGTGTACTAGTGTAATGACTAATGATTTTATTGTATTATATCATATGTACATAGGATATTGGATTGTTCTGCGCGATTTCTGGAGCAGGTTATGGGTACATTACAGCTTCCTTGCCAGGCAAGTATACCTTGCCATTGTACTGTTATTCTTATTTTATATGATTGCATGCATCTTTATATTCTGTCTTTAGTTCATCTATTTTAATTTTTATATAAAATACGCGCGACGGTGACGTCGCGAATGTTTTTATTTATGTATTGCATTATCCTTGTTCATGAGACTACCCCATTATCATGTAGCACCATTAGGTTCATTGGCCATGACACAGTTGTTACACGAGTTGTGAGTCTCATGTAGATCACGGACTTACGTGGAGGGTTTGGCCTCCTGTACGTGTGGGCCGTGCGTTAGGAATAACTGCTGTTAGAAACTTTGCATGCTAGTAGACTGGGCAGTTATTAGAGGTATTATCGTGTCATGGATGTGACATGCTTAGAGCATGGGGTGGGGAGAACAACAAGTAAGGCGTGTGGGCTCCGTTGCACTTTTTCTGTGTAACCCGTACGCTCCGCCGGAGATGCGCGGTCATGATGACCACTATATATTATATTATTATCAGGCGGGCCTCCGGTGTTCGAAAGATGCCGTGCCTTTGTAGGCCCCTGGATCTCCAAGAGAACTATGCCAATCCTATTTTAGCCAGATAGCCTACGCGTTGGGAAAGTTGTTCTCAAACTGCATTCACATAGATGGTTAGGCGACCCATTGGAGAATTATTTCAGTACTTTATTGGCATGTGTTTAAATATCTTGTTATGTCCCTCTGAGGACCTGGTCCCCTGCCAGGTATATCTGTTCTTGATTATTCGCAGGAGCGCAGATCCGGATGGCTACTTACATTTCGAGGATGTCTTCTCTTCGAGCCGTGGTTGATAGCTGGTATTCTTATATAGTGTTTATTGTGTTGTATTCATATTGTATTTGCTCTTATATTCGAGTTGGTAGTGGATTTGTTTCCATCCAACTATCATCCTTAGATACTTCTTATTAAGATCTAGTTCCATAGATATTGGTTATTTAATTATATTTGATTTTGGTGGATGAGATTTAGATTATACCATGTGACTTGTGACATATGTTATACCACTTGTGGATTTGATATTCATATTACAGCGTACGTGTGGATTTGCTTTCCATATATTGGAGTTGCCATATCCATGCGGCTTACATGCTTACGTGTCCTAGTCCTACGTATTTTTGGGACTGGGGCGTGACACTTTTGTCGTTTGAATCAACAGTCAGCTTGAGCGGAATGGGTCATTACATCATACACCACTCAGAAAAAATCTCATCCTTGAGACTTCATGAGGGTAAGCCGTTCTATTGTACTATCGAATCTATCCCAAGCGTAGCAATCAGTACTACTAGATCCAATTTTGTTCACAATTTCCTACTCGATCCTTACGCCGTGTCGCGTGTATGATGAGTCAGTCTTATTTGTGCCTTAGCGCGAGATATGTATTGCTTAACGCAGGGTACGTTTTAATCCATCGTGAATGACAATTTAGGGATGAGGAAAACTTATACAAGTCATTTTACTTGTTCATGTGGATATTCACTTGCACTAGCATTTGAGATCAGCATATCGCGAGTCTGGATCATGCACGTATTCGAAGTGCCCCTCAAACATATGCATATCAACCAACTTCGGTGATAGTGATGTCTCAGCACTCGAGTTTCACATTTCATTGAGTCTTGGATCATGTACACGTTCAAGGCGTCCCTCAAATATATGCATTAAACCAAACTTAAAGATAGTGAAATCAGAAAAGCTACTTGTGAAAATCTTAAGGGTTCTCATTTTTATGATTCACAAGGATACTTTCGATAGGGTCAATCAAATTTCCAAGTCTTTTCCATTCCAACCCAATTCAAGTATTTTGCACTACCGTTAAGCACGATCTATCCGGTCAACCGACTAGCGTTCATCCGTTCGGGTCAAATATAGCACACGTTACCGTTCCCAGTCTAACCCTAAGTCTTGCTGCCCCAATTCTATAGCTTGTTCAAGCCATATGATAAAGTCGGTTACACAGGTATTTCACTCGGCACAGGGTCGTATGCCTAATTGCTAGGTCAGCTCACAAGGTCATAGGTACAGGTTCAAGCACACAATTTATCGTACAAATTTGTCGTACGATGCTCGCCCCATTTCCTAGGGTCAAACCATTATTTATTTGCATGGGATATTCTACCCAAGCTCGTTTCACTCAGATTTCTAAATATTGAGCATAAATTATCCTACTCTCAATAATACGTTCTTTTATATAGGGATCAAGTTCGTTCAGTAAAACCATAATATATTCAAGTTGCAGGACAAGCCTAGTGATTTGCATAGTCTATCTCTTCAAGTATATTTTGATAGGATCCCTATCCATTTTAAGTCTAGTCCGCCAAGCCGAGATTCAAATCTAAACCTTTATTTATAACATTAATTTGTTCAACCTGATTCATGTATCCATTCAGGAAACCAGCAAGCGTGATTTATATTCAGGTTCTTGGCTAACTTATCCACAAAATATTTTCGATCACTTGTATTTCCAAATTCGTCTTATAGTATCGAACCAAAAGTTAAGACGATCCATTAGTTGTCACACTTCGATCTTCCGCAAGTTCGATCACCCTCGTTGGATGTGAAATCATCATGCCAACACTCCAGCTGGATAATAGTCCTAATCCGGACGTGATGCATGCACGAGCATAGAATTACGCTCGCACAAGACAAGAAAGTCAAGCGTTATGGTTTTTTTCGGCACGATCGAGACACTTTATCATTCCTCTTTGCTCCATCCAATTTATATATAAAATCCATCGAGTCAAATCCATTCATGCAATAATTATAATTCGTCTAGGAAAGATTATCCAACTTTAATGTTACCGTTCGGTAAATCCATAGTCTACTTTTGGCATCCTTTAAATAACTAGTTTTAAATATTTAACCCATCTTCTATTCTATCTTTTTGATACGTTCCATCTTATCAAGTTTGTTTGGAATAATCACCGAACATGTTCCCGTGAGTTCGATGATCTCCGTCGTACATGAAATTACCACGATGGCGCTCCCGCAGGATAATCGTTTCCGCTGGGACTGATTTTGAAGGTTATCGTTTTGAACTAGATTTCAAGATCGTTCTTCCAAACTCCAAGCCAAATTCTTTTTTGCTTATCTCTTTCATCGAACCACAATATTTATTTTTGGCTAACTTCTAATCAAGCGATATTGTATTCAAGTTTAGTCTGTTTGTTTCAATCCGAAATCGCTCGCACAATCCTCAAGTTTCCAACAAATTTCCTTAACCAAGATATCGATCTCCATTTTCGTGAATTCTAATTCGATATAAGCCTTATCATTTGTTCAAGACATTCCCAAATCTGTTCAATCCAATTATCGTATGAGACCTATGAATCTGTTTGGACATTTCTAAATGATCCACACCACTCGAAATTGAGTCATCCGATTAAATCCTCAATCGATTTGTATCTTCCGACACGAAGTACCGTTCGAGCTATTTTCCAAAATCCAAGCACGATTCTCTATGTTCGCCTAAGCGATAAATCTGAGAATGTTCTATCAATTCGCATTCTAAGTCTGACTTGTATCATTCCTGAACGATATTCCTTTCTCGTTTGTAACTTACTAGCACCAAAGCGTCTTGGTACACGATACTTACACAACTTAGCCGAAAGGCTGTGTGCAAAGCTAACCGTTCAGGCAATATTCGATTTGTACTCTAACCAGTTGGGTAAACATGTATAGGCATTTTGGGTTTGCACATAAGTCGCGATTCTAGTACGAGTCTATTCCCAGAGGGTCTAACACAGGTCGGCACAAAGGCCTACGCATTTCAATTCCGTACAAGCAATCACATCATTCACATACACTTTTTAAAAGTATTTAGACTCATTGTTAGAACATTCCGTTGGGACATTGAGAGAGAGTGCACATAACCTACGAACGAGCTTTCGAAACTGAGAAAATCAAAACGAAGTCCAAAGGCGTATAGCCAAGCTGTGATACCAATCTGTCATGCCCCGATCTCCGGTAGGCTAATCGGCCATCCCCACTAGGCGAGAATCACCGCGCCAGCGCTCCCGCAGAATAATCGTTTGAACCCATCTGGGCGTGATGCCGCACGAGAGTAAGCCGTACCCGTGCAAGGCCGTGGTTCTGGCTGGCGGTAAGAGGTCAAAGCCACAGAGTCACACAGATTGTTTCAGTGCAGTAGAATTATAAAGCGCATAGGCAATTGGTAACAAGTTCACAGAGTCGTCAATAGCGGAAGCATTGATTAACATAAGTATAAAAATAAAGCAAACTCTTTATTGATATTGAAACAAGTGTTACAAGCGGCGCTATACCGAGATTACTAGTCGCTCAAGCCTCTCTCTCTTTATCTGAAATAGTAAAAGCGTGCCAAGTGGCTACATTTGTAGAATGATGTATAGGCGATATTCTAATATTATGTCTTGTATATGTGCTTCAGTTCCGGACGTAGCGCTCCAAGGCTTCAGAGTGAACTCCATGCCTTAGCATGCACGAAGGAGACATCTGCACCGAACGAGGTTCTCTCGTACCCTGCAAGCAATCTGGTGGGTTATCAGTACATGAATGCACTAGTGGGGAGGATACTCGCCCGCTCGACAAATCCAAACACGTTCAATAGGTTCCGTGCACCATCTATTTTGTTGTCTTTCTAGTTTTGTCTTACGATCAGTTTCATGGCATTATTGAATAGCCTAACTCATATGGTAGTACTCTGTACGATATAAGAGGAAACACAGCGAGACTTACCAACTTACCATTTGTCCTTCCATGTCCAAGGTAAATCAAGTTAATTCAAGCACGAGCAACATATATAATGAATCAAGGGGCAATAACATGTGCAAACACGAGTGTCATGAGCGAGGTCATGTTTTGGGTGCACGATTTACAGGTTATATCAAGTGTTACAAAAGATGTTGAAGTGTTCGTATGCACAATTATGTTATGATCGCTCAAGTATTTTAGATATTCTCGATGCGATATAATGACTCGTACGCGGGTAGCTGCTAAGCGAGGATGACTTATCTATATGAACATGAGTCGCTGGTATAGCCATAAAGGACGAGTTATAGTCTTGGGCAAGAATGGAAAGCAAGAAAGATTCATGAGTGGCTGTAGACCATCATGTCCAGATGCATGAGACTATCGTAAAGTTTCGTCCGGCTCAGATCGGTGCCAGTGCCCCAACGACCGTCCGCAGGAACCATTGACCATGTTTCCAAGTTATCCGCGACATACAATTCCTGGGTCATTCTATTTTCATACTTGATATGATAATCCATTGATCTCTGTTCCAAACGAGCATTGCTCCACGAGATGTGATTCTTGGATTCATTGACATAATTCTCATTCGGGAATAAATTTGACGTAATTCTTGATCAGTGTTCCACTTGCCTTGATGCATTCTCCTGGTTCGGGGACTGCCTTGGCAACCTAACGGTCTCGTATACTTGTAGGTTTAGACATGCACGGAATAACCATTGGGTAGTCTTTCAAGGAGAACTAGATGAATGCATGACATGCACAGTGTTTGACGGTCTTGGCATAGTTTATGCGACAAGCATTGAAATGAGGCAACAAATAAAAGTATAACATATCAGCAGGAAAGCATTGTACTCATATAAAAATGCTTATCTTAAGCATTCATGTCGGCTCGGGCCCGAAGGTAAGCCGGGGAGTAAAACCGTAAAAGAACTTTCCGAGCGACATGATCTAGGGTCATGTAGTGTAAACATGTGAATAGTGCACTATGAAGAGCATATATATATCGTTCTACTCGAGGCAAAGCAGGGTCTTAGTTGCACAAGGCAAAGGTAGAATGTGAGGGTCTGTATATAAGCAATATTTTATTTTCATGTTCTAACACAAGCAATACAAGTTGGGATTATTCCCTTAGCTAGGTGCATTTTATTCTTATTAGCATGCAGGGGGTGATTCACCTAGCGACTAGCATGTATCATTCCATATTTTTAGTGTGGTGGCTAAGCAAAGACAAGTTCAACGTAGCCACCCACCTTAGCGATAATTCGCCTCGGTCGAGCGATACTTCGATCGAGCCTCTGAAAGCCTAAGCCAGAACTCCTGAAGGGACCAGTCTAGAAATCCTCTTGCCTCAACGAGCATTTTTGCTGAGCAAGGCGGGTCGAGACGTTACACTTTTGCCGTTTAAATTGGCAGTCTGCTTGAGAGAAACGGGTTATTACAAGTATCATACCCCGATCCCGAAGGTCCTGATAACCCCTCTGTCGGGCGTGAATCACCGTGCCTTGGCGCTCCCGCGGGGCTCATTGTCGTTTGCCATCAGAACGAGATACCATGCGAGCTTGGGGTTACGCCCGCACAAGGCAACATCGTTAAAGTTGTGGCTATCATCAAATCGATCGAGTACGCAACGGAGGGATAGTATTGCAAACAATACTCCATCTAAGTATATGGGATAAATCAAGGCACAAGTTTCTCTGAATACAATGGCATTGTTCTAAACATTATGCCCCTCTATACAAAAGCAGCTCAAAGCAATCGATACGACTCAAGGCATCAAAACCAGATTTTCGGGTCTTAGGGATGAGGCATGCCTATCGCTTCCTCGGACGATCCAGCACCTGCGAACAAGCAAACTATTGGTGGGTCAGCACTTTGGAGAAAACACTGGTGAGTATAAAAATTAACGAACAGAAGCAACATTCACTAAAACCAACACTAAGTAATTATGTGATAAAATATTATATTACTTGTGATCTTTCTAGTTTTACCTAGGTTCGTTGCATTCAATACAGGAACAGAGTCATATTACTTCTTTTGGAAACATCTTTGAAAACATAGTTCATGTTCAATTTATTCAAGCATACAAGGCAAGTCGATTATTCTACTATCATGGTATGCGCAGCGTGTCTCGTGAGTTATACCCAAAGACTCTAACAAGGCAACCCGATTATTCTACTATCAGGGTGTGCGCAGCGTGTCTTGTAAGTTATACCCAAAGACTCTAGGGATAATGCACCATCTAGGAACTATCCTTCTATCAAGAAAATACGATAAACTATATATATGCTTTCGGTCTCCGAGAAACTCAGGATCAGTAGCGATAATCTAGCTAACCAATGACTCTTTTATCTAATGCTAGTAGCAGTTGTGACTCATGGTTGCTCTTCACTAACATTATAGCAGCCTAGACCAAGGTTCAGCTCTTCACTAATAGCCATTGTCCGATCAATGCGAATGCATGAAATACTATTAGATAAACTCTATGATGTAGACGAAATAAACAAGCAGACCATCTATCTCTTCTTTTCTATCTCTGTACGAACTGGCCGCCCTCTCTAAACAAGTTCAAGCACGAAGTGGTTCTATCAAAACACAAGCGATATAGAAACATGTTTAAGCAATCTCTTACTCTTCTTATAAGCATGGCAAGGTTCTCTATTGAAAAGCATTCAAGTTTTAGCTAAGCATGCAGTTCTATTATTCATGCAACGAAAACGATAATATTCTTAACAACATGCATTATAAAACTCAGATTCATTATTAAGGCGTGCAAGAATAAGAGAACGAAGTTCTGTCCACTCACCTAGATCAGTCATCTCCGGGTTCAACAAGGAGCTCTTAAGGAAGATATCATTTTTGAGTCAGCAAACCGATATCTCTTATACATAATGCCAACATGGAGCGGGACACTACACATAGAAGGATATGTCTTTTCCATAGTTGGAGCTGTTATATCATGGAAGTCGAAGAAGTAGACTATGCTCTCTTATTTTTCGATGGAATCTGAGTTTTATGCACTGACTGCTGCAGAGGATGAAGCAGAGTGGCTTCGGGAGCTCATGTATGATCTTCCATTAGTTGGTGCACAGATTTGATGATACCGATATACTGCGACAACCAGGCAACTGCAACAGTGGCATCAAATGACCTCTTCAATGGTAAGAAGAGGACTGTGCGGTTGAGGTACAGGGCAATGAATGATCTGATAAAGACTGGAGTCATTCCCGTAATTGATGTTCGAAATCAGGAGAACCCGACAGACCCGTTCACCAAGGGTCTCAAGCGCCAGCTGGTCGAGGACACATCAACCAAAATGGGCTTGAAGATATTCTGATATTGTGTCTATGTAATTCTACCATAAAGTTTTATGCTATTAGTTCAAAAAGAAATCTACTAGGTATCTAGCTTTTGGCTCAAATAAGGACCATTGACTTGAAGAAAATCAGGAACAATGGGTAGTGTCACGTCCCAGTCCCAAAATACCAAGGGACTAGCCACGTGGCAATGGCCAGCAACACAACTCCGATGGACAAACCCAATTTAATGGACCCATTAGAGTGTACTTAAGCTGTAATACATATAAAATGTTCTATAAATATATATCACAGTTTATATATCTAATATCATCCATAATAAGTAACGAATTCACTAAGAGACAAGTCCAGTCACAATAATATAAAATGATCTGTCCAACCAAAGTAATATAAATAATATCACGGGGAGCAACCCGTCATCAAAATGGAAAGAAAAATAACTCCAAGTATAATATCCAGAAATTACTATAAGATCAAATATCTAAGAACACTAAGCATAAATAATGAATGGTGAGAATACTGTGTGCTCAAGAGAAGTCCTCCGGAACAACCTCGTCCTCTACAACCTGTATGTCTCCAATAGTAGCACCTGCCCCATAAACCTCGGGATAGCTCTCCACGTCTACACCTGGGGACAAAATCCGGATCCAGGTCCTCAGGGGACATAGAAAGATAAAATAAACACTCAAGCCAAAATAAAATACAGTAAGTAAGAACAGATCCTTAGGGCAAGCTATGTAACCAGCTAAATAAAATGCAAATGAGAGCATTACTAATACTAAGGCTGAGACCACTACAGGCTCTGTGTCGTGGAGCCCGTAGCAGCAAATAGTATCTCTTTGGGCCAGTAAATGTGCCAAGCTCTGGTATAGAGACTAAAGAATCTCCAGTAACATAATATATATATAACATAATCAGCCTATAGTATGTGTGTCTATTTCTACCCAATGTAACCTCATGTCTCATATCAACAACTTCTCATATCCATAACATGCAAGATCATGACCTCTAGCTAGTACAGCGAGTTATAATAATATCTATATAATATGCAAGTCTCATATCACGAATCCTGTAAGCCTATACAGAATTACCATGAATAACTCAAGAAAGATTCTATCATATAAAATAGTGTCAAGTGTCCTATGGTATGGCGTACTTGGTAAAGCAAGCACGAAAAAATATGATCGTGGAATCAACTCTCTAAGTGACATTATACGACTCCACGTACGGCGTCGACACTCGAATCTTGTTCGGACGCTAAGCAATATCTCACAGTCCTAGGTTGAGCAGGCACATCACAAGAATATATATGAACAAAAAGAAACATAAGCAGATAATATAACAGGGTCTACTGCAAGTTTGGTAAGGTACACTTGCCTGGGTTCTGAACTCCGTCCACTACTCATGAGAAAGTAAAATCTGTACGTACTCCTCCGGATATGGAAACAAATATCACTAATGTTCTCAGAATAGTTGAAATATCTAGGATTGACTAACCATAAGTCTAATTTGGACACAGGAGCAAAATTGACAGTTTAGGTCAAAGCGGGGTCCACATGTGGCCCACTTTGCACCAAAAAATGTGCCGAAGATATAGTTTTCAAAATTCGTCAAACTTAGTATCTACGAGTCCAAAACGATCATATGAACCCAACGGAACATCCAAAACTGGATTCCGATGAGCCGATCACGAAATTGCCCGTTATGTGGAACCTTAGGACCCACGAAATAGTATTTCGTCAATATTCTGAGATTCAAACCAAACTTGGGTCATAGGACCAGCATAACACTGCAAATCCAATGTCATAAGTTTCGTTATGAATCGACGAGTACATACGAAGTTATGGCGAGCTGTCGGAATAGGCCGATACGGTATTTTTTGGCGGATACGCATTGATTTCGGCGTGCACACACGTCGAAATCAAGTTCTGCGAAAGCCCACACATTCGCGTTTATATTACGTACCATTCGGTGTAATCCGTATGTGACAATGTGGCCTCGTTTGGTGGGAAGTACCCCATATCAGAGATTTTGGGTTCTTTAAAAATAAGTTTTTGGTCGTTTTGGAATTAGAATAATTTTACCAATAAAACAAACTAATAAAAACTAAAAGAATAGTAAGAATCTTGGTTATATTATGAAGAAGCACTTTTAATTATATTTTAAAAATAATTAACGAGTTGGTAGAAAATTGGACATGAACAGTGGTACTAGGACTGAATTTTTGAACTGTTGTTGAACAGTTTTTCGGCCAACTTCCGATCGATTTTTTTGATCAAACTCAGGTGCCTAAATTCGTTCCACTTGAAGAAAATCCTAGGGGGTTAGGTTGTGAGCGTACTAGCAAAGATGGAATATGAAACAAACGAGCGAGGAGGGAGAAAACTCTGCGCGAAGAGAGGGGCTGCACGACTGCTATTGCTGTGCGCATGCACGCGGGAGCGGATTTGCGGCGGCGCTCCGGCGCGCCGACGGTGGCAACGAGGGGTCAGGGTGGTCGCCTGGGAGGTCTGGGTCTGGTGTGGGTGATGGTGGAGGTAGTTTGGCTTAGGGTAAGGGTTAGGGTTTTATGCGCGCGCGCGCACACACACACACACACACACACACACACACACACACACACACACATATATATATATATATATATATATATATATATATATATATATATATATATATATATATATATATATATATATATATATATATATATATATATATATAAGTTGGGGGGAATTTATATGGGTTAGGTTAGCGTGTTTGGATTTTTAGTTAGGTTAGGATTTTATTTTATTTCTTTTGTTTTATTTTATTCATAGTTATATATAGAAAAATTTCAAAAATAGTTAGGTACTTGAAAAAAATTCTAGAAAATTTATATTTCTTCCAACAAATAATTTACAACTAAATTCATATTAATTCAAAAGATATTTACTAAATATGAATAAATATTAAATTAATTAAATAAATCCATAAATTATATTTTTTACTTAATATTATATTGGGAGCATGCAGGGGGTTCGGATAATGCACCTCGAGTGTTATGTGCGTAATAAGACCAGTTAGGCTCATAGTATGGATTTAGTTGGAAGCAATGGGTTGGTGTCGCATGTTAAAATTGTACGCCACGATAAAATAGTTAATTAATCATCATTTTCTCGTAATTGTGTCGCATAAGTTATGCGACCAAAACAAAGCCTGAAAATATGAATTTGTGAGTGGCCGTCATGGCAGGAGCCTAATTTAACTCGTCTAAGTCGAGCATACTAGGTTGGTTGGAAGGGAAAGACTAGTATTGTACTCAAGATCTTAAAACTATGGTGGTTGGTTTCCAAAGTTCAATTACATTATCGAATAAATATTTAAAAATAAAATTAATTATTAATTATCGAACTAGCCCTATATAAAAATCAGGGTGCTCACAGGTAGTCCTTTGAGATATTGAAGGGTTACGGACCCAGAACTACTATTATCTACTTCTTGTTCTTTATGAAGAACAATTTTATGTGGAAAGATGGCTTTGACGCCTTAATGAGTTCTCAGACAGAGTGAATATCCGGTGTGCTTTACAGGAAGCACGTAGTTTCGGCACTATAAGAGACTTGTATCCCATGCTACAGTGGTGTGCCACCATAGAGGTAAAAGATGTAAATCCTCGACGAAAATCCATTTCACAGTGGCGTAACACCGCAAGGAAGCGCAAGACTTCATGTTGGGTAGCTTGGCACTACAAAGAGAGAGTGAACCTCATCCTATAGTGGATGCCAATATATGAGAGAGTGAACCTAGGCATAAGACCATGTCATAGCGGCGTAGCACCGCAAGGAAGCACAATGCTTCATGCCAAGGACTCTTTAAGAACTCACCTATAGTATATGGAAAGAGACACATGCCATCTCTTGAGGGAAAAACTTGTAGACAACCAAAATATATACACCAAAATTAGGCGTGCACAGGGCCTTCAATGTGTAACCGAAAGCACAGTTGATGTCATTGTGTGAGTGGAAAGAATTGCAAGTATGATACAAAATTCAAGATTTAGTCCATTCTTGTATCATACTGTTATTTTGACCAATACAGGAAGATTCAAGTCAAAGCAACATCTATACTAATGCATGATGGATAGTCACTGTGAGGAACGCTCAACCCATATATTGAGATATGTGGAAAATTGTTGGTATTTTTTTCTTTGGACTATAAAAGACAGTCCCACATTGGCTACACCACCAAGTGGGTATCTCAATATAATACTTTGATTGTGTTGAGGTGTGCACATGGGGTATGGTGAGGCATATTGTGAACACCCTAATTTTTATATAGGGTTAGTTCGGTAAATAATAATTATTTTTTCATTTTAATATTTATTCGATAATTTAATCAAACTTTGGAAACCAACCCCTATGGTTTTAAGATCTTGAGTGCAACACTAGCCTTTCCCTTTCAACCAACCTAGCATGCTCGACTTAGACGAGTCAAATTAGGCTCCTGCCATGACTGTCCCTCAGAAATTCAAAATCCCATACATTGTTTTGGTCGCACGACTTTTGCAACACAATTATGAGAAAACGATAATTAATTAACCATATAGTCGTGGCGTATGATTTTAATATGCCACGCCAACCCATTAATCCTAACTAAATCCATGATATGAGCCTAACTGGTCCTATTAAGCACATGACACTCGAGTTGTATTATTAGAACCCCCTACACGCTCCCAATTTAATATTATTTAGAAAATATAATTTATGGATTTATTTAATTATTTTAATATTTAGTAAATATATTTTTAATTAATATAAATTGGTTGTAGATTATTTATTGGAGGAAATATAAATTTTCTAGAATTTTGACGAGTGCCTATCTGTTTTTTAAATTTTTTTGCATTTATTATTGAATAAATAAAAGAAATAAAAGAAAAGAAAAATAAAATAGAAATAAAATCCATTAACCCTAAACCCAAATCCACTAACTTTAAACCCAAAACCCAATCCTAAACTAAAAATACCCCCTCCCACGTTCACAACAAACTCACCCCCCTCTCTTTCCTATATATATATATATATATATATGTGTGTGTGTGTGTGTGTGTGTGTGTGTTTGCATACTTATACACATTCATCTAACACAAACCCTAACTCAATCCCACGCCCCCACGCCTTCACCACCGTCGGAGCCGCGCCACCGCCCGCCGCCGTACCGCAGCCCGCAGCCGCACCGCCTCGCCGCAGCACCGCGGTTCCTCCCCCCCCCCCCGCACGTACAACAGCACAACTGCAGCCCCTACTTCACGCGGAGCCACCGTCCTCTTCGCTCGTTCGATTTGTGTTTCGTCTTTGCTGGTATGTTCATAACCTAACCCTCTTGGATTCTCTTCAAGTGGAACGAATTTAGGTACCCCATTTTGATCGAAAAATCGACCGAAAGTTGGTCGAAAAACTGTTCGAAAATAGTTCAGAATTTCAGTCCAAACCCCCATATTCATGTCTAATTTCCTACCAACTCGTTAATTATTTTCAAAATATAATTGAAGGGACTTCTTAATAATATAACCAAGATTTTTACTGTTCTTTTATTTTTATTAGTTTGCTATAATGGTAAAATTACTCTCGTTCCAAAATAACAAAAAATTTATTTTTAAAATACCCAAAATCTTGTGATACGGGGTACGTCCTACCAAACGAGGCAACCTTGTCATATGCAAATTATATCAAAAGGTGTGTAACCTAAACGCGGACGTGTGGACTTTCGCAGAACTTGATTTGGATGTGCGTGCACACCGAAGTCAACACGTATCCGCCAAAAAATACCGTATCGACCTTTTCGGATACTCATTGTAACTTTGTGTGTGCTTGTCATTTCGCAACGAAACTTACGCTATCGGATTCGCAGCATTACGCTGGTCCTGTAACCCAAGTTTGGTTCGATTCTGAGAACGTTGAAGAAATATTATTTTATGGGCCCCACGGTTCCACATGACGGACGATTTTGTTATCGGCTCATCGAAATCCAATTTTGGACATTACGTTGGATTTGTATCATCGTTCTGGACCCGTAGACACTAAGTTTGATGAATTTAGAGAACTTAGTCTCTGACATGTTTTACGGTGTAAAGTGGGCAACATGTGGACCCCACTTTGACCAAAAACTATTGCACATGTGTTCAAATTGGACTTATGGGTAGTCAATCCTAGCTATTTCAAGTATACTGAGAATATTGGTGATGTTTATTTCAGCATCCAGAGGTGTACGTACAGATTTTACTTTTCCATGAGCAGTTGACGGAGTTCAGAATCAAGACAAGTGTACCTTGCCAAACCTGCAGAGATCCTGTTATATTACTTGCTTGTGTTCTTTTATTATATATACTTCTGTGATGTATCATGTTCAACCTAGGACCGTGAGACGTTGCTTAGTGTCCGAACAAGATTCGGATGTCAACGCCGTACACGGAGTCGTGCAACGTCACTTAGAGAGTTGATTCCGTGATCCTATATTTTATGTTCTTGCTTTACCAAGTACGTAATATCGTAGGATGTCATGACCCGTACCCGGTGTAAGGGTACTAGTCGGAAACAACACCCAGCCTACGTCACAGAATCGGCAGTAGAACGCTGTCTAGATAATCTATCTAACAATATAATGAACCACCAATAATGATAGTATACTCAATTACAAAACTAAGATAGAAATGAGCACGAATCAGATAAAGAATAGAATAGTCACAATATAACTCATGAGTCTAAAATACATCAATGAGTCTGAAGAAATACAAAAATAAGCTGGAGACAAATCCAGTACAAAAGAATACTACGAGGCTACAACTCCAGGGTCAACTGTCTCAGTTGGGATAAGTCCCTCTTGAGCCAGGGTCTCAGAATCTAAACCCACAACATCCTGGGGTCCATAAAAGGTAGGGTACCACTCCTCAGTATCATCTGAAAAAATATATCCAGTCAGGAAAGGAGCAGAGTACATCTCTAACAGCAGTTCTAATTAATGATAAAAACTATGTAACAGTAAATAGCTGTGGATAAACAAGATGCATAATAGATATAAGAGATATATATACAATAAGGAAATATTGGAAATAAAGACAATAATGAACAATATGCCAATGAAACAATAATACTAATGACTAAGTGTGTGAGTACTAGCTTAACATGTGATCGGCTTGGGCAAGATGCAATGCGGCCTGGCTAATCATACGTGCGGTGCATGATCAACACTATTCAGTAATCTATACTTTATTCAATAGGGATATTGATCACATATCTATACTAATACTTCCCACCCCCGACTGGTATAATAGATCCAACAACGGTATGCTATGGCACGAGATTCCCCAAGAAGAGAGCGACTCCTCCCGAAAATCGGTGTCTGTACATGTACAAGATAACCAATGAAATAATACTTGCACCATATACACCATATACCAAGGAATAACATCTCATGACGAGATCCGGATATACCAATCCGTGTAACCATAGTGTCAAGAGAACATGGATATCTACACTAGGTACAGTGAACATAGAGGATATCATAAATGAGAAACTGTCAGAGAATATACTCGCCTGAAGTCCAATGAACAGTCTCACAGATGTCTGACTCGGTGCCTCGAAGACTTAGATATGGAATACAACATCAATACAAGGTCCCAAAAAGAGAACAAGTTAAACTAGTCAACTTCTAGGTCAATAAGTCAATTCTAAGTCAAAAGTCAACTATGGTCAACTCTAAAGTCAACTAAAGTCAACTATGGTCAACTATGGTCAACCCAAGGTCAACTATCTATTTCTAGGTTGCACAAGTCTAGCACCAAAATCTTGGATCAAAATACTAAAATCTAAGTCCTAGGAACCATACTCTAAAATATTAGGATACCGTATCTTCGGATACGTGAACCCAAGGTAAACCTCACAATAGATATATATTAATAATAATGTATAATAATATAGAATATTAAATTTACAACAATTAGGAACTATGGTTTTGAACCAACTTGGTACCCACACAAAGCAATGCTCAAGATACATAGATATATTATTTACCCTTATACATAATATATTATATATAAACTAATATATTATACAATTAAAATTATAACAATACTAGTATTATACCTCACAATAAATACATATATATATATATAAATATCATATATAAAATATAAACTAAAACTGCCTAACTGTCACTGAAAACAGTGTGTTAAAACACTGATTTTCAATAAACAGACCCTTTAGTGACAGTTCCAACTGTCACTGCAAACGTTGTCGCCAAAACTGCTGTATAAAAGGACCACTGTCACTTAATTGGTGACAGTTAACAACTGTCACAGAAAACCGTCGCCACTGTTATTCAAAATCCCGCCCGCAACATTAATGACAGAACTGTCATTAAATGTCTAAAACTGCTACAGCGGCTGCTGCTGCTGTTTAATGACAGTATCTGTCATTAATGCAGCCGTCGCCTAAAAGTAATAATATATATAAATATATATATATATATTAATATATAAATATATAAATATATGAATCAATATATATATATATATAAAACAAATAAATAAATATATACTTATATATACATATCCATCTCCTTAACAATGGGCTTTCTAAATGGGCCAAGTCTAACTAATTAATTCATGTTGGTCCATGGGTCCAAACTAAACTAGTTGGGTCCACTAATATAAGTCCAAAATAATTAAATAACATCTAACAACAATTAAATAATACAACAAATAATTATTTACCATGCACAATATTTAATTAAATAGAAAAAGACTAAAATATCCTTTCCTAGAAAATGTGGTAGTGACAAGTCTACCCTCCTTAAAAAAAATTCGTCCTCGAAATTTAAAGATGAAAACTACCCCCAGAAAATTACAGAACAGAACTAAAGAATCACAACTAACTAATGAACATAACATAACTAGAAAATAACATACCTCAAGGTACAAACAAATATGGATAACGCTCTCGCATTTCATCCTCTCTCTCCCAGGTAGACTCCCCCGGAGAGTGATGCCTCCATGCGACGCGCACCAAAGGAATAGTCTGGTTCCTCAGCACCTTCTCTCTCCGATCCAGAATCTCAACTGACTGCTCTGGATAGCTAAGAGTAGGGCCCATCTCTATCTCCGAGTGATCCAATATATGACTAGGATCTGCCACGTATCGTCTCAACTGTGACACATGAAACACATTGTGCACTCCCTCCAATGCAGGTGGCAAGTCTAGTCTATAAGCAACTGCACCGACCCTCTCTAGAATAGTGAAAGGTCCGATGAATCGTGGACTAAGCTTTCCGCCTCCACCGAAGCGAATCGTACCTCGTGTCGGAGAAATCCTCATAAACACCAAACTACCCACCTATAACAAAATACCATCTTAAGAACTTAATCTATAACAACAAGAACAAGCACAAACAAAATCTAAACTATACCTCGAACTCCAAAGGTCTCCGATGGCTATCGGCCCAATGCCGCTGTCTGTCCTGCGCCACTCGAAGTCTGTCTCTGATCAACTGAACCTTCTCTGTTGCATCCACAACCATCTCTGGCCCAAGCAAAACTCTCTCTCCAACATCGTCCCAAGACAAAGGAGTACGACACCTCCGACCATATAGAGCTTCAAAAGGTGACATCTCTAGACTGGCCTGATAACTGTTGTTGTAAGCAAACTCTACCAAATGGAGATGGTCCTCCCAAGAACCCCCAAAATCTAGTACACAAGTGCACAACATATCCTCGAGAGTCTGGATAGTCCTCTCAGACTGCCCATCTGTCTGGGGATAATATGCAGTACTGAACTTGAGCTGAGTGCCCAAACTCTCCTGCAAACTCCTCCAGAAATGAGAAGTGAAACGACTATCTCGATCTGAGACTATGCTGACGGGAACTCCATATATCCTAACGATCTGCCTCACATACATCTCTGCCAGCTTCTCCGTAGACAAACCCACCTTGAAAGGCAAAAAGTGGGCCGACTTGGTCAACCTATCAACAATGACCCAAATAGCGTCTTTCCCTCCTGGAGATCGTGGAAGTCCGGACACAAAATCCATAGTAATGTGTTCCCACTTCCACTCAGGAATGGGTAATGGCTGAAGTAAACCTCCTGGCCTCTGCCTCTCGGCTTTCACCTGCTGGCACACTAAGCATCTGGATACAAACTGTGCCACTTCCCTCTTCATGCCATACCACCACACACTCTCTCGCATATCCCGATACATCTTGTTAGCACCTGGATGTATGGAATACTGAGAGCGATGCGCTTCATGCAATACCTCCTCTCGCAACTCCCCACTAGGCACACACAATCTAACTCCATGCCTCAAGGATCCATCCTCTGCAATAATAAAATCATCCTCCAATCCTGCTCTCACCTGAGCTCTGATACTCCTTAGAGATACATCATCATACTGTGCTGCCTTGATCATGTCCATCAAATCTGAGTGTATCTGCATTCCCCATATCTGCATAGCACACCCAGGAACAATCACCTCAATGCCCAAGCTCTCCAAGTCCTCCAACAAATATCGATCCTGCGTCAAGAACATAGCTACTGGATACCTGCTCAAAGCATCGGCAACTACATTTGCTTTCCCATGATGATATTGCAAAGAGATATCAAAATCCTTCATCAATTCCAACCACCGACGCTGCCTCATGTTCAACTCCTTCTGCGTGAAAACGTACTTCAAGCTTTTGTGGTCTGTGAAGATCTCCACACGCTCTCCGTACAAATAATATTTCCACAACTTCAGGGCGAAAATGACGGCTGCCAATTCCAAATCATGGGTAGGATAGTTCTTTTCATGATGACGCAATTGCCTGGATGCATAGGTAATCACTTTTCCATGCTGCTGAAGAACACAACCCAAACCCTTCCCCGATGCATCACTATAAATAGTGAAACCTCCTGACCCTGATGGCAACGTCAAAATAGGAGCAGACGTCAACCTCTTCTTCAATTCCTCAAAAGCAACCTGGCAATCCTCCGTCCAAACAAACTCCACATCCTTCCTCGTGAGTCTGGTCATCGGCTGGGCAATCCTCGAAAAATCTTGTACAAACTTACTGTAGTAGCCTGCCAATCCCAAGAAACTCCTGATCTCTGCTACTGAACTCGGAGTCTTCCAAGATTCCACTACTGAAATCTTCTTCGGATCCACTGAAATACCATCACCAGTCACAACATGCCCCAAGAACTCCACCTTGTCTAAGAAAAACTCACACTTGGACAACTTCCCATACAGCTTCTCCTTCCTCAGCACATCCAACACAATCCTCAAATGCTCCTCATGCTCCTCCGGTGTCCTCGAGTATATGAGTATGTCGTCGATGA
The DNA here is from genome assembly GCA_036927795.1 of Iris macrosiphon. Taxonomy (NCBI): domain Eukaryota; kingdom Viridiplantae; phylum Streptophyta; class Magnoliopsida; order Asparagales; family Iridaceae; genus Iris; species Iris macrosiphon. The sequence continues at coordinate 145,805,090 of JAYESA010000003.1, read as the reverse complement.
ACACCACCACGAACTTGTCAAGGTACTGGTGGAACACCTTGTTCATCAAGTTCATAAATACCGCCGGTGCATTAGTCAAACCAAACGGCATCACCATAAACTCGTACTGACCATACCGAGTTCTAAAAGCAGTCTTCGGTATGTCCTCCGGCTTCACCTTCACCTGATGGTAGCCTGATCTCAAATCTATCTTAGAAAATACCTTGGCACCTCCCAATTGATCAAACAGATCATCAATCCGTGGCAAAGGATACTTATTCTTGATAGTGAGATTATTCAAAGCCCTGTAATCAATGCACATGCGCACCGATCCATCCTTCTTCGGTACAAACAATACCGGGGCTCCCCATGGTGAAGAACTCGATCTGATAAACCCCTTATCCTGCAATTCGTCCACCTGCTTCTTCAACTCGACCAGCTCGCTGTTGTTTACTTTATAGATATACTGCAAAATTGGTTCTGCACCTGGCACCAAGTCTATAGAAAATTCAACATCTTGATCTGGCGACAATCCTGGCAATTCCTCAGGAAACACATCCAAGAATTCTGCTATCAATGGATGCGACAACTCCTTGTCTTCCACCATAGCTCCACAAATAATGTCTTCGCCTTGCTCTGAGCTCCTCTAGCAAACTCGAACTCTGGCTCTCCTGGCGGACCAAACAAAACTCTACCTCCTCTACAATCTATGCTAGCACGGTGCCTACTCAATCAATCCATCCCGAGTACAATATCGTAGCTTGGAAGTGGCATTATAAGTAGACACGCACTCAACTCCCGGTCTCCCAAAGTAACTCTCCGATCCTTGCAAATATCATTAACCAGGATAATGCCTCCCCCGGTCATGATCTTGCAAGTCCTAAGCAAAGACTCAGCTACCAAACCATACTTTAGAGCAAAAGAAACAGATACAAAATTATGGGAAGCACCACTATCAAACAAAGCTAAAGCTGGAATGGAATCAAGAAGAATAGAACCTGCGATGACATCTCCGGTGGGTTCCTCCTCTTCGACGGTCATAGCAAACGCTCGTCCCTACCGAGCACCTCCCTGCTGTTGATGCTGGACAAAACGCTGCTGCTGTGTCGGAAGCGGTCCCCTCGGCTGTGCTGCAGGTGGTCTCGTCTGTGCCCTCAGAGCTGGAGCTGCTCCCTGAACTGCACGACTAGGACACTCCCTTGATTGATGCCCTTCAGTACCACAATACAAACAAACTCCTAGCCTCCTCCTACAAACTTTCCAGATGTGGCCGGGCTTCTTGCAGAAGTTGCATGGAGCTTGCTGTAACTGTCTCTGCTGCTGAGATACCTGGTGAAAAGGCGCTCTAGCTGGAGTCTGGTTCTGCTGTGGCTGCTGGAAAGGTCTGGACTGGAAATGAGGACGTTTGGCAGATACTACACTGTCGTTGGCCCCCAGAAAAGAATCACGGTCTCTCTTGGTCTTCAAACCCAGATCCCGCTCAACCTTGCGTGCCTCCGCAAGTATCTTCGAGTATGTCTCATAAAAAGACGGAATGAGAATCTTCACTTCCTAGTTTAGACCCTCACGAAAATGAATAGCTCGAACCTCCGGCTCCCTCACCAGATACTCTGCAAATCGGCTCAACCTACCGAACTCCGCAGCGTACTCCTCTACAGACATGCTCCCCTGAATGAGACTCTCAAATTGTCTCCCCAAGTCAAGCCGGTCTATCTGGGCGAAAAACTTCTTCTTGAAAAGGTCCTTAATACCTCCCAATATTGTTCTACGTCAACTAGAACCGGCTCATTCCTGAACCAAGTGCGAGCGACGTTGAACAGTTAAAGTCATACCGCCTCAACCTTCAGATCTTCAGAAAGATTGGACACCCTCATAAGACGCTTAATGTCCTCGAGCCAATCATCAGCATAGACGATGCCCTCCGTCCCTTTGAAAACCCTAGGCTCCAGTTTCTTGAAGTCCTGAATGTTGCCTGGCCAAAGCTGAGCAACCTGAGGAACAACCTGCTGCTGGACCGGAACTCCTCTCTCAACTACAGCACGAGCAAGCTGATGAGCACTCTCGATGCCCTGCCGTAGAACGTCGGTATGCCTCTGATGTGCCTCTGACTGAGCCCTCTGTGCCTCGAGCATCTCACGAAACAGTATAAACATCTGTGACGCCTTTGCTGGCACAGGATGTGGAGGTGGAAGCCCCTCAGATACAGCTGGCACAGTCCTCTGAGTAGGTGATGGACCTCCGAAAGCAGTTGACACTCCAATCACCAGAGAAGTGACTGGTGCAGGCCCTCGGGATGTCGAAGACCTCTCAGAAGCTGCTCTCCCCTGCTGTGATCTAGTCTTAGGCGGCATCCTGAGACAAAGCGAAAGAAAGAATCAATATGGCACAAGATATAAGACATTAAGGAAAGGACAAGTTTAAGGGATCAAGTATCAATATCAAAGGAGAATAGTTGAATCAAAAAGAATTTTTCTAGATGTGATTGAGTATCTCAGCCTATTCCCTATATCCTATTGCAGGCTCGCAGTAGTACAACTAAGTTGTCGCACTACCACGACATCACATACTTTGTGAAGCTTGACCTGCATGGGCCACCACAAAAAACGTATCACGACCCGCACCCGGTGTAAGGGTACTAGTCGGAAACAACGCCCAGCCTACACCGCAGAATCGGCGGTAGAACGCTGTCTAGATAATCTATCTAACAATATAATGAACCACCAATAATGATAGTATACTCAATCACAGAACTAAGATAGAAATGAGCACGAATCAGATAAAGAATAGAATATTTACAATACAACTCATGAGTCTAAAATACATTAATGAGTCTGAAGAAATACAGAAATAAGCTGGAGACAAATCCATTACAAAAGAATACTACGAGGCTACAACTCCAGGGTCAACTGTCTCAGTTGGGATAAGTCCCTCTTTAGCCAGGGTCTCAGAATCTAAACCCACAACATCCTGGGGTCCATAAAAGGTAGGGTACCACTCCTCAGTATCATCTGGAAAAATATATCCAGTTAGGAAAGGAGTAGAGTACATCTCTAACAGCAGTTCTAATTAATGATAAAAATTATGTAACAGTAAATAGCTGTGGATAAACAAGATGCACAATAGATATAAGAGATATATATACAATAAGAAAATACTGGAAATAAAGACAATAATAAACAATATGCCAATGAAACAATAATACTAATGACTAAGTGTGTGAGTACTAGCTTAACATGTGATCGGCTTGGGCAAGATGCAATGCGGCCTGGCTAATCATACGTGCGGTGCATGATCAACACTATTCAGTAATCCGTACTTTATTCAATAGGGATATTGATCACATATCTATACTAATACTCCCTACCCCCGACTGGTATAATAGATCCAACCACGATATGCTATGGCACTAGATTCCCCAAGAAGAGAGCGACTCATCCCGAAAATCGGTGTCTGTACATGTACAAGATAACCAATGAAACAATACTTGCACCATATACACCATATACCAAGGAATAACATCTTATGACGAGATCTGGATATACCAATCCGTGTAACCATAGTGTCAAGAGAACATGGATATCTACACTAGATACAGTGAACATAGAGGATATCATAAATGAGAAACTATCAGAGAATGTACTCGCCCGAAGTCCAATGAACAGTCTCACAGATGTCTGACTAGGTGCCTCGAAGACCTAGATATGGAATACAATATCAATACAAGGTCCCGAAAAGAGAACAAGTTAAACAAGTCAACTTCTAGGTCAATAAGTCAATTCTAAGTTAAAAGTCAACTATGGTCAACTCTAAAGTCAACTATGATCAACTATGGTCAACCCAAGGTCAACTATCTATTTCTAGGTTGCACAAGTCTAGCACCAAAATCTTGGATCAAAATACTAAAATCTAAGTCCTAGGAACCATACTCTAAAATATTAGGATACCGTATCTTCGGATACGTGAACCCAAGGTAAACCTCACAATAGATATATATTAATAATAATGTATAATAATATAGAATATTAAATTTACAACAATTAGGAACCATGGTTTTGAACCAACTTGGTACCCACACAAAGCAATGCTCAAGATACATAGATATATTATTTACCCTTATACATAATATATTATATATAAACTAATATATTATACAATTAAAATTATAACAATACTAGTATTATACCTCACAATAAATACATATATATATATATATATATATATATATATATATATATATATATATATATATATATATATATATATATATATATATATATATACATATATATATATATATATATATATATATATATATATATATATATATATATATATATATATATATATATATATATACATATATATAAATATCATATATAAAATATAAACTAAAACTGCCTAACTGTCACTGAAAACAGTGTGCTAAAACACTGATTTTCAATAAACAGACCCTTTAGTGACAGTTCCAACTGTCACTGCAAACGCTGTCGCCAAAACCGCTGTATAAAAGGACCACTGTCACTTAATTGGTGACAGTTAACAACTGTCACAGAAAACCGTCGCCACTGTTATTCAAAATTCCGCCCGCAGCATTAATGACAGAACTGTCATTAAATGCCTAAAACTGCTACAGCGGCTGCTGCTGCTGTTTAATGACAGTATATGTCATTAATGCAGCCGTCGCCTAAAAGTAATAATATATATAAATATATATATATATATATATATATATATATATATATATATATTAATATATAAATATATAAATCAATATATATATATATAAAACAAATAAATAAATATATACTTATATATACATACTCCTATACATATAAATAAATATTAAAAGCTACAATACATATTCCATGTACTAATGTACATATTTTAACATGGCTAAATGCACACATAAAAATACATTCATTTATATACAATTAATTATATAATAATTATAATTAATATAATTACTCATTTAAACACATAAATATATTTTATAAAACATTTATATATAATTTATTTTATTAACATAAGTTGTAACATATATAAATGCATGTAAAAAAAGCTACATATATATTTATACATTATATTAGTACACATAAAAATACATAGATCTATGCTACAATAAATATCATAATAATTACACTAAAATAAATATATAACATCTATATATATTTACTAATTATAATTCAAGAATTAAAGTATAAATAATTAGATCTACACATAAACACACACAAATGGAGAGTATCACACCTTATCCCACTAGATCTAGGATACGCATGCGACACGAGTCCAACACGCAACCAATTGTACCCCGAAGGACACAAGCAAGTCACAAATATTATTTATGAACAAATCAAAGTGTCAAATGTAGATCTATGTGTCCGTGTCAAAATACGACATGTACAAAGTCCCGTGTCGGAGGAAAACCCCCAAAACGACACGTATCACCAAATTGTTGGGATATGACCTACACGTACCCAATTGTGGACACGACACTAGCCCCAAACACATAAGTACATGCCTAATTGATCTATAGGATCAATTGACACACACAACAAAATATAAATTCGGAATTCCCACAAAATTGACACAAAAAGCACCATAACTTTCTCCATGGGTCTCTTATGAACACAAAACCAAGTCCTATGGGTAGTACATACATATGGGTTGATTTTACATGATTAAATCTCAGATTTAGAAGCTATTTTAAGGAGAAATAACTGAATTATACCTATTGGAAGATGGATTTCCAATGAAAACCTCCAATTGAGATGAAATTGCTTCCAAATTGTAGATCCTTGCTCCTCTTTGTAGATCCTTGCTTCCTCCTTCTAGATCCTTGCTTCTCAACTTTCTAATGGTGAATTGGGAAGGAATTAGAATGAATTTGGTAGGAAAATGGAATGAGAACGAAAGGAATTTGGTAGTGGAAAATTCTAGATCTAGATTTGAAATAAAAATGAGAGGAGAGAGAAATTTCTCCCCTCTTTTAATAGGCCGGCCCCTACCCCTTCCTCAAGCAATTATGAAATGTCCAATGTACCCCTTGGGGCCTCTCATGAAGAAATAACTAAGGAAGGAAGCTTCTAGTCTAATGATTTAATTAATTTAATCCATCTCCTTAACAATGGGCTTTCTAAATGGGCCAAGTCTAACTAATTAATTCATGTTGGTCCATGGGTCCAAACTAAACTAGTTGGGTCCACTAATATAAGTCCAAAATAATTAAATAACATCTAACAATAATTAAATAATACAACAAATAATTATTTACCATGCACAATATTTAATTAAATAGAAAAAGACTAAAATATCCTTTCCTAGAAAATGTGGTAGTGACAAGTCTACCCTCCTTAAAAAAAATTCGTCCTCGAAATTTAAAGATGAAAACTACCCCAGAAAATCACAGAACAGAACTAAAGAATCACAACTAACTAATGAACATAACATAACTAGAAAATAACATACCTCAAGGTACAAACAAATATGGATAACGCTCTCGTATTTCATCCTCTCTCTCCCAGGTAGACTCCCCCGGAGAGTGATGCCTCCTTGCGACGTGCACCAAAGGAATAGTCTGGTTCCTCAGCACCTTCTCTCTCCGATCCAGAATCTCAACTGGCTGCTCTGGATAGCTAAGAGTAGGGCCCATCTCTATCTCCGAGTGATCCAATACATGACTAGGATCTGCCACGTATCGTCTCAACTGCAACACATGAAACACATTGTGCACTCCCTCCAATGCAGGTGGCAAGTCTAGTCTATAAGCAACTGCACCGACCCTCTCTAGAATAGTAAAAGGTCCGATGAATCGCGGACTAAGCTTTCCGCCTCCACCGAAGCGAATCGTGCCTCGTGTCGGAGAAATCCTCAGAAACACCAAACTACCCACCTATAACAAAACACCATCTTAAGAACTTAATCTATAACAACAAGAACAAGCACAAACAAAATCTAAACTATACCTCGAACTCCAAAGGTCTCCGATGGCTATCGGCCCAATGCCGCTGTCTGTCCTGCGCCACTCGAAGTCTGTCTCTAATCAACTGAACCTTCTCTGTTGTATCCACAACCATCTCTGGCCCAAGTCCTATGGGTAGTACATACATATGGGTTAATTTTACATGATTAAATCTCAGATTTAGAAGCTATTTTAAGGGAAAAAACTGAATTATACCTATTGGGAGATGGATTCCCAGTGAAACCTCCAATTGAGATGAAATTACTTTCAAATTGTAGATCCTTGCTCCTCTTTGTAGATCCTTGCTTCCTCCTTCTAGATCCTTGCTTCTCAACTTTCTAATGGTGAATTAGGAAGGAATTGGAATGAATTTGGTAGGGAAATGGAATGAGAATGAAAGGAATTTGGTAGTGGGAAATTCTAGATCTAGATTTAAAATGAAAATAAGAGGAGAGAGAAATTCCCCCCCTCTTTTAATAGGCCGGCCCCTATGTAACACCCCGTTCCGCTCAAGCGGACTGCCATTTCAAAAACGGCAATCGTGTAGCTGTCCCGACCCGCTTTGCCTCAAAGAGAATGCAAAGGATATCCAGACTTGTCCCTATAGGAATTCAGCTTAGGCTTTCAGAGGCTCGCTCAGACGTATCGCTCTACCGAGGCGAATCATCGCTAAGGTGGGTGGCTACGGTGAACTTGTCTTTGCTTAGCCAGCACACATAAAATCTGAAATATTTCATGCTAGTCGCTAGGTGAATCACCCCTTGCATGCTAATAAATCCAACGCACCTAGCTAAGGGAATAATCCCAACTTGTATTGCTTGCTAGAACATGGAAATTAAAATACTGCTTATATTCAGACCCTCGCATGCCAAGTCCCTTAACGATCTAACTCTCGGCTTACCTTCGGGTCCGAGCAACGTGCCTGCTTATGTTCCTTAGAAACGCATGCTTGTCTGCTTGTATGTTACCGTATTTTCATCCAAATCCTGGGAGACTACTACGTAGTCGTTCCGTGCCTGACTGAACCTGCAAGTATCCGGGACCGTTAGGTCACCCAAGGCATCCCCGAACCAGAGGAATGCATCAAGACCAGTAATCACTGTACAGAATCATGATTCAAGCATCTCCTGTAATCGTGCACTACTGTACTACTGTTCTACTATACCACTGTACTCCTGTTCTACAGTACTCGAGTATCACGTGAAATTGGATTGACCCTGACCTGCATGTCGCGGACCACTCGAAAATGAGGCATAGTTCCACGGACGGTCTCCGGGGCACTGGGGCCGCTCCGATCCGGATGGAACTCCACTGTTTCAGCCAACTGTACTGGACGAGATAGTGTGCAGCGCCTACCGTTCTTTCTCTGCATACCATCCGCTCCATGGCTGAACTCTACTGTATAGTCTACTGTACTAAACGAGATGGCTTGTAGCACCACTGTACTTTCGTTGCAAATCATTCTCGTTTAAGACTAGTGTCCTTAATGGCTATGCCAGCGACTCATGTTCATATAGATAAGTCATCCTCGCTTAGCGGCTATCCGCGTGCGAGTCACTACATCGCATCATTGTACAACTGAACACCTGAACGATCATGTTATAAAACGACCCTCGTGTTTGCATATGCTATGCCTCCTGAATGTTATACTTGCTCCTGCTTGAATTAACAATGTTTGCCTCATTGTTTTCCTTGGACAGGGAAGGAGATGGTAAGTTGGTAAGTCTCGCCGTGTTTTCTCTCATGTTGCACGGCGCACTGTCCGACACGTTAGACTATTCAATATTTGCATAAAACTGATCCTAAGGCAACTAGAAAGACAACTTAATAGTTGTGCACGGAACCTGTATTACGTGTTTGGATTTGTCGAGCGGGCGAGTAGCTTCCCCACCAGTGCATTCAATGTACTGATAATCCACCAGTTTGCTTGCAGGGTGCGGGAGAACCTCGTGCGGTGCGGATACCTCCAACGTGCGTGCTAAGGCCAGGAGTTCCCTCTGAAGCCTTACAACGGTGCGTCCGGAACTGAAGCACATATACAAGACATAATGTTGGAATATAGCCCGAACTCGTCTGTACAATCATTCCACAATTGTAGCCACTTGGCACACTTTTTCTGTTTCAGAGAGAGAGGCTTGAGCGACTTGTAATCTCGGCTATACGTCCCCTGTAACACATGTTCATATCAATAAAAGAGTTGCTTTACTTCAACTTACGTTTCAATGCTTCCGCTATATTTGTCGACTCAGTGAACCTGTTACCAAATCGCTATACGTTTATGACTCCGCTGCACTCGGACAATCTGTGCGACTCTGTGGCTTAGAACTCTTACCGCCAGCCAATGAATCACGGCCTTGCACGGGCGCGGTTCACGCTCGTGCGGCATCACGCCCAGATGGGTCAAAGCGATCGTTCCGCGGGAGCGCTGGCGAGGGTGATTCCCGCCTATCGGGAACGGCCGAAATAGCCTGCGGGAGATCGGGGCGTGACACCCTACCCCTTCCTCAAGCAATTATGAAATGTCCAATGTACCCCTTGGGGCCTCTCATGAAGAAATAATTAAGGAAGAAAGCTTCTAGTCTAATAATTTAATTAATTTAATCCATCTTCTTAACAATGGACTTTCTAAATGGGCCAAGTCTAACTAATTAATTCATGTTGGTCCATGGGTCCAAACTAAACTAGTTGGGTCCACTAATATAAGTCCAAAATAATTAAATAACATCTAACAATAATTAAATAATACAACAAATAATTATTTACCATGCACAATATTTAATTAAATAGAAAAAGACTAAAATACCCTTTTCTAGAAAATGTGGTAGTGACATAGGACACTTGACACTATTTTATGTGACAGAATCTTTTCTGAGATATTTATGGTAATTCTGTATAGGCTTACAAGATTCATGACATGATACTTGCATATTACATGGATATTACTATGACTCGTTGTACTAACTAGAGGTCATGATCTTGCGTGTTATGGACATGAGACGTCATGGACATGAGACATGAGGTTAAATTGGGTGGGGAGAGACACACAGGCTACAGGCTGATTATATATATATATATATTTATTATTACGGTATTTTAGCCTCTGTTCCAGAGCTTGGCCCATTACTTGATATTCCTGCTACCGGCTCCCCGACACAGAGCTCGTAGTGGTTTCAGCCTGAGTACTAGTGATGCTCTCATTTGCATTTTACTTAGCTGGTTATATAGCTTGTCCTGAGGATCTATTTATATTTACTTGCTGTATTTTATTTGGCTTGAGTATTTATTGTACCTTGCTATGTCCCCTGAGGACTTGGATCCGGATTATGTCCCCAGATGTAGACGAGGAGAGCTATCCCGAGGTGTACGGGACATGTGCTACTATTGGAGATGTACATATTACAGAGGACGAGGTTGTTCCAGAGGACTTTCCTTGAGCACACAGTATTCTTACCATTTATTATTTATGCTTAGTGTTCTTGGATATTTGATCTTGTAGTAACTTTTAGATATTGTACTTGGATTTATTTTTCTTTCCATTTTGATGACGGATTATTTTCTGTGACATTATTTATATTGCATTGATTGGACAGATTATTTTATATTATAGTGACTGGACTTGTCTTTTTGTGATTTCGTTAATTATTGTGGATAAGATTAGATATATAAACAGTGACAGGTATTCGTAGACCATTTTTATGTATTACAGCTTAAGTGCACTCTAACGGGTCCATTACATTGGGTTTGTCCATTAGAGTTGTGCTGCTGGCCATTGTCATATGGCTAGTCCCTCGATATTTTGAGACTGGAGCGTGACACATATGGGTGCCATGTGGGGGTATTTTATTAGGATGAAGAATGACTAACTCCTTAATGAAAGCATTTATGTTTTTTGTCATTCTTTTGAAATTTATTCCATAGGAGCTAAGTCCCAAAGGGGCTTAGCGACTCGGACTCGGGCTCAATGGTAAAAAGTGGCACTTTGTTGGCCCACTTTGTACTTAGCACGTCAACATCGGCGCTTGGCCCTTATGCGTATTTGATGCGCTCGGTTATGCGGCGACCGCATGAGCTAGCCGCATGAGCAGTACGCATGAGCCGGCCGCATGAGCGGTACGCATAAGCTGGATGCATGAGCGGGCCGTATGAGCGGGCCGTATGAGCTGGACGCATGAGCGGGCTGCATGAGCGATCGTATGGGCTATTGCTTGCGTTGCTGCTTGCGCGGCCGCATGCCCTACGGCATGAGCGGTCGCATGAGTAATTTCTTGTAGAGCCGCATAAGCGGTTGTATGCGGGTCTCGTCATGCCCAAGTCCTAAAATACCAATGGACTAGCCATGTGGCAATAGCCAGCAACACAACTCCAATGGGCAAACCCAATTTAATGGACCCGTTAGAGTACACTTAAGCTGTAATACATATAAAATGGTCTACAAATACCTGTCACAGTCTATATATCTAATCTCATCCACAATAAGTAACAAAATCACAAAGAGATAAGTCCAGTCATAATAATATAAAATGATCTGTCCAACCAAAGTAATATAAATAATGTCACGGGGAGCAAACCGTCATCAAAATGGAAAGAAAGATAACTCCAAGTACAATATCCAGAAGTCACTACAAGATCAAATATCTAAGAACACTAAGCATAAATAATGAATGGTAAGAATACTGTGTGCTCAAGAGAAGTCCTCCGTAACGACCTCGTCCTCTGCAACCTGTATGTCTCCAATAGTAGCACCTGCCCCGTAAACCTCGGGATAACTCTCCACATCTACACCTGGGGACATAATCCGGATCCAGGTCCTCAGGGGACATAGCAAGGTACAATAAACACTCAAGCCAAAATAAAATACAGTAAGTAAGAACAGATCCTCAGGGCAAGCTATGTAACCAGCTAAATAAAATACAAATGAGAGCATTACTAGTACTCAGGCTGAGACCACTACAGGCTCTGTGTCGGGGAGACCATAGCAGCAACTAGTATCTCGTAGGGCCAGTAATGTGCCAAGCTCTGGTATAGAGACTAAAGCACCTCTAGTAACATAGTATATATATAACATAATCAGCCTGTAGCATGTGTGAATCTCCCCACCCAACGTAACCTCACGTATCATGTCCATAACGTCTTATGTCCATAACAAGCAAGATCACGACCTCTAGCTAGTACAACGAGTCATAATAATATCTATAAAATATGCAAGTCTCATATCACGAATCATGTAAGCCTATACATAATTACCATGAATAACTAAAGAAAGATTCTGTCACATAAAATAGTGTCAAGTGTCCTACAGTATGGCGTACTTGGTAAATCAAACACGTAAAAATATGATCGTGGAATCAACTCTCTAAGTGACGTTACACGACTCTGCATACGACGTCGACACCTGAATCTTATTTCTGACGGTAAGCAACATCTCACAGTCATAGGTTGAGTAGGCACATTACAAGAATATATGTATAAACAAAAAGAAGCACAAGCAGATAATATAACAAGATCTATTGCAAGTTTGACAAGGTACACTTGTCTGGGTTCTGAACTCAGTCAACTTCTCCTGAAAAAGTAGAATCTGCATGTACTCCTCCTGATGCTGAAATAAACATCACCAATATTCTCAGAATAGTTGAAATAGCTAGGTTTTACTACCTATAAGTCCAATTTGGACACAGGGACAAAATTGACAGTTTTGGGTCAAAGCGGAGTCCATATGTGACCTATTTCGAACCAAAAATTGTGCCAAAGATAAAGTTCTCCAAATTTATCAAACTTAGTATCTACGAGTCCATAACGGTGATACAAACCCAAAGAAACTTTCAGAACTGAATTTCGATGAGCCGATCACTAAATCATCCGTCAAGTGGAACCGTAGGGCCAACGAAACGGTAATTCATCAACGTTCTAAGATTCGAACCAAACTTGGGTCACAAGACCAGCGTAATGCTGTGAATCCAATAGCAAAAGTTTCGTTGCGAATCAAAAACTGCACACAAAGTTATGATGAGGTGTCAGAACAGGCCGATACGACACTTTTCGACTGATACGCGTTGATTCCGACGTGCACACACGTCCAAATCAAGTTTCGTGAAAGCTCACACATCCACATTTATGTTACGCTCCTTTTGGTACAATTTGCAAGTGATGAAGTGGCCTCGTTTGGCGGGACATACCCCGTATTGCGAGATTTTGGGTTCTTTAAAAACAAGTTTTTGGTCATTTTGGAACCAGAATAATTTAACCATTAAAACAAACTAATAAAAACTAAAAGATCAGTAAAATTTTTGGTTATATTGTGAAGAATTCATTTCATTTATATTTTTAAAATAATTAACGAGTTGGTAGAAAATTGGACAAGAACAGGGATACTTGGACTGAATTTTTGAACTGTTGTCAAACAATTTTTCGGCCAACTTTCGGTCGATTTTTCGATCAAACCCGGGTGCCTAAATTTGTTCCACTTAAAGGAAAACCTAGGTGGTTAGGTTGTGAACATACCAGCGAAGACGGAACATAAAACGGACGAGCGAGGATGGCGGAAGCTTCGTGCGAAGGGGGAGTACGGCTGCTGCTGCTGTGCGCGCGGCGACGCTGCTAGCGGTTGCCGTGGGTGGTCGGGGTCCGTCGTTGGTGATGGTGGAGGTGGTGGTATGGTTTAGGGTTAAGGTATATATATATATATATATATATATATATATATATATATATATATATATATATATATATATATATATATAACGTGGGTGGGGAGAAGCTTACACGGGTTGGGTTGGGTTAGGTTAGCGGGTATGGGTATGGGTTTGGGTTTGGGTTTTATTTTATTTATTTATTTATTTATTTACTTATTTTTCTTTCTTTCTTTATTTTCTTTTCCTTTTGTTTTTCTTTTATATTTATATGTAGAAAATTCTCAAAAAATAGTTAGATACTTGAAAAAGATTCTAGAAATTTATATTTTCTCCAACAAATAATTTATAACCAAATTTATATCAATTAAAAAGGTATTTACTAAATATTAATGAATATTTAATTACTTAAATAAAGCTATAAATTTTATTTTCTACTTAATATTATATTGGGAGCATGCAGGGGTTCGAATAACGCAACTCGAGTGTCATGTGCGGAATAAGACCAGTTAGGCTCATAGCATCGATTTAGTTGGAAGCAATGGGTTGGGATGGCATGTTAAAATCGTACGCCACGACAAAATCGGTTAATTAATCATCGTTTTCCCGTAATTGTGTCGCAAAAGTAGTGCGACCAAAACAAGGCATGGAATTATGAATTAGTGAGTGACAGTCACGGCAGGAGCCTAATTTGACTCGTCTAAGTCGAGCATGCTAGGTTGGTTGGAAGGAAAAGGCTAGTGTTGCACTCAAGATCTTAAAACCATGGTGGTTGATTTCCAAAGTTAAATTAAATTATCGAATAAATATTAAAATAAATAAAATAATTATTAATTATCGAACTAACCCTATATAAAATTAGGGTATCAACCTACCTTAAAAGAATTGCGTCCTCACAATTAAGAAAAATAAAACATAACCGGTCAGGAAAGGTTTGCTCCAGAAGAGATGACGTGGTTGTATGACATTAGTTGAAGTACGACACAAAGTATAAAGGACCATGAACAAGAAAAAATCGAGAGGAAGGGTGAGGGTTTTGTTCAAGCAGAACATGTAGGAAAGCAATAAAAAAATATTTTCAAGGCAATGATAGATGAGTAACTTAAGAGTAAAAGAGTCTGATTAGAACGAGAATCAACTACAGCTTCTGAAAACTTGGGTACCACTTACGTATTACTATCCTAGACTAACAAGTTCATGCTAACATATTACTAAGTATAGGCTAGGGGTAAAATTTCTATTCCTAGAAACCGTATTTATTTATTTTTTATTAATTATTAATTTAATTATAGTAATTAGTGGCTAATTAGGAGAAACAAATTTTTATTAATTTTTATTTTAGGTGTCCGTGCATTTGGGAGATTTATGGGACCATTAGGAATTTTTCGAATTTATTCCATGTAGGAGACCCCTTGAGCAGTTGCTAGCTTAATATTATTTATTAGTGTAATTCTAGATTTTTTTCTATGAGTATATACGTATATATAAATATATATATATACATATATATTTTAAAGGAATTTAGAAAAGAAAAGAAAAGAAAAGAAAAGAAAAACTATTAAAGAAAACTATTAAATACTAATACTATTACTATCTATTAATAATACTAATAAACCATTACCTACCAAACCACTTCTTCCTATCAACCCAAACAACTAGCAGCCACATCCGCCCATGCAAAATATGCAGCCGCTGCTTTCTTTTGCAATTCCCACAAGCCCACTTGACACCCGCCCCCCTTAGCAAATATGCAACGTGTGACCAACTCCCCCCCTTCTCTCCCTTATATATATATATATATATATATATATATATATTATTATTATTTCGACTAAAATCCTAACTCTAGATCATCCAAACTCTCCTCATTCCCATCTAGACCTAGAGAGCGCTATCACCGCAGCCGGAGAACCCCGCCAGGCCGTCCAAACCAATATCGACGACCGCGACCCGCGCACCCCGCGCACTGCAGATTTTTGCAGCGAGGTACCTGTGTTCCAGAGTTGTTTTCCGTCGCCTCGCTCAACCAAACGCCATCCCGTCTTTACCGGTATGCTCATCACTTAACCCTCTTCCATATCTGTGTGATAGTAGACCTCGAACAACGCATAACCATAGGCAAAAACAGTACCAAAGTTGGCAGAAATAGACCGAATTCTGGGATTGCAGAAAACTGCGGTGATCACCCATATTTCCGAGTTCGTATCTCCCACCACAGAGATCCAAATTCGATGATTCTTTTTGGTATACGTAGACCACTTGACCTAGTTTAATTTCTGTTAAATAACCCTAGATTATTAACTACTGTAGACAGAATTTAATTCTTTGGAAAACCCCGCGAACACACTTTTCCAGATTTTCAAAAGTTGTGAAAGGGAGCGCGCCCGGCCAAACGGGACCGCCCCGCCGTACACCAAGTGTATCAAACGGTGTGCGTAGCATAACCGGATACGTGAAAGTTTGCAGAAACTGATTCGGACTCGTGTGCTCGCCGAAATCAGTCCGTATCCGCGGACAAATCCCGTGTCGCAACTTTTGCGAAAGTCGCGCGCATTTTGTGCACGCTCGTCAGATTGCGATGAAACTTGTGCCACTGGACTCGTGGTAACGCACTGGTCCTGTGACCCAATTTTCACGCAATCCTGCGACAGTTGACCAAGTTGCCAATTGGCGGTCCCCACGGTTGACTTTTTGGGCGAAATTGTATTCGGCCCATCGGAATCCACATTTGGACATACCGTTGGGTTCATATTGACATCTAGAGTTTTTTTGACCTATAATTTGTCCCATTTAGAGACTGTTATTATTGGCACATTTTTTGGTGCAAGGTGGGCCACACGTGGATCCCACTTTTACCCGAAATTATCGTTTTGCCCCTGTGTCCAAATTGGACGAAAGGGAAGTGCTTTCTAGATATTTTTGTTTATTCTGGGAACGTTGGTAATGTTTATTTCAGCATTTGGGAACGTTTATTCTGAGGCCGTAGCTTTTGACTTTTGGTGAGGCCAGGCAAGATACCTTGCCAAATTGCTTACAGTATTTTGCATGCTTAGTATATTTCTGTATATTTATTGTATTTCTGTTTATTCATTGCATGTGTAGTTTCTTTCAGTCATTACTATATATTAGATATGTTGACACACACTTGACAATTAGTATCATAGAGGATAATCAGTAGGCGTATGGGCTTTAACCACTCTGGTAAACCGTAGTAACTAGCACGCACTATGGTGGTCGTGTCCGATGGTCGCTACCCCCGAGGTATGTCGATTGATGGAGTCATGAGGGTCGCTACCCCCGAGATATGTCGGCTGATGATGTCCACTGACGTGTGTGTGAGTTGTGAGGATTAGATTGAGTAGCCTACCCTTGCCCATACGTCGAAAAGTTGTCCTCATTTGCATTCATACAAATTGTCTTGTACAGCGTACTTATTTATTTTCAAATGTTATGCATGTTCACTGTATTCAAATTGGCTTACTTCTATGTATCTTGTTACATCCCTCTGAGGACCTGGTCCCTTGCCAGGCATAGACGACCAGGAGTATCCGCAGGAGTACGGGCCTGGACCTGACGCATTCCTTTCTGCCGAGGAGGTCTTACCTTTTGAGCATCTTTGATTACATCTAGCGATGGATTCTTTTAGCTGATACACTTCTGTCTTCACATTATTCTATATTAGAGATTTTATACTCCCCTCTCATTTTAGTTTTGGATATAGTCTTTGGTAGTGGATTTGTCTCCACCCGACTATTATTTGGATATTTTAGACTCCTTATTCTAGTTAGTATTTATTTTCTATGACTTGTGGTATGGATGAGATTAGCATATCCGTGACTTGTGACATTATATATATCACATGTGAGTTTATATTCATTCTACAGCGTACGTGTGTATAATGGTATCAATATATTGGAGTTGCCATATACATACGGCTGGCATGCTTACGTGTTTCTAGTCCTACGTATTTTGGGACTGGGACGTGACATTAGGAAATGGAACTAACATGCATATGCTAAAGTATTACTAGGAATATTCGTTACTATAGCTGGCTATGATAAAACTAAATCTTACCCATATCTGCTACTCCTCGAGTCTGTGCCTCCTCCACTGTCATCGCAAAAGCCTGTCCACGTCCCTGTGGTGGTGCCCTCTGTTGTTGCTAGGCCTGTTGGAAGAGTGATGCATGTGATGCCAAGGGTGGCCTCGGCTGATATCCTCCCGGTGCTGGTGGTCTGAATCCTCCATCTTCCGTATGTGATACTCCTGGTGCTGGATAAGCTGGTCGATATGGCTGCTGGACTAGCTTCGGTGCTCGTAAAGCGGGTCGATGAACTATCGGTGTTCCTGTCACGCCCCACTCCCAAAATACGTAGGACTAGGAATACGTAACATGCTAGTCGTATGTATACGAACTCCAATATATGGAAACCATATACACACGTACGCTGTACATGAATATCCAATCCACCAGTGGTAATATACTATCTCACCAAGTCACACGCAATCTATATCTCATCCACAGCACAAATAAATAAATAAATGGGAATAAAATCTGAATATCAAAGATGAGTATCAAAGTATGATAGTCGGATGGAAACAAATCGACTATACTAAACTACTAAAAGAGAGAACAGAATCAAACTCTAATATAAGATAAATGTCTAAAGGAAATAGCAACTAGAATCTCTAACAGCTGCAATGAATCAAAGATACTCCGAAGGTAAGACCTCCTCAGTCTGATAAGAAGCGTCAGGTCTAGGTCCGTACTCCTGTGGATACTCCTGCCCATCTATATCTGGAAAGGTACCATGTCCTCAGAGGGACGTAACAAGATACATATAAATATGCCAATAAAGTACTAAAAAAAACATCCAATGGGGTCACCTAACCGTCTAAGTGAATGCAGTTTGAGAACAACTTACCACCAAGTGGACTATCTGGCTAAAAATGGGATTAACATGACTCTCTCGGAGAATCAGGGGCTTACAAAGCATGTCGTCTTTTGAACGACAGAGGCCGCCTGATAATATATAATATATAGGGTCATCATCGCCCGTATCTCCAGCGGAGCTTCCGGGTTACAAAAGAAAAAAGTGCAAAGGAGCCCAAATACCTTACTTGTTGTTCTCTCCACCCCATGCTCTAAGCATGTCACATCCATGACACGATGAAAACTCTAAATAACTGCCAGGTCTACTAGCATGCAAAGTTTCTATCGGCAGTTATCCCTATCCGTCGCACGACCTATACGTACCAGTGGCCAGCCGAGTACGCAAGTACGTGTCCTACATGTGACTCACACTCGTGTAAGAATAGTTCCATGGCTAATGAAATATAAGATGCCTCATGATAATGGGGTGGTCTCATAAAGTAGGTCCAATGCATATACATAAATAAAAACAGAACACGACGTCACCGTCGTTGCACCCAAGTTTTCTTGGACGCGCAGTTTATATAGAAGTTTAAATATATGAACTAAATAACAGAAATAAAATGCATGCATCATATGGAATGTAAATCACAGTACAATGACAAGGTATACTTGCCTGACAAGAAATCTGTATAGTGTAAGCGTCCAAATATTAAGGACACAGAATCAGGAACTAAGGGCTCCGAACAAACGTCTCCGGATGCTGAAATAGACATCACCAATATTTTCGAAATCAGCGAGATAGCTAGAAATCACTACCCTTTCGTCCAATTTGGACACAGGAGCAAAACGGTAATTTTTGGTCAAAGTGGGATTTCCGTGTAGCCCACTTTGTACCGAAAAGTGTGCCAGGGGTAACGGTCTCTAAATGGGACAAATTATAGGTCAAAAAAACTTTAAATGTCAGTACGAACTCAACGGTATGCCCAAATGTCGATTCCGGTGAGCCGAACACAATTTTCTCCAAAAAGTCAACCGTGGGGCCCGCAAATAGGTGGCTTGGTCAACTATCTCAGAATTGCCTGAAAATTGGGTCACAGGACCAGCGCGATACCATGAGTCCATTGGCGCAAGTTTCATCGTATTCTGACGAGCGTGCACTAAATGGCGCAGGATTTTGCAAAAGTCACGATACGGGGAATTTTTACGGATACGGGCTGATTTCGACGCGCACACACGTCCAAATCATTTTCTGCGAAAGCCCACACTTCTAGGTATACTGTGCGTGCCTTTTGGTGCACTTGGTACACGACAGGGCGGTCCCGTTTGGCGGGGCGCGCTTCGTATCATAATTTTTGGAAGTTGGAAAAAGTAAGTGTTCACTGTTTTCTATCTGATTTAATTCAGCATACAGCAACTAATATATTATTATATTTGATAAAAAATAATTTAGGTTAGGTGGTCGTCTTATACCAAAAATAAAAACTAGATTCGGATCTCTGTGGTGGGAGATACGAGTCCGTGAACATGGGTAGTTATCGTAGTTTTCTGTGATCCAAAAGTTGTCATTTTTTGCCAACTTGGTCGCTTTTTTGCCTAGGGTTACGCGCTGTTCGAGGTCAACTAATATACAAATATGGAAGGGGGTGAGGTCATGAACATACTGGTGAAGACGGGGTCAAGTTTGGTCTAGCGAGGGCGCGGGAATCGGGACATGAACACAGGTAAGTTGCTGTTCAATTGTTGCTGTCGCGGGGTTGTCACGGTCGCACAGTGGTCGCGGGGCAGCTCCGGCGGTGCTGGCTGGGTTGTGCGACGGCTCTGGTGTCGGCGCTCTGGTCGAAGGGTTGTGGAGAGGGATGAAGAATTTATGGTTAGGGTTTTATATGCGATGGAATTTATAGAGGTCGAATACTTCCGCGGGGGGGGGGGGGGGGGGGGGTTCGCGCTCGGGCGGGTCGGGATCTGTAGCTGCTGCTACTGGTGATAATTCTAAAGGGTGCGGGCCGGGTAGGTTTAAGTTAGGGTCGGGTTTGTGGTTAAAGAATCCATTAAGGTTTCTTTATTCTTTCTATTTCTTTTTTTTTCTATTTCTATTCTAATTCCTTTTTCTATTTTCCATTCTTCTTTCTATTAAACTTTATATATATATATATATATATATATATATATATATATATATATATAAAATTCTAGAAATTGATCTTAGAGCATACAATTAATCCATCAACTATCCACAAGGGTCTCCTACATGGAATAAATTAAGAAAAAATTTATAATTGCTCCATAAATCCTCTAAAGCACCAAACATATAAAATAAAAATTAAATAAATTTTATTTCTTCTAATTAACTACTAATTACTATAAATCAATTAAATAATTAATTAAAATGGTTAATACGGTTTTCAGAATTAGGAGTTTTACATTCTACCCAACTTATAAAAATTTTGTCCTCGAAATTAAAACTAAGCCACGATAGAAAGTCAAAGATGGTATAAGATAGAGATTTGTAGCTTAATCTATATCTTCCTCCATCCTAACCTCCATGATTTTTCAATTGTCATGGGGATGTTTGGAGGGCTATAATTTGCATTATAAAATGCAAGGCTAAGTTTAAATGAGGGACGATGTTGCGCGTTGCACATTCCAAAAATTTATGGGAAAAATTTTACATGACCAAATAATGAAGGAAAAAAATGGGTTTCTTCATGTATTGTCAATTGGTGTGGACACCTCAATTCACTTTTGCATAAAAGTGTCCAATAATTGGAAAATTGCACAAAGATGGAAATTGGGTTAAATTAATCAAAATTAATTCGCAAGGTGTCCTTGAATTAATTAGAAGTACATGGGACTAAAATTAGGTAGGACACAAGTATCATGGACATAGAGGGCTCAGGATAGAATATTATCAAAATTTGGGTTGTACAAAACGGGTCAAGATTGTGTCTCCAATTTCGATTGGAACGCACGAGGATATAAAGTTTAAATTTATTTAGAATTAAATAATAACGTCTGCGAAGAATGTTGCACAACTAAAATATAGCACAAGAGGGCATAATTATAAGTTACACCGAGATCAGAATGGAAGATGGGCATGTCTAGAGCAAGGATGTGAAGTTTGTAGGAGGACAGTGGCTAGTGTAGTGCTCCAATTATCGAAGCAACGGTATGGTACGCTAAGTGATACAATGTTGTAAAATTAAATTAAAAAATACCGTATTTTATTTCTAATTGGATTTAAACTAGCCTTAGTCTCACTATCTAAGCCAAGTAGGTCTAATTTTGGGTGAGGGGGGTTTACAATCTACCCAACTTATAATTTATCCATCTATCATAATAGGCTATACATCTAAGAAATATTCCTCAAATTATTTAGTCGTGTTATTCAATCCTCAAAGTTTCTAACACACAAATATATCATATATGATATGCCCTTAATCAATTATAAAAGAGAGTCACCAAGTCATGTGATTAGCCTATGGGTATATCTAGTACTATCAATGTATCAAACTTATACCAAGCACGAGATTTTGTCTTTCCAAAATAAGGGAAGACGAAAAACATTAATAAGGAGTTCAAGGGGAAGGTAATAGAATAGAAGTATGGGGATCAAGGCATTTAAAGAATTCAAATGGGAATTATCAATGTAGTTGTGGATTGAAATCCTATTTGGTAAATTCTTATTCGTACGCTCGTATCAGTACAGTTATATAACCGATATGATATGCTCAGTCATATCTAGAGGACAAGTACATTCGTCTACTAGTCAACTATACATCTCAATCCACGTAAAGTAGTCATGCGAAGAGCGAACCAAGCGCACTAAGGTTAGCTAGACCCTAATACACTGATTCTGAAATGTTTAAATATATGCATCCTGTCACTACCCCATTTCCAGAGCACGGTATTTTTTTTATTTTATTTTGGTTAATTGTGTATTTATCATAAATATT